>CM060880.1:2337500-2937500 GCA_030762935.1 Hymenopus coronatus | reverse complement strand
GTTTCTTCTCTTCAACTCCATTTTTTCTACTAAGGAATGGCCTAGTCATTAGTGTCGCCCTCAGTGGTGTAATGGTTACCATGCTAACTTCATATACCCCAAGGTCGCGGGTTCAAACCCGGCGGAGGATGATGGATTTTTTCAGGCGTAAAAATTCTTAGCATGGCTTCCTTAGGAAGGGAAGTAAAGCCGTTGGTACTGTGTCGTAGATTTACAGCACGTAAAAATGCCTCAAATCTGATAGAGTCCTCTGAGCCAAATTAAACAGTCTTTCACGCCCAGTATAGAATGGGATGCTGAGAACAACAGCAGATAAGAGCGTTCATAAATAAAACACCATTTCATTTTTTATTTGCTAGGCATTAGTGCCATATCTCTGTCTCCTGGAGCCACAGAGACTAGTAAACCTATGCTAGACTTTCCAGACACCTGTATTATACAGGATTTCCTTTATTTTAGAAGGAAGCGTCATCCCCCATGTTATTGTCATTTGAGATGAAACAAATCCCGTATTTCATTCTATATTCAAACTATTTTTACTTTCTCTTAGGGGTACTATGCATATAGATGTACTTTAGACATAGAAGTGATGTCGAGAATTCACCAGAAATATATGCTTTGTGGTCCCCTGACTCCAAAAAAAGCAGTTTTAGAAAAATGAGTGCACATACGCATGTGCTCAATAACTCAAAAATGAAAAGACCATACATTCCAAACGTGTTATCAAAGTTTAGTATCTTCCAATGATGGGCGGTGCTGTGGCCCAGTGGTTGAACTGTTCACCTGCCACGTAGGCAGCCCATGGTTCGATCGCAAGCACCTGCATGTGGGATTTGTGGTGGACGAAGCAACATCTGGGCGGGTTTTCTCCAGGTCCTCCGGTTTCTCCCACTACTCATTCCACCAATTGCTCCAACATTACCTTTCCTATCACCCATTTTGTATTATCCACTTCCTCACGCTCATGCCTGGCTATGGGCCGACCACTCGTTCCAGGTTCTCCATTCTGCTTTCATGCCATTGACTTCTGACTCCTAGGCATCGACTTGTATGTCCTAGAGAGTTGTCAGTTCTAAATACACGGAGGGTAAGCCGAATACGAAAAAATGTTCCAAGTATACAATACAAAATTTTCAAGAAAATCCCCCCACTCTTAACTATCCTTTACATAAAAAAATAAAGTACCAGGCCATATTATTAGATGCACCCAGTCTATTTCATGGTTCCCTGAATTCTGAGCACTAGCGTAACAACAAATCTCATCTATCACTGTGACTTTCACTGGACGATGTTAGGGGTCTATTGTTGCTTACAATGAATGTGTGTTATGCTGTTTCTGAGTTGTGAGAGTTGAAATTGTTGCTTCCCTAGCATTAGTTGCTGTAGTGCTAACAAAAGGAGAAGGCGCTCTATAAGTTTGTGCTATTAATACTTAAATTTGTCAGTTTATTTGTGGTTTGAAAGGTGAACTTTATGATTTTGTGTTTTCTATTCACAACATAATGGGCAAATCATATGATCCGAGACCTCGACAAGTTTCAGAGGATTAAAATTGATTTGTTTTGAAATGGAGAGATTTCTTGAGGACTGAGAATGCCTGAATCATCTGTGAGGCGAATTAGCGAAAATATTCTTACTGACTCGTCTAAGCTTAGCAGCAGGAATCCTTGTGATGTTATCACTAAGATTCTGAGAACATCTTTAACTTGTTACACTGCCTGTTTGGGAGCAGATGCTCAAAATGTAAGGTAAGGATTCCAGTGGGACTATGAACCATTTATCTTAATATTGTCTATCATGTGCTTCTTCTTATGTCTTAAACCTTTCAGCTTTCTTCTAGTGCACCTTGACTTTTAGCGTGCACGTCAGTCAGAAAGAGTGGATCTCTTTCCCACCTTCTAGATATCCTGTGCAGATAACACACAGTTTATCATTTGTTTCAGGGCACTACGGGACATCCTAAGGGTGCCCTATTATCACACCAAGCTCTCCTAAATGCAATGCTCAATACAGGCAGAAGAGGGCAGTACTGCAACCAGGTAAGCTTTCTTTAATGCTATTAGAAATGAGACGCAATAGCCCAAAATAATTTCACAAACAAAACACGTATATTTTATTAGATGTTAAACAACTATATATTTAAAATTTTCCAGCCTATAGAATGTCCAACCCATGAATGGGTCTGCATATAAACAATGCATACTAAATCTAATATTTTAAACACGTGTACATCTATTCTAGACGTTAACGGTATAGTGATGAAGAGTCATCGACGTTTCGGGAGCATGCATCTCTCCCATCATCGGGATGATGAATGATCATGGCTTTTTTTTTTTTTTTTTTTTTTTTTTTTTGATTCAGGGGGTCCTAAAAGATGCAGTTCCAGTGAAATCTCAGTATCAAATTTTGGGGCAGAATGCAATAGTGTCTGTATACACTATACGTATAGTACGTGAAGAGAAAGCAAAAATACGCATTAGTTTGTTACAAAATAGTAGAGAGAGTCACGTGAATGGAAGAGATTTCTACTTCTTTTGTTGAATTTCAAGAGCTTATTACTGCAAATGATTCTTGCTTATTGTGTTTTGAACAGGTCTGCAAGTGGTGCCTAACAACACAGTTCTGTCACTACTCAGGAACTGGAGCTGTACTGAGTTGTCTCATCTTTGGGATGACGCTAGTGATACCTGGTCCAGTGTATGATGCAAACGAGGTAGTGTCAACAATCATCGAGGAAAAGTAAGTACTCGCATTAACCTTATGTTTAAGTAAACCCTGGTTATAATATAAAGGGCGTTCAAAAAGAAACGAGCCGGAGCCTGGAAAGAGCAAACCGGGGACAGGATGGTGATATCGTGGCGTGTGGTTTCGACCAGAGCGTGCACGTCACGTGACTATACACAGCTAGCAGCAGCAGCATCAATGTGCAACAGTGAAATGAGGCGTCACAAGAACAGCGGAAGGAGTAGAGGGGACGAATGTCACAAGTGTACGGCGAACACTGCAAGGGTAAAGGCGTGGCAGGGCAGGACGGGTGTCGTTAGCCGATGATGCACGGTCCTCTGCAGTACCGATGACATCTTCCAGCTGGTTGATGCACTCGTTACCCAGAACCGCCGAGTGACAGTGAAAGCCACAGCCGCCGAGGTCGAATTGAGCGTCGGAAGTGTTCACACGTCCTGGGTCATCTGCAGCGCTATGCTAGGGAGGGGAATGAGTTGCTGGTCCGAGATGAGTCATGGTGTCATCACTTCGAACCAGAATCAAAACGACAAAGTCTCCAGAGGAAGCATCCAAGGCCATCCACATGAGTACAGGAAAGGTTATGCTGACGTTCTTCTTTGAACAAGATGGTCCCCTCCTGATACACTTCCTGCAGCACGGACAACAGTGAATGCCCAGCAATACTCACAAACCTTGACCAGCCTTTGCCAAGCGATCAAATCAAAACGACCAGGCAATCTCACCTGTGGGGTCATTCTGCTCCACGACAGTACAAAGCCTCATACGGCCAACAAAGTCGCGGCACTCCTGCAGAAATTCAAGTGGGAAGTTCTCGGCCACCCTCCTTACAATCCAGATCTCTCTCCCTGTGTTGAGACGGCCATTCACCGCCGTGTGTCACAGTGGAACAAGTGTCAGGGCCAATACTTCTAACATACAGGTAATGATACTCCTGGCTCGTTTCTTTTTGAACGCACTTATAGAATTCAAAAGATACTTATGGCATTGTCTGGGGCTCTGCAGGTGTATTAGCTATTCATGCTTAAGTTAACCAATGCCAAAATAAAATCCAGGTGAGTCACCGTTTTAATGTGTTTGTGTGCGCATGTGTGGGTATGTGTACAAGTGTGTGTGCATGCATGTGTGATTAATGCACAGGAATTGACAATGGAATCATTCTCCCTCTAGCTTCCCAGTATAAGCTTGGCATCATTCTAGATGTTCCATATTCATAACCTTTTTTTGTGGCACATAGAAGGCAGTTTGGTAAGGTTGAAACAAATGGTTATTCAATCATGTCCAGTTATGGGTAACAACTGATTTTCTTAGTAATGGTGGAATTAAATTAAGATTTTCTACAATTTGTAGCCACTTTGAATTTTTATTTTCTTGTGTTATTTTATTTGTGTAATTTGTATCCATTTTTACTTAAGAAGGTATTGTATTGCACCCAAAAATTCGATAATGCGATTTCACTAGAATTATATCCTTTGGGATCCGCTGAAAACAAAAAAAACATTTTTAGAAAAATGTCCCTGTGTGTATCTGTCAGCATGTCTGTGGACAGCATAGCTCAAAAACGAAAAGTTCATTAAATATCAAACTTGGTATTTAAGTTCAATATCCTCCAAAGATGTGACACAAAGATTTTCAAGAAAATCCCCGCCACCCCAACTACCCTTTACATAGAAAATTTTTCGAAAATTTTCATTTTCTCAAAAATGATTTTAACAGTTTTGAATAAAATATTTTACATTAAAGGAATTTACATGACAAATAAAACAAATACCTTGAATTTTCTGGGAATAGCCTCTGAAGACTAGTTTATTCTGGATGAATTTTACGAAATTTTGCATAAGTGCTAAACCATAAGATATGGACAAAATCTTACCACACAAAAAATGTAGAGCACATTAAAACACACAATTTATTTTATATATATATATATACATATATATATTTTTTTTTTTGTGGAGATGATCGTTTTTTAGATATTACTTCTTTTTGGTTTCAGCTTTAAAAAAGTATACTTTTCTCATACAGGAATTTGTCAACTCGTGTCCATATAAACAAAGGAACTTCAGTCCTATAGCAACCAGCTTTTGACTATCACTTTAACCTATGCTACTCCCTTATTTCGCTTCTACTTACAAGGAAGCAAGTAATAAGACTATTTCTGCTAATTCTTCTGGATTACCATGAAGTAAATAGAAGCATAAGCTTTTTAACAATAATTTGTTGTAGAGATGCAGAGAAAGTCCTGTGAATGGAAAACATCAGATTTTTTTAATCTACAAAGATAAACATAATTTTCAATAGAGCTTTTTTATATAAGTTAAGATTAATGTGATTTGGTCCGTAACCTAATCTCGGCCAATCACATGCGCACCATGCTGAGGTGTATGAAATAGCACTGTATTAGTTTTAAGATGATATGAGTATTGTTTTGCACACAGATGTACGAACACAATTGCTATTCCATCCCAATGTGTGGACCTCATCAAAATAGCAACAGAGAAGAATGTTCGCATCCCGTACATGAAACATCTTATGGTTAGTGGTGCACCAATATCAGCTACCCTTGTACACACACTCAAAGCCAATTTGGAGTCTGTTAACATTCTGGTGAGTTATTTATTGGGCACAGACACAAATATCACAAAATCCACAAACTCTAAATAAATCTTAACCCTAAATTGCATAGTATTGCACATATGCAACCAAGATGATTAATCAAACCTTGCAGTAGTTTTAGTGGACTTTTTTCTAATTTCGTATTACACTAACCTTTTTCTAATACCAAAGAGCAAAATCCATGCAACTGCAGTCAAATGCAACCCAGCCAGCAACCAAGCGTTGAGGCGTAAAAGCCACTTTCTCAGCAAATTATCTAAAACCAAGTGATGTAATACATTAAGAATCAGCAGGTATTGAATCATTTCCTCTTTTGAATCATGTCATGTGTGAGCCTATGATGAATGCTTCCTTATTTGGTTATTTCTTAATGAAGGTGGATTGGTAGTTAATATATAAGCTCCACATAACTTAAGGTGTGTTGAAGTCATTGTCATTGTTATTGCTGGAGCTAAGTTACTTAGGAGTATGGAAGAGACTAGAGGCCTGCTGCCTATAGGAGCGAACTCAGGGCTACCACCTTCATCTGCTCTCAGGGTACTACCATCTCATACATTCAATGTGCAAATTGCTTTACCATGATTAACTTCCTATCCTTCTAGTAGATTAAATTAATACTTGTATAGGTGCATGTTTTATTAAGTGTTGCTTCCCTCTGTCCTACACCCCCAGTGAGGTCTTGAAGACGTCACAGTTTGCCATCACACCAGTTATTTTACTTGGCCCCTCCCCATCCTTCGCCACAGGCACATTTGACTGCAGTCACTGGGACTCAAACTTGCGATGCTCAGCTTTGAATGGATGGCCAGTCCATTAGGCATTAAATAGCTATTCAAGTCACTTCAGTTATTGTGCCGGTGAAACAAATATAAATACTTGTTTGCGAATTAGAGGAAGAATGGCATATGTAGCAAAAGAAATTATGCAATTAAGGGTTAAGGTCTCTGAATTATTATATATCAATGAAAGAAACATTGGAAAGCGAGACATGCTTGATAACATAAAGGGAGAGAATAGCATAGTTAAAACTGACACTTGGAGATTAAGAGGGATAAGAAAAGGCATCTCACAGAGTCGCCCCATTTGTGCAGGAAAGAAAGATCTGCACCATATAGTATTTTAATGCCAATAAATGGATCTATGGAGAAAAGACTCACTGAAACAGAAGTCAAAATGGGTAAGATAGAACAACAGTGGAGAGAGGGATTTTTTTAGAAAGGATGGCAGAAGCTTAGATCAGCTTTTAAGTGAAGTTAAGAAAAATGGAACTGATCTATAGAAAGAGAATTAGAGTTAATATAGTTGTCTATTAGTAATGCTTTTGATAGTTATAGGGAACTAAAATGTGTACAGATGTATTTATGAGGGTGGGTATGGCAAGCCATGAGCCTGTCATACTCAGGTATGTATTAACCTAACACAAATGACAAAATAAAAAGTATAATAATTGAGAACTGCAACTCTTAAAGGTGATAAGTACCAAAATGTCTAAAATTGAGACATTTCTTCAGAAAGCTGGTAATCCAAGGCTATTTTCCTGTTTGACATCTTCAAGTTGAAACTGCTAGTGATAGCCATCATGGCCCCTTGAAAAGTGTTGAAGAAAATAATTGTTGTTAGTTCTAATTTGGTTGTGGTTCAAGGTTTATTAGCACCGAATTATACACAACTGATAAAGACATTTTACTTGCATTATTATTTGAAAAATATGTTTTTGAAGGTTCAGTGATATGGCACCTTTCAAAGGAAATCCAAATGTGAGTTTAGCACTTTCCTAATATTGTTTCAGGAATTTGAATTTCTGTATCCTTTTTTAGTTTTTCTACTAAGGGACAACTATTGTAATCCATCCAAACATTCACTGGAAATACATGTTTTGAAGTACCATGAATCTCCAAAATTTAGAAGCAGGATCAAACTTGGTATTTAAGATTGGTATCTATCAAGGATGTGACACAAATCCCTCCACCTCAAATTACCCTTTACATGGCAACATTTTCAAAATTTATGATTTTCTAAAAAACACGTCCAAAGATTTGATTAAAATATTGTATATTAAAGATATTTACATGACAAATAAAATTTATTTTTTTAATTTTCTGGGAATAGCCTGAAGATCTCTTCATTCTGGATGAATTTTAAATAATTGGTAAACTGTTCAGAGGTAGACAAACAAGTAGATTTCCTCAAAACACACAATTTATGTGATATGCATTATTAGTTTCAGTTTTAAAATATATAAACTTTACTGGTTGGGGAATTTGTCAGCTCCTGGCAATGCAAAGAAATGCATTTCAGCTGCATGGCAACAAGCTTTTAAAAATGTTTATGTGATCTAATATTTTTTCCGTTATCATGAAGCAGATAGAAGAATAAACTTGTTACAGAGATGTAGAGAAAGTCATGTGAATGGCCAAATCAGATTTTTGAAATGAACAGTTTTATCAAGTTGGCTGTTGCATGTTTATGTTTCAGGCTGCGTATGCCATGACGGAGACTGGTGTGATATTTATGGCTTCAGCAGATGACAACTTGGAGCAGATATCAACTACAGTTGGATCTGTTTTAAATCACTTTGAGGTGAGTTGTTGCCTCATATATTTGCTTTTCAATCTTGTCAAGTCTGTAGCACATACATCTATTTGTGCTGATTACATTGTGTAACAGGAACAATCCTAAAGCCATTTAAATAAGAAAAGGGAATGTAAAAATATTGAAGAAATAAATCTACCATTTTGTTGTGTAAATGTATTGTATGTTGAATGAATAAGTTACAAATTAGTGAGAATGTTATTATTTAAATTTTGTTTTGTTGCAATCCTCAAAATCAAAGGTATGTAAAATCTAAAATTATAATTAATAAGGGTTATTTTCGTGTACTTTTTATTATGAAAGAAGCAATAATATTAATGTATATAATTAAAATAGAATTTAATATGTGAAATAACAAAATGGCTACAAATAAAAAAACAAACAAAAAAATGTTAGGAAATGTTCATTATTTTGTCATAGTAACGAAAAAATTGATTTGTAGAAGCTAGAGGAGACACCATTACATAAAGTATGCTTCAGTCACGAAAAGCTACGAGCATTGCTAAAGGTAATAATTGTGTATAAAATACCACAATTATTTAAAATGTATTATTAAAACAATAAATAAAGAAGAGGGTTATTTTGTTGACGAGTTAATATTGTAAATGTCAAGTAAATCATAGTATTTAAATGTATATTATTTTATTGTGAATTACAACACTAAAAGTTTGGTAAACATAACTTCAATAGTACTTATTCCATAAGAAGAACAGTTTTCCAATCCTAATACCTGGCTGCACTCAGACACACAACTGGATCAAGAAGTGGTTGGTGGGAGAAGCTCTATTGTTGCTGTGGATGGCCGCCTCAGTTTCCTTAACTGTGTAAAGTAAAATCTCCCTTCTACCATCACGTTCGTAAATATCACTGCTGCAATTATCCATATTAATATGATGCCTTCCAATCACATGACTTTCTTTACAATTCTGTAACAAATTATTGTTAAAAAGCTTGTTCTTCTATCTACATCATGCTAATCGAGATAAACATTAACAGAAATTAATATTATTACTTGCTTCCTTATAAGTAGAAGGGGAAAAATCTAATATGCTCCATTCACGTGATATCTTTTAGCTGTTCAGTAAACAAACCTTTTATTTAAAACATTAATCTGTTTTTTACATCATGCTAATCAAGATAAACATTAGAAAAATTAATCTTAATACTAGCTTCTTGTAAGTAGAAGGGAAATAAGAAAATGCTCAAGACTAAAGCAATAGTCTCGTCCTTTAAAAGCTAGTTGCTGTGTGAAACAATTGAAATTCCGATCTTTTTGCTTTCCTGGAGTAAAGAAACACAAAACAAGAAGAAAATGTCTTACCATTTGAGAAAAGTTTAATTGCCTAAAATTGAAACAAATAATCCAATATCTCAAAAAAGGTTAACTGTATAAAAAAAAACAAGCATATGACATATAAATTGTGTGTTTTAATGTGGTAAGCTTACAGTTTGCCAGTAATACAAAAGACATCCAGAATGAAGAGGTCTTCAGAGGCTGTTCTCAGAAAATTCAAGATACACATTTTATTTGTCATAAAAATATCTTTATTTTACAATATATTAATCAAAATCGTTGGAGCCATTTTTGAGAAAATTAAAATTTTCGAAAAAAGTTGTAAGTAAAGGGTAGTTTGGGGTGGGGGGATTTTTTTTTAAAATCTTTGTGTCATATCCTTGGAAGATACCAAACTTAAATACCAAGTTTGGTATTTAACAGTCCTTTCGTTTTTGAGCTATGCTGCCCAAAGACACACACACACAACATTTTTCTAAAAATCCTTTTTTTTGGATTTAGTGGGACCCAAAACATATATTTGCAGTGAAATCACGGTATTGAGTTTTTGGGTGCATTACAACACCTTCTCTATACACTATGTGAATACTATGTGTAGAGAAAGTAAAAAGGTCTCAGGAAATTCTTAATAGAAAACTGATTTTATGTCTCAAATGAATATTTTAATTTGTAACTGTTATGTATCTTTGTATTCTGTCTGACAAAGTTATTGCAATGGGTAATAAAAACTTGATGTTGGCATCTACATCACAGGTGAAAGTTGTGGATTCTGAAGGAAGAATGGTGCCCATGGGAACACCAGGAGAGCTTTGGGTTCGAGGATACAGCAACATGCTTGGCTACTGGGGTCAGCCAGACAAGACTCGGCAAGTGAAGCAGGAAGATGGCTGGCTAAAAACAGGGTAACTGTCTTACTTTTAGCATTATTGTTACAGTCCAATGTGACTATTGTTCTGACAATGTAACTTTTGCAGGGATCAGTTTATACTGACAGAAGATGGGTACGGGAAGGTGGTGGGACGTCTCAAGGAAATGATCATAAGAGAAAACGTCAACTTATTCCCTCTGGAGATTGAACAGTTCCTGCAGAGTCATCCGGATATCCTGGATGTACAGGTAAGCTTATATAATCTTTCATCAATGTAAAACAAAACATCCCAATTTGTGCATATAATATATCCATACTATAAATTAAGAAAACTTGACACTTAAATGATTTCCTCCACAAATGATTCTTATCAAAGCTTGTTGTTAGTTCATTTTAATTGAGGTAAAACTTCGCTAAAGTATGAGTTAAACATTTCATTATAAATACAAAGGGAATAGTTTTAGCCAAATGTTTAAGAACTGGACACTACTTTTTCTATACAATCACAAAAGACAAATGAAAATCAACAGGACTTAAAAAGAATGCAAAGTATTGATCAATTCAAACAAAGTGTATTTCAGAAATGGCTTTTGCCACAAAAAAAGTTATTTGATATAAATTCTGTTTTTTAAACAGAATTACATTTTTACTTTCTCTAGCATGTATGTGCCATTAACATAGTAGGTAGAGAAGATATTGTATTCTGCCGAAAAATTTGATACATAGATTTCACCAGGACTATGTGTTAGAGACCCTCTGAATCCAAAAAGAGCATTTTTAGAAAAAGGTCAGTGTGTGTATGTGTACTGCATTACTAAAAAACAAAAAGTCTGTTAATACCAAAGTTGGTATTTAAGTTTAGTATCTCCCAAGGATGTAACACAAACATTTTCAAGAAAATTCCCTCACGCCGCAACACTTTACGTGGAAAAAAAATTATAAAATTCTCAAAAATGGTTCTAATGATTTTGGTTAAAACACTGTATATTAAAGATATTTACATGTTATATAAAGTGTTCATTCTGAATGCTTTTTGTATAACTGGTAAACCATAAGAGATACACAAAAATGTAGATCTTGTTAAAATACAAATTTGTGCCATTTACATTTTGTGTTGTGAAGCTAATCACTTCTGAGATATGAGATTCATTTTACAGTACTTATACTTTTATCAAACAGAAAGTTGTCCATGTTTATTTTATAACTAGAAGAATTTTCAGGTCCAGACGTTTCGTTCACGACTGCAGTGAACATCTTCAGTGGCGTGGTCTAAGTCTCTTGGTGAAGGTTTGGTCGCAACTAACCTTTACATCTCCATCAGATTCCAACGTATACCTATTTATGTTGCAGGCATTTCGTGTTCCAGACCCCAAAGTGACAATACTGTTGTCTTGTCTTGCTGACTTCTTGAAATTCTAACCTCAATCAGAATCTAACGCAGAAACGTATACCTATTTATGTTGCAGGCATTTCGTGTTCCAGACCCCAAAGTGACAATACTGTTGTCTTGTCTCGCTGACTTCTTGAAATTCTAACCTCAATCAGAATCTAACGCAGAAATGTATACCTATTTATGTTGCAGGCATTTCGTGTTCCAGACCCCAAAGTGACAATACTGCTGTCTTGTCTCGCTGACTTCTTGAAATTCTAACCTCAATCAGAATCTAACGCAGAAATGTATACCTATTTATGTTGCAGGCATTTGGTGTTCCAGACCCCAAAGTGAGTGAGGAAATGTGCGTCTACATCCGAACCAGAGACAAGGTTCCTCTCACTGAACAAGATGTCAGACACTTTTGTAAAGGACAGGTAATATTTCCTTCTGAGCACATTTCAAATGACTTATCAAATATGAGGCAGCAATTTATTGGTGTGGTGTTTGTTTACAGATTGCAGACTGGAAGATTCCTCGTTACATTATGTTTGTTGAGGATTTCCCTCGCTCTGCCACAGGAAAGGTAGCAAAGCAGAAGCTCAAGAAAATGGCCCTAGAACAGTTGGGTCTCACTAAAGGAGAAAACTTGTTGCATGTCCCTGGAATTTCTTAATAAAGCAATTTCTTTAATTCGCTCTCTTTTTGAGTCTTCAAACTTGATGTCCAAGTCCAGTTTCTTTAATCTTCAGCTCAACAAACAATAGTATTTCATAGATAGAGTCAGACTGAAAATTTCAAATCCATAGCCGGGATGTGGTCTCCGACATGGCATTAAATTCCTCAATTGACCACAATGATCTCAAATATTGTAAGTCACCACTGGGTATGTCATCTCAAAATAATTTGTGATCAGCTAAGTGGTTAGAGCAACCGACTAGAACCTCTGGCTCAAATTTCTGTAATGGAACTGAATTTGCAATCTGACTCCACCTATACATGACTTATTTGGGTAAACAATTAACACATGTAATATTATTAATCATCTCTTTAACATTTTATGTTGCAATAATTAATATTTACATTTGCAATTCTCTCAGTCATGTTCCTTGGCAAGATACCTACATGGGTCTATAAGCTGTCCATAATCCTCATCCTAAGGAAATAACACATTCATATTATTTCTACAAATAATTTGTTTATAAATAGAATCATGTCATTTTGCATCAACACTTGTTAACAATGCCTCTCCTGCTAATGTTTTCATCTACATGACATTTCAGTTTCTTGATTATATGGCTATAAAAAATGTTATGTGGTCCATTCACATGACTTTCTTTACATCTCTGTAACAAATTAATTGTTAATAAACTTATTCTTCTATTTAATGTTATAACACTAGCAGAAAAGGGAAATAAAGGAATATACTAGACTAAACCGACAGTCAAATGTTTTAAAATGTGTTGATATGGGATTGAAATCTGTTTCTTTGTGTGGCCAGGAGTTGACAAGTTCCCATATGAGAAAATAATTTTAAAGCTGAAATCAATAAGAAGGAATATCTTGAGAAAGGCCAACTCCACGGAAAAAAAATGTATATCACATAAATTGCGTGTTTTATTGTGATCTGCATTTTTGCATAAGTTTTTGTCTATCTCATACAGTTTAGCAGTTATGCAAAATTCCGTAAAATTGATCCAGAATAAATAAGTCTTCAGAGGCTATTCCCAGAAAATTCAAGATATACATGCTGAATATCTTAAATATAACAGTTTTTAATACCAAGTTTGGTATTTGATGGTCTTTTCATTCTTGAGCTATGATGTCCACACACACACACACACACACACACATGGACCCTTTTCTGGATTCAGGGGGACCCAAAATATGTATTTCCAGTGAAACCTTGGTATGGAAGTTTCTATACACTATATACATGGTACGTGTAGATGAGCAGATGAGCTGTAAATAAAAGTTGTAATGTTTTCTTTCATGACGAGGCTTGAAACTTATAAAAAGTCTATAAGCAAATAAAGATTTTATTATTATTATTTAAATTCACGATCATCAGAATCGCTTCTGGTTTGATAAAGCCTCATACTGCGCTCAAAACTGGTACAAAATGTGACATTAACTTTTTGTTTGTTGCGAAACCTGAGACGCGTCTCGTTACTTAAGCGATCAAGGTCACCTCTAGGTTGAGGCGTGTCGTGTCCGGCAGCTTCGGGTTCGCTCCCCATTGATCGCGCACTCTGCCCCTGTGCTGCATATCTACCACGGTTTCATTCTCTTCATGTTTCAGATCGGCGGCAGGCAGATGACACGCTTGCTTGCTCCGAGTGAAACTCGTTTGCGCTATGGGTGCCATTGCAAGACCTCCTTCCGGCCTCCCGACGCCTGTAGCGCGCCGTGCGTCTCTGCGCTTAGCTCCGTTGATTTCTGTGTGTTGGGGTTTCCCCGTGGGGTGGTGGGCCGCAGTACCTGGTCGCAGTTGCCGAGGTGTCCCCCGCTCTTAACATTTTCTAACCTCTAATAGCTTCATATAACCAAGGTCGCGGGTTCAAACCCGGCGGAGGACGATGGATTTTTAGGGCGTAAAAGTCCTTAGCATGGCTTCCTTCGGAAGGGAAGTAAAGCCGTTGGTCCCGTTTCGTAGATTTATGTCACGTAAAAGAACTCAAGCCTGATAGAGAGGCCTCTGAGCAAAATTAATGAGTCTTTCACGCCCAGTATAGAAAGGAACTATCAAAAGGGCGTCCATAAATAAAACCCCATTTCTAGGAGAGACGCATTTCCCAAAGTACAACTTGATACCACTCAATAGTTTCTGCGTTACGAGTTCAGATAACTGGCATAGTTTCCGATGAGCGATATCCAGTGTATGATGTCTTCCAGACTCGTGACTGTATAGCAAGTACAACACCAGCGAGATATGTGCAGGTGTGGAGATACCAAGAAAAACGTGAATTAATTAAAATACTATTTTGTCATTTAGGAACTCATCAATGCTGTAATATATTTGTTTAATATGTGATTAAACTTGGAGAACGGTGTAATATTACGAAAGTTTTAATGGTAGTTTGTTGAGTAATTTACTACAAACGTAGTCAGTCTTTTTACTTTCTCTATACGAACTATGTACATAAGGTATAGAGAAGGTATTGCATTGCACCCAAAATTTCCATACCCAGATTTCGCCGGAAATACATGTTTTGAGACTCCCTGAATATATAAAAGCATTTTTATAAAAATGTCCGTGTGTTTGTGTGTGAAGCATAGCTCAAAAACGAAAAGACCGTTAAAGCCCAAACTTGGTATTTAAGTTTGGTATCTTCCAAGGATGCGACACGAAGATTTTCAAGAAAATCCCCCCACCCCAAACTACCCTTTACATGGAAATTTTTTGAAAATTTTGATTTTCTTAAAATTGGTTATAACGATTTTGAATAAAATATATATTAAAGATATTTACCTGACAAATAAAATGTATATCTTGAATTTTCTGGGAATAGCTCCTGAAGACTACTTTGTTCTGGATGAATTTTACGGAATTGTGCATAACTGCTAAACCGTAAGAGATGCGGGAGAACTTACTCCACAGAAAATGTAGCTCACAATAAAACACACAATTTATGTCATATACATTTTTTTCGTGGAGTTGAACATTTTTAAGATATTCCTGATTTTTCATTTGAGCTTTGAAAAACTTATACTTTTCTCATACAGAAATGTCTTTAACTCCTGTCCATACAAACAAAGGAACTTCAGTCACCTAGCAACCAGCTTTTGACTATCACTTTAATCTATGGTACTCCCTTATTTCGCTTCTACTTACAAGGAAGCAAGTAATAAGACTATTTCTGCTAATTAGAATGAAGTAAATAGAAGCCAAAGCTTTTTAACAATCATTTATTGCAGAGATGTAGAGAAATTCATGTGATTGGAACACATCAGATTTTTTTTCATACAGTCTTAATTTGCGTGTTTGTGTTATCAGGTCCTGTTTTCCTCTTCTGCTGTAATTATGGGTTGATGAATTTTGTGGGGGTGACCTGCTACGTATATACAAAATTAATTTTAATATAAAGATGCTGGGAAGAGCAAGTAATGATTGGCAATTTTGCAATGTATCTGACAGCTCGTTTCTGCAATGTGAAAAATCGTTAACGGGATGATAACTACAGGGAATCCACATAAACCTGAACTATAACGTTTTTACCAATAATAGGAGACATGTTCAACTTTGGAAGAGTATAATACGGTATTAGATTGTTCATTGTTTCTCAACGCAAATGTTGGAAGTGTCCATCGCCATTATCCATACATACCTTCACTCGTTTTACCATATTCTGTGACGTAGAAACTGAGGAGTTAGATGTTGCGCCATCTTGCAGTGTCTACAGTCGTCTCAAACAAAATGGGGCCAACAATCCCTAAAGCTGACATCGCGCAGTCGTGTTTCCTGGATATTATGGGGGTTTACAGCAACACGTTGTAATCCCAATTTCTTTGTATGCCATATGCGCCTTCAAACATTATCGACAGACTCTTCATGCAAGTTTTCCACTCTCATGGCCAGTTGTCTCCAGCTTTCTTACTTTCGATAAAATTGCTGCCTTTGTTGGAACATTCTCTTAGAAATTTCGATTTTAATGTTATCAATACATTTGTCTTCACAATAAAAACAAGTTCACGAAGTGAGTACTACATGCATCTGTTACGACTGCAAACGAAAAACTGTCAACAATGCTTATAATTGCCATTGAAATCAGCAATGGGCAGTGGTACTGATTTTCCCAGAGCCACCGAGATCATTGAATCGAGCTTTCAGAGACCCATTAAAGTGGTTCAGGTTTATGTGGATCGCACAGTAGTTCGTAATGTCTTCTTTACTTTGGTAACCGTTATTGGGCTACTCTAGTCACTGTTACAATGTAATCGTTACGTTATTTTCAGAATGAAAAGGACTTCACAGCTATTCCAAGAAAATTAAGATATTTACGGACGTTCTTTAACTTCGATGGATCTCATCATACCATTCTATTTTGGGTGTGAAAGATCATTTAATTTTGCTGGAAGCCTTGTATCAAGCTTGGGTTCTTTTGCATGCCGTAAACCTACGACACGGGACCTTCGGGTTTACTTCCCTTCCGAAATAAGCCATACTAAGGATTTTTACGCCCGAAAAAATGCCATCACCCTTCGCCGGGTTTGAAGACGCCACCTTGGGAATCAGAGTTTAGCATGATGCCCCTAGATCACAGAGGATGACAATTTCTCCGTGTATATGTAGTTTGGGGTGGGGGAATTTTCTTGACAACCTTCTTAACACAACCTCGAAGATGCTTAAGTTGTCGAGCGAGTTGGCTCCGCGGTAACGCCGAGGTTTGCTTTCGGGAGACTCCGGGATTGATTCTCATCGAGCCGGTCATTCTGATCCTGACTATCCTCTCTCATTCCCCGGCCATTAGGTGATTGCTGGGGTGGTTTCTTTTTAACCACTGCCCCCTCATTCCTTTTCATTTCGTTTCCCCTTATATGTTCAATGATCTGTCGATTTCGGATATATGGCGCAAATACTTGTTCATTGCAAAGTTCTCCTCGGATGGTAGTCTTTTTCAAGCCGCTAAGAGGAGTCGAATCTCCCATACTCCGCCAGTTCTCCTTGGATGGTAGTCTTCTTCAAGCCGCTAAGATGAGTCGAATCTCCCATACTCCGCCAGTTCTCCTCGGATGGTAGTCTTCTTCAAGCCGCTAAGATGAGTCAAATCTCCCATACTCCACCAGAGAGAAATCTTTTCTGAGAAGCTCGTAGGTGTGATCGAGTCTTAGAGGATGGAATCGTTGTGGACTTGTGCGTGTCTTTGAACTGTCTGCCTGCCCCTAATACCTTCTGTGGTTACCTCACCTCACCCGTTCCTCCTGGAGTGGTGCCACAAAAGGTTCGGCTTGGGGCGAGAAGTCCTAAATATCACCTCATCAGGAAGGCAGGATCTCTTGCCGCTGGAGTGACAGTATTCAATCCCATCGGCATCACAAGAAGTATGATCTTCTATCACAGTAGGGACAGGACATAAACTCGCTTCATCAATGACGAAATTTCTTGCGCGGAAATCACGAATAAAAATGAACACTCAATATAATAATTACTCTCTACGCGGCGGCGGAAAATGAGTGGCAACAGCGCGTATTACCCATATCTACATGAGTTGATAACCGCTTTAGAATGCTCGAGTGTTATCTTTCTGCAAGACGGCTCTCCTCGTCACTTCGAATGTCAGCCTGGCCATTTTCTTAACCACAGCTTTCTGAGACCATGGCTTGGCAGCCCAGTTCACATTTAATAGTTATTAATGTGAAGATTCGTAAAATACTACGGTCGGCTGATAAGTCCCGGGCCTCTCAATAAAACAGCATTAAAAAAAGTATTTCTCAACATAATCTCCAGAAAAGCTAATACATTTGTCACATCGGTGTTCTAATTTAATTAAACCATCTCTGTAGTGCGATTTATCAAGGTCCTCAAAATAGCTGTTTACCGCATCAATGACCTCCTCGTTGCTGTGAAATCTTCGACATCGAAGAAGTTTTTGAGGTTTGGGAACAGGTGGTAGTCACTGGGTGCTAGATCTGACGAATTTGGTGGATGGTTCAAGCAATTCCAACTTTAATTCCCACATTTTTCCCATTGCAATGACTGAACGATGGACCGGAGCCAAATGAGGTCTTTTTTCTTTTCACCTCATCACTGAAATGTTGCAGCAAGCTTGCGTAGTAGTCACCAGGGATACTTTTACTCTTTTCTAAGTAATCAATAAATAATTCCCTGTGCATCCCCCCAAAAAAAAACAAAAAAAAAAAAAAAAAAAAAAAAAAACCACTCGTCATAACCTTGTTAACCGACAAAATTGAATTTACCTTTTCTGGAGTTGGTTCACCTGGCGCAACCCACTGTTTTGACTGTGATTTACTTTCTAGAGTGCAGTGATGTTTCTAAGTTTCATCCATGGTAATAAGCCTTCTCAAAAATTCACTGGGAATTTTACGGTAGAGCTCCACATTCTTAACAAAAAAGTTTTTCTTTGCAACTTTTGATCAGGTGTCAACAAACACAGCACCTATCTTGCACAGGCCTTGTGAAAGCCCGAAACATTACTTAAAATATTACCTGCACGTTCCTCTGATATGTTCACAGTCTCTGCTTTCTCAAACAACTTTAATCTGCGGTCTTCCAGTACTAAACAATATTTTTTTTCAATGATCTCTGGAGTTGTCACTTCTACAGGGCGTCCAGAGCGAGGCTCATCACTAGTGCTCGTACGTCCCATTTTAAACTCTGCAACCCATCTTTTAATCATTGAATATGAAGGGGCAGAGTCTCTCTTTTATATCACACGGGTAAATCCGCGAGAAAAGCGGATAGGTACCGTGGTGATTTGCCCTCGGGCGACTAGTTCCTGCTCCTGGCTCTCAATGTACTATCCATTTCCTCCTTGATTTCTTTAGGCGTCAAGCCTTTCAAATGGAAGTATTTAATCACTGCTCGTTTTTTCAAATCCTTCATTTTCGGAAAACTGTAAAGTTGTCTTGTTTAAAATGGTGTCATTGGAAAATTAAAGAAGCTATTGACCTGTAACTATGGATAGAGTTAAACTGGCCTAGTGGCGCCATATCTGTGTGAGGCCCGGGACTTATCAGTCCACCCTCGTAGCATTTAAAGGACAGTTGGAAATACCACAGCTGAGGATATATTGGGTAGAGGTTGACAACAGACTCGATATCAGTGATGCTGCGGATGGTAGTCATATTGAAGATTAAAACTACAGCTCTTGATTCATCAGAAAATGTTGATTTTCAACTAAATAATTACTGGTTTTATTTAAGGATTATAGTTTATTGGTGTTTTAATTGGAATACTGTGTTCTAATAGTTAATTTTATTCGTGAAGTACCCAGTCAAAGGCAATTCGTGACAAATCACTGGGGACATAGCGATAAGATTTGTACACTTATTATTCGTTACCGAACGGTATGGCGCACGTTCCGGAGTTTCCATTCCTGGGGTCGGCCACTATCACCGCTCTTCCCTAGCTGGCAAGGCGAATTTTGGAGTAGTTTCTCTTCTACCACGAATTTCTTTTCCTTCATTTCCTAAAATTTCAGTCCCCTTTCATGTTAAATTAAAATGTTCATCATTTATGGATGCTCTTTAAACCGCTGTGGTTTTCAGCGTCCCATTCTAAATTGGGTGTCAAACACCAGAGAGTTTGCTCAGAGGCTTCTATCAAGTTTGACATTCTTATGCGTGCCGTAAGTCTAAGACACGGAACCACCGGAGTGGTGGTCTGAAGGAAACCATGCACCCTCTGCCGGATTTTAATTCGCGACCTTTGGAATCAAGGCCAGCATGTTACCTAGGATTGTTAACTCTCCTGGAATGTCCAAGAGTCTCCTGGAATTGAATGGGATCTCACGGCTACCGGAACTGAAATTAAATCTCCGGAATTATGTGATATCTTCTTGTTCCTCTATTATTACTATAATTATTTATACAGTATACTTTTATAAAATACGAGTACTTCATGTGTTACATACGTAGAAGGAAATAGTGGCGTTTTGATTTGTGTTGAAGGGAGAAGGGAAACCAAATTCAACATCAACACTGGTCAACAGTGTCACTGTCAACATCAACCCACTTGTCTTGCTATATTTAGAAATAGAAATCTCAAAATCAGTAATTAGCAGTTTGAGCTCTTGACAGCGGTGGTAGTCGTAAGTTGGTTATTGTAATGGCTAGTTGATCGGCAGTAGAAATGAAAAAGAAATACTATTGCATGTTTAACGATGCGTGGAGAAGTTCATATGACTGTTTTTTCATCAATTTTTCTAGCTTTACTGTTATTCTAATTTTCTTCCGGAATTCAGAGTTGAGAAGCTGGAGGAGAATACCCATGTCTCAAGTAGGTTGAAGTAGATGCTTGCTTGTTGGAAAGTTCTTCTCAGATGGGTCGAGTTCTCCCCAATCCCGCCAGAGGGAAGTTTTCTTTGAGCAGCTGCTTCGTCCGTTTTTCTGGGGGTGGTACACACGAAACATCTATGAGGATCCAGCTACGAGGCCTGGACACAGATCGTACTATACGTTACGTCATGAAATTACACAAGTTGTTATGTTTGGAAACAAGATAACATCGATATCTTAACTCTCGTGGGTAATTGATAACACTGATGAAAACCTTTCGGTAGTTTTGTTTGCTTCTTCACATGTACTGTAATAGCTTTCTTTATCTGTAACTTTCGATATTTACAAATTACGGTTGGCACAATGAATCTTGTCCGATTCACTTCCTATACTCAAAAAGTGTTTGATGTGGATGTTTTCATAAGGTTCTCATTAATTATAACTAATAAATACCACATAACATATTAAAATAATTTGTTTGCTAAGATGCTGTAAACTACCAGGCTCACATCAGTGCCACTGGCATTTCGTCCCGCAGGAGTTCTGTTGATGCCATCGGGCTGGACTGGGTTTCAACCCACGACCTTACAGGAAAAACTTACAGTAAGTATAATAAATAACAGTCTTTAGCAGAAAAACAAAGGGCACAAAATTCTCATTTTAATATGCAGAAAGGATGCACAATATTATACGTTTACGTGATTTGGTCTTTCCCGGCATTTTTATTATCTCTGCTACGTGCAATAAGATGACATATTGTTGTCTGGATGCTGAAATTTCACCGGAAATACATTTTTGAGACTCCCAGGAAAGAAACATCTGGATTCAGGGGGTCTCAAAACATGTATTTCCGGTGAAATCTCGGTATTGCATTTTTGTGTGCATTAAAATAACTTCTCTATACACTATGTACATAGTACGTGTAGAGAAAGTAAAAAGTGTGATGTGTTCTCTTCACATGACTTTCTCGGCCTATTCTTACAAAGGTTACTCTTCTACTTGATGATAATGGAATGTTCCTTATAGGGAAATAGCTGTTGCTATGATCATCAATTGTGTGTTTTAACAAGATCTACGCTTTTGTGCAGTGACAACCTATGATTTATCTACTGGTTAAGCAAAGCTCCTCCAGAATGAAGAGAGCTTCTCAAGTTATTCCCAGAAAATTCATGATATGCCTTTCATTTGTCATGAAATATCTTATACATAGTATGTTATTTTAACCAAAAACGTTATTCATTTTTGAGAAAATCAAAATGTTTGAAAAATGCGCTATGTAAGGGTAGTTTGGGGTGGGGAATTTTCTTGAAAATCTTCGTGTCATATCCCTGGAAGTCGCTCAACTTACATATTTAGGTTTGGTATTTTATGGACTTTTCGTTTCTGAGCTTCACTGTTCACAAACACACACATGTATTACTTTCTCTATATGTACAGTGTATAGAGATGGTATAGCATTCCACCTAAAAGTTCGACACCGAGTTACCACCGGAAATATATGTTTTGGGGTCTCCTGTATAAAAAAAGGTTTAGAAAAGGTCCGCGTGTCTGAGAACACGATAACTCAACGAAAAGTCGGTAAAATACAAAACTTGGTATATATACCTAATATTTTCCAAGGATGCGATACGAAGATTCTGTAGTAAATCCTCTCACCCCAAACTACCCTTTACAGGATAAAATTTTCGAATTTTTTTATTTTCTCAAAAATGGATCTAACGATTTTGATTAAGATACCTATGCTTAAGACATTTAGACGACAAATAAAACTATATCTTGAATTTTCTGGGAATAACCTATAAAGACCTCTTAATTCCAGATGAATTTTGAATAACTATTAAACCGCAAGACAGACAAAAACTCACTACACAAAAAATGTCCTTAAAACACAATTTATGCCATAGATATTTTTCGTAGAGTTGACCATTTTTTAGTTATTCCTTGTTATTGGTTTCAGTTTTAAAATACTTAAAACTTTTCACATACGAGAATTTGCCAATTCCTGGCAATGCATAGAAACGGATTTCATCCAAATGGCAACCAGCTTTTAAAACATTTTACTATCAATTTAGCCTAAGATATTTCCCTTCTACTTACAAGAAAGCATTTGTACTAATGGCATGCATAAGCTTTTAAACAATAAAATGTTACAGAGATGTATTCGGGGACCTGAAAAAGCGAACTTGCAGTAAATGCTAGAGAGAGAAAAACAAACAAACTCGTTAACCTCAATTAAAACTATCAGCATCCGTGTTAGTTTAGGTTACAGGCTGGAGGACGTAACGATGACAGAGCAAGAATTTGGTCCCATTATCTCGGATGTTCAACAAAAAGCAGAGCGCATTATGTAAGAGGTAAGGTGTTGCGGTCTGTCAGAACACAATGGACGCTCGACCCAGCTACTGGCACCAAACTGCTTCCGAGCCTTTGCTTCCTCTCACCGTCGGCAAAGTGCTGGACGATACGACGGATCGCTGGCCTGATAGAGTTGCTGTGTTGTCCAAGTTTCAGAACCACAGGTTCACGTTCACCGAGATCCGCCACAGGGTAAGTAAGTCACGTGGTATAACAGAGCGGCTCCACTTTCTCTACATAGTACCTATTTAAGCAGAGAAGGTATTGCCTCCACTCAAAAATTGGATGCCGAGATTTCACCGGTAATGCATGTTTTGAGATCCTCTGAATCCAAAACAAGCCGTTTTTTCTTTTAAAAAAATATCTGTGTTTGTCCGTGAGCAGCATAGCTCAAAAACGAAAAGTGTGTTAAATATCAAACTTGGTATTTAAGTTCAGTGTCTTCCAAAGATGCGACACAAAGATTTTCAAGATCTTACCATCCCCAACTACTCTTTACATGGGCACATTTTCGAAAATTTTCATTTTCCCAAAAATGGCTGACAATTTTGATTAAAATATCATATATTAAAAATATTTACAAGACAAATAAAATCTATATCTTGAATTTTCTGGGAATGGCCTCTGAAGACATCTTTATTCTGGAGGAATTTTGCATAAGTGATAAACAGTAAGAGATACAAAAAAACTTACTCAACAGAAAATGTCGAGCTCGTTAAAAACACACAATTTATGTTATATGTTTTTTTTTTTTTTTTTTTTTTTTTTTTTGTGAAGTTGAACCGTTTCTGAAATATTCTTTGTTATTTTTTTCAGATTTAAAATACTTAAAAGTTTTCCTCATACAGAAATATGTAAACTCATGACCCTGCCTAGAGTCATAGAAACGGTTTTTAAAAAATTTAACTATCAGTTTATCCTAGTGTATTCCCTTCTACTTACAAGGAAGCAAGTAATTAAGACACTTTCTGTTAATGTTTGTACGAAGTAGATAGAAGAATATGCTGTTTAACAATATTTTGTTCAGAGATGTAGAGAAAGTCATGTGAATGGAACACATCAGTTTTGTTTTTTTAACTGGTGCACAAAAATACTTAAATAAATAATTCATGAAGCTCTAATCAAATTTTCAAGCTAATAAATTATGAACTGTGATAGAAGGGGAATTTTGAAGTGAAAAATGCTGAAAATATGGAACTGAGAAAAATGGAATTTCAAGTTCAATGAAGTGCTTTACTCAAATGCCTAAAAAATACTGGGGGGCGGAGCCCTATGATTTTCAAAAGTGAAGCACAGGGAGAAATTTATGTTCTTGCTTTACATTTATAAAAGTCTGATGTGTACCATTCACATGCCTTTCTCTATATCCCTGCAACAAATTATTCTTAAAAAGCTTTTACTTCTATTTACTTTATGCTAATCAGAAAAAATTAGCAGAAATAGTCTTATTACTCGCTTCCTTGTAAGTAGAAGCGAAATAAGGGACAACCGTAGGTTAAAGTGATAGTCAAAAGCTGGTTGCTATGTCAATGAAGTTCCTTTGTTTATATGGATAGGAGTTGACAAGTTCCTGTATGAGAAAAGTATACGTTTTTCATAGCAGAAACCAAAAATAAGGAATGTCACAAAAACGACGAACTTCACGAAAAAAAATGTATATAACATACATTGTGTGTTTTAAAATGCTCTACATTTTTTGTGCAGTAAGTTTTTGTCCATCTCTTACGGTTTAGCAGTCATTCAAAATTTAGTAAAATTCATCCAGAATAAACTACTCTTCAGAGGCTATTCCCAGAAAATTCAAGATATACATTTCATTTGTCAGGTAAATATGTTTAATATCCGAAATTTTAATCAAAATCGTTAGAGCCATTTTTGATAAAATCAAAATTTTCGAAAAAAGTTCCATGTAAAGGGTAGTTGGGGGTGGGGGGCTTTTTCTCAAAATCTTCGTGTCGTATCCCTGGAAGATACTAAACTTAAATACCAAGTTTGGTATTTTAGCGACTTTTCGTTTTTGAGTTATCGTGTTCACGGACACACACACACACACACACACACACACACACACACACACACACACGGACCTTTTTGTGAAAATGCTTTTTTTGGATATTGGGCACCCTAAAACATATATTTCCGGTGAAATCTCGGTATCGAATTTTTGGTGGAGTGCAATACTTTCTCTATACACTATGTACATAGTGCGTATGGAGAAAGTAAAAAGTTGTCACGAAAAGTAAAGAAAAAAGGATTGAATCGCAAGGGGCCTTGTTACATTGCTATTACAGACTGAGTTCAAAATTTTTGTAGAGAAAGTAAATCAAAAACCAAAATACCTGTGTTTTGGCTTTCTCCACAAAAGGTCCAAGTTTGACAAGAATAAAATGATTTACAAATTAGCATACTGCAATATTAATATGTAATTCCTTGCATATGCCACATAAATGTGCAGTGTTTTTCTTGGAGGCACCCATCACTGGGGGAAAAAATCTGATGTGTTCCATTCAATTGACTTTCTCTACGTCTCCACAACAAATTATTGTTACAAAGCTTATTCTTCTATTTACTTCATGCTAATGGAGCAAAAATAGCTTATTATTTGCTTCCTTGTAAGTGGAAAGAAAATAGGCTAAATCGATAGCTTTTTCTTTTAAAAGCAGTTCCTTTGTTTGTATGGGCAAGAGTTGACAAATTCCCGCATAAGAAAAGTGTAAGTATTTTAAAGCTCAAACCAATAACAAGAATATCTCAAAAACAGTCAATCTCACAAACAAACAAAAAATGTATATAACATAAATTGTGTGTTTTAACAAGCTCTCCAGTTTTTGTGTGTTAAATTTTTATCTATATCATACAGTTTACCAGTTATGCAAAATTCCACGAAATTCATCCAGGAATAAACATGTCTTCCGAGGCTATTCGCAGAAAATTGAAGATATGCATTTTATTTGTCATGCAAATATCTTAAATATATGAGATTTGAATGAAAATCATTAAAGCCAATTTTGAGAAAATAAAAATGTTTGAATTTTTTTCCGTGTAAAGGGTAGTTGGTGGTGGGGGGATGTGTTTATTTCGTCGCCTGTGGAGGCGTTGTTGCAGGAATGGCAAGCTTGAACGCGTTATCAGGAAGCGAGTAGTACAACACCTAATACGAGCGTACGCGATTTTTCCTGTACGAGGCTAAGCGTTTTGCTTGCAAGAAGGGCATATACCACGCTGACGGATTATGCAATAGAAACAGATGGATACCACTGCATTAAACTGTGGCACATTAAGCTTTATCTTGACTTTAGATCTACAACTCTTCAAGGCACCACATATATAATACATTCAAGAAGAGACGAACTCAATCATCGGCAAGATACCATAATAGGCATGCACCAAATGTCAGCGGTCAAAAAGCTAATTTATCATTCAACCTCAAGCCGTGCCGTTAAGAAGTGACCTTGAAGCGTTTTGCGTGCAAGAAGGGCATACACCACGCTGACGGAGTTTGCATTATGCTGATTCTTGCCTTTCTTTTGGTATACCAACGCCACGGGTTGAGGTTTAATGTTAAATTAGCTGTCTGCGTCGAAAATCTTTGTGTCACATCCTTGGAAGATGCCATACTTGTTTGGTTTTTAAAGGACTTTTCGTTTTTGAGCTATGCTGCACACACACACACACACGCAGACATTTCTCTAAAAAAAGTTTTTTTTTTTGTATTCAGGGCGTCTCAAAACATATTTTTGGTGAAATCTCGGTATGGAATTTTTGGGTGCAATACAATACCTTCTTTGTAAACTATGTAGATACATAGCACATGTAGAGAAAGTAAAAATAAAAGGTAATTGTGACTGATTTTGTCTTCACAACATGAAATGCTTATTTAAGTTACATTAAGTGTAGTTTTGCACAGTTCAGGCCAAGTGCAGAGCACAAGGCAGCTGATCGTTGGGTGGAAGACAGACCTAAAGTCAGCCTTTATAACTCAAGTAGCATGAAAGTACAACTTTTAGATATAATACAAATGAAAGCCCATCTCAGTAATGTCTGCCTCACATTCAAGAAGTCATGAGTTCAGATCTTCTTAGGGGGTTTTCTTCCTCGTCTTCAGCAGTTTGGCGACTGCTTCCTCCTGCTCCTCTTCCTGTTGCCATCTGGTTTTATGTCATTTTTGGACAGAAAGCCACAACATTAGGCAGAATATAAGTTTTTTTTAAAATCACCAATAGAATTGGACATCTGGGAGAAAATACACATAGTAAAAAAATCTGATGTGTTTCATTGACATGATTTTCTCTACATCTCAGCAACAAATTATTATTAAAAAGCTTATGCTTCTATTTACTTTAAGCTAATCGACAAAAAATAGCAGAAATAGTCTTATTACTTGCTTCCTTGTAAGTAGAAGCGAAATAAGGGAGTAGCATAGGTTAAAGTGATAGTCAAAAGCTGGTTGCTATGTGACTGAAGTTCCTTTATTTGGACACGAGTTGACAAATTCCTGTATGAGAAAAGTTTTTTAAAGCTGAAACCAATAACAAGGAATATCTTACAAATGATCAACTCCACGAAAAAAATCTATATAACATAATAATTGTGTGTTTTAACGTGCTCTACATTTTTTGTGTGGTAAGTTTTTGTCCATCTCTTATGGTTAAGCAGTTATGCAAAATTCCGTAAAATTTATCCAAAATAAAGTAGTCTTCAGACGTTATTCCCAGAAAATTCAAGATATACATTTTATTTGGCAAGTAAATATCTTTAATATGCAATATTTTTAATCAAAATTGTTAGAGCCATTTTTGAGAAAATCAAAATGCTCATAAAAAGTTCCATGTAAAGGGTAGTTGGGGGTGGGGGACTTTTCTCAAAATCGTGTTGCATCTCTGGAAGATACTAAACAAACTTTTTGTTTGAGTTATTGTGTTCCCTCTCTCTCTCCTTCACACACACACACACACACACCCACATTCTTTTTCTGAAAATGCTTCTTTAGGATACAGGGGACCCTAAAACATATATTTCTGGTGAAATCTCAGTAGCCAATTTTTGGGTGCAATACAACACCTTCTCTAAACATTATGTACATAGTACGTGTAGAGAAAGTAAAACCAACAATTTGAATGAATTGTTAAAACTTTGCAACCCCAATACCAGATGGTAGCAGGAAGAGGAGGGGGGAAGCAGAAAAGGAGCATCAATCACCTAACTGCTGAAGATGAGGACGGATGTTCTTGAAAACGTTCTAATGTTTTTCAACTATATCAAGTGAAGGTGATTCAGCATAACACCAAGATTATGAATACTTCACTGTTTATGGTGCTTCAGTTTTTAATATCTACTGTATGTATGTGGTAGGGAAATTAAAACATGATTTTGAAATTATGGAGAAGCTTTTGAAATGTGCATGAAAAAGAGAATGGCAATGCTAAAGCAGAGCAAAGAAAAGAAACGGTAAATGATACAAAGGTTCAAACGAACAATCACTGAGCAGAATCTCAAACAATGGGGGATGGAACTAATATTTATTTGTGTTTATCATCCAGAAACAAGTGAAGCAATACATTGCTGTTTTGTATGACTCAGCGATAGTTACATTACACTATTATAAACTAGTGTTGCTAAATGGCAACATAGCATTCCTTGGCACTTCTGGTTCTACTTAAACTTTAAGTTGGCCACACAGCATAACCAACTCAGGAAACACCATCACTGCTGTTTGTATACGAGCGATTCAGTTTCAACATGTCTATAAAATTTACATCTTCAGAGGCTATTCCCAGAAAGTTCTTATTTGTCATGTAAATGTATAAGAGATTTTAGTCAAATCGATAAGAGCCATTTTTTAGAAACCCAAAATGTTTAAACTTTTGTCCATGTAAAGCATAGTTATGGGTTGGGGGGGGGGGGGTTTCTTGAAAATCTTTGTATCACATCCTTGGAAGATACTGAACTTAAATATCAAATTTAGTATTTAAAGGAGTTTTTGTTTTTCAGCTCTGCTGTCCACAGACATACACATACATGAACCTTTTTCCAAAAATTCATTTTTTGAACTCAGGGGACCTCAAAACATTTATTTCTGGTGGAATCTCGGTATCAAAATTTTGGGTGGAATACAATACCTTCTCTACTATGCACATTGTACATGTGTGCTAGAGAAAGTAAAAGAATTATTGTATCTTTGTATTGATTGAGCAGTTTTAATTTTTGTTTCCAGGTGAACACCTTTGCTGCAGGACTGGTGCGCCTGGGTCTAGCCCCTGGAGATCGACTGGCTATATGGGGCCACAATTCCAGCCAATGGCACTGCGCATATTTGGCTGCTACCAGCATTGGGATAATAGTGGTCAGTATATGTCATCTGCTAATACTTCAAATGAAGCATTTTCTTAAGGGGACTATCATTACTAAACGTTAGAATCTTAATGTCGCAATTTTGTCTTGTTTGAAACATTTATGGGAATGCACAATTTCACACAAACACGCCATGGTCAACTGCCTTGCATTCAGACTGGTAAACCTACCATTAAGCCAAAAGAAATACAAATTAGAATTTAAATCAGATCACAAAAGTTGCACAAAAGAATGGCTACATAGAACATCTGGTAAAGAAGAAGAAGAAAATAAATTTATGAAACAGAAGAAAGTGAAAGAAATTAGCACTCTAAAAAGAATAAAATCAGAAACCAGCTTCACAAAATTTAGTTACCCTCCTTTGGCACACCAAAAATTTTGAAACATTTTCAAAAAAGGGACATCAACTTAACCCCAGTTTAAATAAAACCTCCTCCATACAAACACAAAAGATGAAATGCTTCCATTGAAACAATCAGGGATAATGAAATCAGCTGCTAGGAATATGGAAACAAAAGAAACATCGGACATGACATATTTAAAGCATAATTCAGCTGTAGCACATCTTTTTTTAATGCAAAACCATCATCTTTACAGTGAACCCAATTTATTAAAATCAGTGCAGAATTCAATTGCATTAACAGCTTTTAAGAATATATTAATTCTAAAGAAAATAAAAACAAAGTCATAAATTTTGATATACCACAAACAAACGGTCTCATCTCAAAATTCATCCACCGAGAAGAGAGACCGCTACCATGAGTATCAGTGAATCTCTGCTGAACATGGTGGCAATAGCTGCCGAAACATGTCCAAAGTAAATTACTTATTTAAATGAGTGAAGTTTGAGTGTGATGCTGTGTTTTTACTGTTAATTGTCTTGTCTTATTGTTTTATTTATGAAACCTTAATAATGAAATAGACACATGGATATTATATTTTGCTGATTTACCACTGTGAAATGTTTTTTAATTCTTTCGGCAAAATTTTAACATAAATATATCCAAAATTTCACTAATAAGATCTCTTTTAGTTAATTTAGTAAAATCATCTCATATTAAAATACATACAACGATTAGGAGAGCATGTTCCAAATTTCATTATTCTATGTCCATAGTTCCTGAGAAAATGGGGTATTTTCAGAAAGAATCTTAGATTCAAGAAAAATATATGTAAAGTAAAGCATATACAAAGTTTTAAACAGTCCCACATGCAATGCCAACATGACATCCAATACCAACATAATAAAGAGCAAAACATTCCTCCTCTAGCAAAGCAAAGCTTAATGCAGTGTATATTTCGTTTTAGAAAAAAGTTAGGTAACACTGAAATTATCATATTTGTTTTGCTTTTATTAATGCGGCACTTTACAAATTATTAAATTAATTCATCATTTTGTTTACTATAAGTGTGATATACCACTTTAAAGCAAGTATTTTGTAACTACATATATTCTCCATTCCCTGTGCCCCTACTAACACAAATATCAAAAATATGTTACTGGTGATATAAGTTATTTTCAGTAGATACCTACAAATACTAATGAATCAGAGTAGCATTAGTTGAATTAGGGAGAGCTGGGAGGAACGGATCAGTATTCAAACAGATAGTGAAATATTGGAACAGGATCCAAGTATTACAGGAAGGAAATATTGTCAAAGACTGTTTTAGGGCACAGGAATCAGCAAAATGGGAAAGAAGTTGGGTGTCAATTAAGGGAAATTGTAAGAGAAATTGGATTGGGTGGGCTAGACAACATAGAGAAACAAGAAAGGGATAAGAGTACTTTGATATTATACAGGAATGGGGAAGAGAAAAATACATTTGATGTCTGGCAAGGGCAACAACAGCAACAATTACACTACATAATTGAGTGCGAGGAAACTAAAATGTGGAGACAGTTAATATGGAATAAAAACCAGGAAAAGTTACCACCAGAGATAGTGTCATTTAAACTTTTTGGAAAGTAAGAGAGAAATGGGGGAGGAAAATTGCAATAATAAAACTGATGAGGTTGAAATTTATAGAAGAGATAAACAGATTAAGTTGGTAGTGTATAGAAAGAGGGAAAGGTACATTCACGTTAATAACAAGGGTGTTAACTGTATATGATACCAACTCCAGGAAACGAACTACATATGTATCATGTTTGTAACTTGAAAATACCAAATAATGCATCCTAAGTTATAATCTCATTGCTATGAAAACAAAAGAAATGTAAATACCAAAAGATTGCAAGTATCCCTAATGTCGTGTGTAAAGGTCACAAAACACTCATTTTCAAATATTTATCCTAACATTGCAGTTACAATAAACTTCCTGGACACTTTCTTTACTGCTTCTTAAACTTACAATACACCAAAAAAGTAATCATTAATATTAAAACCCTTTTCTTTTAAACACTTACAGAAACCAGAATGTAGATATTTGGAGTGACCCTAACTCAGGGCAGAAAGAAGCAACACTTTCACTAAAAGGCTACTCAAATCATATAGAGGACATTTTTTGAGCCCCATTACTAAGGATCTGTAAACATAGCATATTTATGCCTAGTATTAGGAGAACACATCTAGGTTTTGGAAAACAACATTACAATGATTTAGAAAAAAGCACATTGGTTTGTTTTCTTTCACCTGAAAGTACTTTTATCTCGTGTTACACTGTAACTCAAAATAGTGGCCAAACTTTAAGTTTCACATTTTTCAATACTACCACATTTTACAGGCTCATTCAACAGTAATAGACCAACCACATGTTTCATGTTGCAATTATGTGCAAGCAAAACATTTTCATGCATTCTCAGCTTACAAGAGAATAACCAAGACCTTGTTGCAGGCTTCAATGAAACTGTATCATATACTCTAAGCTTACAAGAGAATGATGAAGACCTTGTTGCAAGCTTCAATGAAAGCTTACAAGAGAATGATGAAGACCTTGTTGGAGGCTTCAATGAAACTGTATCATATACTCTCAGCTTACAAGAGAATGATGAAGACCTTGTTGCAAGCTTCAATGAAAGCTTACAAGAGAATGATGAAGACCTTGTTGGAGGCTTCAATGAAACTGTATCATATACTCTCAGCTTACAAGAGAATGATGAAGACCTTGTTGCAAGCTTCAATGAATCTGTATCATATGCTCTCAGCTTACAAGAGAATAAACAAGATCTTGTTGCAAGCTTCAATGAAACTGTATCATATACTCTCAGCTTACAAGAGAATGATGAAGACCTTGTTGCAAGCTTCAATGAAACTGTATCATATACTCTCAGCTTACAAGAGAATAAACAAGATCTTGTTGCATGCTTCAATGAAACTGTATCATATACTCTCAGCTTACAAGAGAATGATGAAGACCTTGTTGGAGACTTCAATGAAACTGTATCATATAGTCTCAGCTTACAAGAGAATAAACAAGACCTTGTTGCAGGCTTCAATGAAACTGTATCATATACTCTCAGCTTGCAAGAGAATAAACAAGACCTTGTTGCAGGCTTCAATGAAACTGTATCATATACTCTCAGCTTACAAGAGAATGATGAAGACCATGTTGCAGGCTTCAATGAAACTGTATCATATACTCTCAGCTTGCAAGAGAATAAACAAGACCTTGTTGCAGGCTTCAATGAAACTGTATCATATACTCTCAGCTTACAAGAGAATAAACAAGACCATGTTGCAGGCTTCAATGAATCTGTATCATATACTCACAGCTTGCAAGAGAATAACCAAGACCTTGTTGCAGGCTTCAATGAATCTGTATCATATACTCTCAGCTTGCAAGAGAATAACCAAGACCTTGTTGCAGGCTTCAATGAAACTGTATCATATACTCTCAGCTTACAAGAGAATGATGAAGACCTTGTTGCAGGCTTCAATGAAACTGTATCATATACTCTCAGCTTACAAGAGAATGATGAAGACCTTGTTGCAGGCTTCAATGAAACTGTATCATATACTCTCAGCTTACAAGAGAATGATGAAGACCATGTTGCAGGCTTCAATGAAACTGTATCATATACTCTCAGCTTACAAGAGAATGATGAAGACCATGTTGCAGGCTTCAATGAAACTGTATCATATACTCTCAGCTTACAAGAGAATGATGAAGACCATGTTGCAGGCTTCAATGAAACTGTATCATATACTCTCAGCTTACAAGAGAATGATGAAGACCATGTTGCAGGCTTCAATGAAACTGTATCATATACTCTCAGCTTGCAAGAGAATAACCAAGACCTTGTTGCAGGCTTCAATGAATCTGTATCATATACTCATAGCTTGCAAGAGAATAACCAAGACCTTGTTGCAGGCTAATCTGGACCCAGCAGCACCCCCAAAAGAGGTCCTCACCAATCTAAATAACATTGAATCAAGAGAATAATCAAAATTTTGTTACAGGCTAAACTGGACCCAGCAGCACCCCCAAAAGAGGTCCTCACCTATCTAAATAAGACTGAATCAAGATAATAACCAAGATCTTGTTGCAGGCTAAACTGGACCCTGCAGCACCCCCAAAAGAGGTCCTCACCTATCTAAATAAGACTGAATCAAGATAATAACCAAGATCTTGTTGCAGGCTAAATTGGACCCTGCAGCAGCCCCAAAAGAGGTCCTCACAAACCTAAAGAAGATTGGACCTAAAGCCATTGTGTGTGCAGAATATTACAACACCCTCAACTGTGTAGAGGCAGTGGGACATATCAGGTCTGAACTGGGAGCTCCTATTGTGATAGCCATCAGTGACAAGCATTACCCGTAAGTTAACCAACATGTATTATTTGTGATTAACCCAAATTCTGTTTAGATTTTCACATCTAAATGTGATGTTTCAGGGACACCATTCGTTTTCAAGATGTCTCATCTGATGTAACACCTGAACTTTTGAACATGGCACAAGAGCTGAAGAAACTGGTACAACCTGACTATGGTTGTGATATTATATTTACCTCGGTACGTATCATTCATCTTTTTATACAATGACAAACTAGGCCATACAAATGCTTTAATGATCAGTAACTTGTTATTCAATTAATTCCTATACAAATGTATGAATAGTAGTGTGAGGGTGACACTAAAAAGTGTTATAATATCATGTTTAAAAAAATGAAATTTGTTTATATCTGGCAGCTGCTTTCTAATGTTTGGTGAGTGGTTTACCATATAATTTGTTGTAATATATATGAGGTATTATCTTTTACAGATTTTGTGCTCACACAATAATGAATTTGAAAAGAGACTTTCTGGGTTAAGAATTTTTACGATTTTGAATTGTCACTTCTACTAGGAAATACATTTGGCAAAGTGGCACCATCTAAGCTAACAATTTATAATTGATACAGTGAACTGAAACAGGTTGGTTGTTTCTTAGCAATGATTTCGTGAAGGATGCAAAACATTTTACATCAACATGAGAAATCTTGGTTGTTGATGGATTAAAAACTGTGGAGAAATTCCAAAGTGACACTTCAAATATCATTGCTGGAGAAAGTGTTGAAAGAAAAGTCCATCAACACAATCACAACCTAAGCTTACAAAAGTCCAATGAATTTTCAGTACTGTCAAGAAGATAGTTGATAGTTTTCTGGTTTCTTTTCTAAAATGGGCCTTTATTGGTAGCTAGCATTAGAAGGTAGACATGCCATTTCTGATGTTTGGCACATAAATGTCTGTTTACTGTAAATGTTTTAAAAACTTCATAAAAAATAACCAAAAGAAAAAAAATGATTTAACATTTTGAGAATACATTTTTGCATACAGAAAAGCTAGCAATGGAGTATCTAAAGATCAGCACCTTGTGATTTCCTATTATTTTCAATAATTAAATATAAAATGGATGGAAACATTTTTCATCATCACATGAAGCAGTGGAACATCACAACAACCTGCTTTCGGAAGTGCCTCATTGGTTTCATCAAACTAAGAAAGTACCTATTGATGTCAAAGAGGAACATTCTGAAAAGCATTAAATCATTTAAACTTTTTAAAACTACTTTTTGCTTTTCAGTGTTGCCCTCCTGTAGATAATACAACAGTTAAAATCAACGTTGATTTCTTCTCGGGATGTAAGTATTGGAATTAATTTCCAAGTTTTCAACAATGCACTCTGGTGCCAGCATGAGGGAACTGGAGGCAACTTGCTCTAGCCACCTCGCGTGCTGGTCAATGGGTGTTGAGGAGCCATGTTTTGCTTTTGGGGAGGACTGTGGAAGAGCGCATCAAAGAACACCAAAGCTGATCAAATTGCGCTACCCACAATAATCTGTGGTGGAACAATCTACTTATGATATACTGGACATAAGATCAATTTTTCATCTACCAAAATAATAGAAAAATCTACTGGATATCATGAAGATTGATAAAAGAAGCAATGTACATAAAAACAAACTAGAACAATTTTAACAAAGACGATGGTCTGCAAATAAGCAAAACATGTAACTCCATGACTTTTCAATCAAGTAGCTCCTCAATTAACCCCTAGGGACCTGATGATGCTGAGTGCACGCCGGCAGCACAAATTGAGCCCAATTCTGCTGCTCGGCAAGCAGCCATGTTACCAGCGCACTAAGGAGATGACCAAGCAGAACTTGGCTTGCCCCATTGGCCAGTGTGCGAGGTGGTCCTCCACCACTAGAGCAAGTTGCCTCCAGTTCCCTGATAGCTTGGAAATGAATCCAACACTTATCATTTGTTTCAGGGCACTACGGGACATCCTAAGGGTGCTCTGTTATCACACCAAGCTCTCCTAAATGGCATGGTCATTACAGGCAGAAGAGGACAGTACTGCAACCAGGTAAGCTTTCTTTAATCTTCACAAATGCCAGAGGCAACTACACAAAAAATTCTGATGTGTTCCATTCACATGATTATTCTGCAACAGATTATTATTAAAAAGCTTATGCTTCTATTAATTTCATGCTAATTGAGAAAAAATTAGCAGCTTTCTTGTGAGTAGAAGCGAAATAAGGGAGTACCATAGATTAAAGTGATAGTCAAAAGCTGGTTGCTATGTGACTGAAGTTCCTTTGTTTGTATGGACACGAGTTGACAAATTCCTGTATAAGTTTTTAAAGGTGAAACCGAAAACAAGGAATATCTCAAAAACAACCTACTCTGCGAAAAAAATGTATGTAACATAAATTCTGTGTTTTAATGTGCTCTACATTTTTTATGGGATAAATCTTTGTCCATCTCTTACGGTTTAGCAGTTATACAAAATTCCGTAAAATTCATTCAGAATAAAGTAGCCTTTAGAGACCATTTCCAGAAAATTCATTAACATTTTATTTGTAAGGTAAATATCTTTAATATACAATATTTTAATCAAAATCGTTAGAGCCATTTTTTAGAAAATAAAAATTTTCGAAAAATGTTCCATGTAAAGGGTAGTTTGGGGTGGGGGGATTTTTCTCAAAATCTTTGTGTCGCATCCCTGGAAGATGCTAAACTTAAATACCAAGTTTGGTATTTTACCAACTTTTCATTTTTGAGCTATCGTGTTCACACACGAATACATACACACTCACAGATCTTTTATTGAAAATGCTTTTTTTTTTTGTTACAGGGGATCCCAAAATCATACATTTCTGGTGAAATCTTGATATGGAATTTTTGGGTGGAGCTTTTGTATCTATTTAATGCTAAAACCTTAGCGGAAACTTAGTTTCTTATAAGTAGGAGGGAAATAAGGAATACTCAAGGCTAAACTGACAGTCAAATGTTTTAAAATGTGCTTGCTATGGGGTTGAAATTCTTTCTTTGCATCATCAGGATTTCTCAAGTTCCTGTATGAGAAAAGTTTAAGTTATTTTAAAACAAACCAATAACAAGGAATATTTAAAAACAGTCAACTCCATGAAAAAAATGCATATGACATAATTATGTGTTTTAAGGAGATCTACATTTTTGGTGTAAGTTTTTGCCTGTCTCTTATGGGTTACCAGTTATGGAAAATTCAGGAAAAGTCATCCAAAATAAGGAGGTCTTAAAAGGCCATTACCAGAAAAATCAAGATAAACATTTTATTTGTCATGTAAATATGCTAAACATAAGAGATTTTTATCAAAGCCATTTTTGGGAAAACCAAACATCTTTAAATTTTTACCATGTGAAGGGTAATTGGGGAAGGATGGATTTTCTTGAAAATCTTCATGTTGCATACTTGGAGGATACTGAACTTAAATACCAAGTTTGGTATTTAACTAACTTTTTGTTTTTGAGCTATGCTGCCCACAGACACACAAGGACATGTTTCTTTAAATTTATTTTTTGATTCAGGAGGTTTCAACATGTATTTCCGGTGAAATCTGAATATCAATTTTTGGGTGGAATACAATACCTTCGCTATTCACATTGCACATATGTGCTAGAGAAAGTAAAATTATATGTAGTAGCACCATTTTTACTAATTTTTATTTTGATAAACATGAAGTAGGTGGAAGAATAAGCTCTAGTACGAATACACTTTCGCACAATAAGTAGAAAAAGTTCTGTGAATGTAACACATCAAACATTTTCTTTTTATCCTTCTTTCCATTGCAAGAGCTCATTACCAGAAGTGAACATTTCAATTGTTTCTGTATTTTTTATGCTTCCAACCTAACTCTGCATTTTTTAAATGTTGGGATTTGTTTTGTAAAAGTGGCATATGTAAGAAACGGTAGAGTTGAATATTTTTGAGTTGGGTTTGTAATACTTAAGTATCACTTACGTATAAATTTTCCAGACTGATTTCGAAGCCATGTGGGCATCATTGTCGATGGTTTCCAACTGAATTTCCACTGTGTTCATGTTGAGGTGTGACAGTCCCTGGTGGCTGAGTGACAAACCTCCGCAATATATTTTGTGGCAGCATTTCAAAGTTGAATACGTGGCTTTGGTTTTTAATGATATGGATTTTTTTCCACACATCGAGCTATGCTGCAGGTTTTACAAGGTGTATGTTAGGTACTATTTCATGGTTAGTAGACCAAAAGTGGTGTGCAACTGTTGATTTGTCATTTTGTTTGTATTTTACTGCTCTCATGTGTTCTTTAAGTCTTGTTTCAAGATGTCTTTTTGTTTTACCAATGTAAAGTTTGATTGCACAATTTATTCTTTAGATTCCTGATTTTTTATTTCTGGGATTTGGTCTTTTTGGTTGCTGCAGAGCATTTTTTGTAGGCTGAACTTATTTTGGGGGGCAAGTGTGATTTTATGCTTTTTTTATATTTTTTGAAACTTGTGGTGTAGTTTTGGGTGATAAGTAAACTTTTTGAAGCAAGATTTATCTATTGCTGGGCTCAATTTTGTGGTTTCTGTGATTAATTTGCGTTGTTTGAATTTGTTGATTTTTTTATCCATTAATTTTTGGTTGAAGCCATTGTTTCTAGCAGTAGATATTATGTGTTTGTATTCTTCATCTGTAGACCAGTCTATGGGTGAGGCATGTTTGTGCGCTGTAGGATTGTTGCCATAATTCTTTATATAGCTGTCGGAGTGTGTGCGTTTGTGATAGATACCAAATAGTCACTCAGCCACCAGGGACCGTCACACCTCAACACAGAACACCCTGTGGAAACCATCGACAATGATGCCCACATTGTTTCAAAACCAGTCTGGAAATATTATACATAAGTAATACTTAAGTGTTACAAACCCAACTCAAAAATATTCATTTCATACGTATCACTGTTCTAAAACACCCTTTCATTAAAATTGTTCTTAATGGCAGATTTGTTTATTTGGTCGTGTAACTGATGGGCACAAAGGGACAATACTACTTTGCTCCTTCTGTTCCTCACAGGTATGCAAATGGTGTATAACAACGCAGTTCTGTCACCTCTCAGGAACTGGAGGTCTAATCAACTCTCTCATTTTTGGAATGACATTGGTGATGCCTGGTCCAGTATATGATGCAAATGAAGTAATATCCACCATCATTGAAGAAAAGTAAGTTCACTCAATAATGTTCTACTCTATTTTCTTGCTAGACCACTCATATTAGGACAGTGCCATATTTCTAGTTAAAACAATGGTTTTTATTTGTTTTTTCACATAAGCTGTGTGTAGGACTGGAGTTGGATAGATAAGAGTCAGACTGAAAAATTCAATGCCATACCCGGGATTTGAACCATGGATCTTCCGATCTCTAGCCGGTTGCTCTGTGAAAAACAATTAAAAACCAATACCAATTGACTATAATAGTTGGCTTTAATATGAATCCTGGGACTTAAAGTACTTACAACATTGTAAGTCGCCATTGGGGTTGTCATCTCAAAATAATTTGAGATCACCTTGTGGTTTACCTGGACTACATGCAAGTCAGTTGAGAAATTCAATGCTATGCCAGCATGTTGCCATGGTAGCTCAGTGGTTAGAGACCGGGAGATCCATGGTTCAAATTCCGGCTATGGCATTGAATTTTTCAGTCTGACTCTACCTATCCAATTCCTGTCCTACACACGGCTAGAGACCGGGAGATCTGTGGTTCAAATCCTGGCTATGATATTAAATTTTTCAGTCTGACTGTATCTATCCAACTCCTGTCCTACACACAGCTTGTGTGAAAAAACAATTAAAAACCAATACCAATTGACCATAATAGTTGGCTATACTATGAATCATGGGACTTAAAGTACTTAATAAAGTAACTACCTGAAACTTATTTTACTTTTCGACATAAATGTCCTGTACAAATCCTTGAATGCCAGTGGCAAAGAAGTCTTTCAGTTCCTGTCAGAGACGAGCAGCCTCTCGGATTACAGCATCATCAGTTTAGAAGTGACGGCCATCCAAATGACTTTTTAGGGGCCCAGACACATGGAAATCACTGGGAGCTAAGTCAGAACTGTATGGTAGATGTTCCAACTGTTCCCAATAACTATTTTAACAGCTCCTACGTTAAAGTTAAATTGAGGGTGGGCATTTTCATCCAGGAGAATCACTCCCTTTGTCAGGAGTCAAGATCGCTTGCGGCAAATGGTCTGTCAGGGTTCCTGCAGTATGTTGTGACCATGCAGGTCCCAAATCATGGGGAGCATAACCTTGCAGCCTGATGGAAGCGTCTTGAACGTTTTAGTTGTTGGTGAAATGGGATGTTTCCATTCCATTCTGGTTGAAAGTGGTGAACCCACTGTGACAATTGATGCCCGGAGGTAACTCCTTCTTCATTGTACTGACTGTGGTGCTGTAAAGACACACCCATTCTCTTCATTACTTAAAATATTACCTGCACGTTCCTTTGATATGTTTACAGCCTCTGCTATCTCAAACAACTTTAATCTGCGGTCTTCCAGTACTAAACAATGATCTCTGGAGTTGTCAGTTCTACAGGGCGTCCAGAGCGAGGCTCATCACTAGTGCTCGTACATCCCATTTTAAAATGTGCAACCCACCTTTTAATCATTGAATATGAAGGGGCAGAGTCTTTCAGTGTACTGTCCATTTCCTCCTTGATTTCTTTAGGCATTAAACCTTTCAAATGGAAGTATTTAATGACTGCTCGTTTTTCCGAATGCTCCATTTTCGTGAAAACTGTAAAGTTGTCTTGTTTAAAATGCTGTCATTGAAAAACTGAACAAGCTATTGATGTGTAACTATGGATACAAGCTAGTCTAGAGTTAAACTGGCCTAATGGCGCCATATCTGTGTGAGGCCCAGGACTTATCAGCCAACCCTGGTAATAATTCTGTCCTGAAACATAGTTTTAATTGTTCTCATTGAAAGATTGTCTGTATGAGCTGTTGCAGAGTGTTGTTAAAAAAAGGCAAAATATGCTCCCTGTCTGTTGAGTGGAAAAAAATTGGGCCTATAACTCTTTCTCCGCTAATGGCAAACCATACTTCAATTTTTTGTCATGAAGGGGTATTTCATGAGCAATATTAGGTTTCTCAGAGCTCCAATAATGATTACTTTGTGTTCACACACATCCATGACGGTGGAACCAAACCTCATCCATGGGTTGATTTCACTATTGTATGTACTATTGAGAGTCCATTCATAAAATGTGTTAACATAAATAAATACACGCTGTGCAGCAGAAAACAAATGCTGAGCCATAATACACTTTGTGACAAAGTACAGGACACAATATCACCGTGAGCTCAATACTGCACTTTCAGAGCAGTCAGCACTGTGACCTTATCATGTTTCCGTGTGTGTAGAAGAAAAACACTACGCAGCAGTTCATTGTATTTGTGAGTTAGTAACAAACACATTTTCCTTACAGGTGTACAATTGCTATTGGTATTCCATCCCAATGTGTGGACTACATTGAAATGGTGAGACAGAAGAAGCTGCGCATCCCACACCTCAAATATCTTATGATCGGTGGGGCACCAGTATCATCTGCACTTGTACATGCCCTCAAAGACACCTTCGAATCTGTTAATGTTTTGGTGAGTATTATTTACTGGTACAAACCTCTCAAAGCTAGCAATGGGATGAAACCTCTCTTTCTGGATACTCAATACTGATACTGATATTCGCTTCATAAAAATGTGACGTGTTTCATTCAATTGACTTTCTCTACATCGTTGTAACAAATTATTCTTCTTGCAAATCGATTAACAGAAACATTCTTATTACTTGCTTTCTTGTAAGTAGAAGGGAAATAAGGGAGAACCCTATGCTAAAGTGATAGTCTAATCTTTTAAAAGCTGGAAGCCATGTGGTTGTAATTCATTTCTTTGCATGACTAGAAGCTGACAAGTTCCAGAATGAGAAAAGTTTTTAAAAGTATTTTAAAGCTGAAACCAATAACATGGAATATCTAAAAGATGGTCAACTCCACGAAAAAATATATATAACATAAATTGTGTGTTTTAACGAGATCCACATATTTTGTGTAGTAAGTTTTTGTCTATCTCTTATGGTTTACTAGTTGTGCAACATTAAGTGAAATCCATCCTGAATAAAGAGGCCTTCAGAGGCTATTCCCTGAAAACTCAAGATATGCATTTTATTTGGCATGTAAATATCTTTAGTATATGGTATTTTAATCAAAATCGTTACAGGCATTTCTGAGAAAATCAAAATTTTCTAAATTTTTTCCAAGTATTTGGTGTGGGGGGATTTTGTTCAAAATCTTTGTATCACATCCTTGGAAGATACTAAGCTTATATACCAAGTTTGGTATTTTACTGACTTTTCATTTTTGAATTATCATGTTCACGGGCACGGACATGCACACACATGGACCTTTTTCTAATAATCTGATGTGTTCCATTCACATGCCTTTCTCTACATCGCTGTTACAAATTATTGTTAGAAAGCATATTATTCTATCTACCCTACTACCCTCTACCCAAACTACCCTTTATATGGAAAAATTTCTAAAATTTTTATTTTCATAAAAATGCCTGCAAGAGTTTTCATTAAAATACCATATATTAAAGATATTTATATTGCAAATAAAATTTATATCTTGAATTTTCTGGGAATAGCATCTGAAGGCCTCTTCATTCTGGATGAATTTTATATATAACTGGGAAACCGTGAGAGATATACAAAAACTAACTACACAAAAAATGCAGATCTCATTAAAACACACAATTTATGTCATATACATTTTGTTTGTAGAGTTAAGCATTTTGGAGATATTCGGGATTATTGGTTTCAATTTTAGGCACTTAAACTTTTCTCAAATGGGAACACATATTTTTTCTTGTTTCTCGTTTGTTTACTGCTGTCAAGTGAAGAGATTGGAATTTCAATTGTTTCATATAGCGACAGTTTTTAAAGGACGAGACTAATGCTTTAGCCTGTGCATTTTCTTATTTCCCTTCTACATACAAGGAAGCTAGTAATAACTAATTCTGCTTATGTTTATCTTGATTAGCATGAGCCAGGTGTAGATATGGTGAGGCACCAATGTTTCGGGAGCATACATTACTCCCATCTTCAGGGTTACTGAATGAATTGAAGTGATCGCGAACAATGATGGCTCCTGCCAAATCCACACCGAGAGAACTTTGAAAACAGATCAATGTTTTCAATAAAATGTTTGCTTACCCAACAGCTAGAGGACATCATGTGAATGGAACACATTAGATTTTCTCCCTTCTAGTTACAAGGAAACAACTAATAAGACATTTCTGCTAATGTTTATCTCGATTAGCATGAAGAATGAAGATGGAAGAATGAACTTTTTAACAATAATTTGTTAGAGATGTAGAGAGAGTCATGCGAATGGAACATGTGGTTATTCTGGCTGGTAGGTGAATGCTGGTGTGGTTATCAAGAAAACTCCCTCGCCATATGCTTGTTGCTGTAGTAAGGAGATAAGTTTTGCAACACTGCTTGTAGCAGTACCAACTTCTTCTCAATAAATCAAGCAACTTCTCTTACAGAATTACCATTGGTTTCCTTTTGTACATCATGAAACAATTGCCACTTGGCACCCATAAGATGCGCCTCAATTGTGTTTTATTTTAACATACTGGCATGTCGATACACTGACTGTATTTAAATTGCAATATTACTTACATGACCAGCAGCGCGGTGCAAATTTGCTCCAAACTGCTACGTTGTAAAACACACTGTGAAGTAAAAAATGTGACTGAAGGTATTGTTAAGATTAGCTAAAGTTACAATGTGGTACGGTCATTGTAAAGAAAACAAATTCGTTGGTAGCAGATTTGCACCAGCGCTACCGCTGGAGGGCTATGATACAGAGTACTTATTCTCCCACTGGTAAAAACTCAAGACAGCATTAGCTTTCAATAATAAATGCTTGCACAGAATTACAAATTTGAATGTACATTTGTGGCCAATTAACAAGATTAACGGTTCTCTGGTTGCGATACTGCCTGCAGTGCCACGAGTAGTGTTAAACGCTACAGAAAAGGTGTGTGTGCACATGCACAACTGGCTGCTGACTCCATCAGAAGTAATATTGCCCAATAAACTATGACATTTGAAGTAGTATCACTTACGCTCAATTTTTCTATTCATTTCCCTAAATTTTATACCCATTTTCCTGACTTCTCTGAATTTTATATCTATTTCCCTGACTTTCCCAGAATATTCTTCTCTATTTCCCTGACTTTTCTTGAATTTTATATCAATTTTCCTGACTTCTCTGAATTTTTATATCCATTTCCTCAACTTTCCTGGATCTTTTATACTTATTTTCCTGACTTTCCCGGAATTGTTATATTATTTTTCCTGACTCAGTTAAGACATGCTGTATGAAGTCATGCAAGGTATTGTGACCAAACTTTTGCAGTTTCAGATCTGTTTTTAATTGAAACAGATTTTATTAGCTTCCACCATCCTCATAACCATCTATGCTTTCCTTTAGCTCTTGATTTCATATTTTTTGGAGCATTATATGTCAAAATTCTAGACTTTCCCTGATTTACTCAGACTTTCCAGCTCTGTGTGTACAATGTTACTGAATTTTATTTCTCTCCAGTATCTGAATGACTCTTCGCAACTGTTAAAACATTAGTTCACATTATTCATAGCCACATCATTATATGTCAAAATCCTAGACTTTTGTGAAAACTAGAATTCATTTTAACTAATCCCCCCCCTACATTAGTCATGTTGGACAGGTAGAGGATTTGAACCATGGTTCAACTGATCTCTAGCTATCATGACAACATGCCAGCACAGAATTAAATTCCCTAACTGATTGCATGTTTCCTGGTAATTTCACGAACATGATCTTGTTGTATGTGTTTTAGACTGCATATGGCATGACAGAGACCAGCGGTATGACATTTATGATGTCTCCAGACGACAGCTTGGAGAAGCTCACAACCACTGTTGGTCATGTTGCAGATCACTTAGAGGTGAGCTGTCTCTTTTGTTTTCTTACTTTTTACTTATTACTTCCTCTATTCAGGTACAAAGTACATGCAGAAATATCCTTTGTGATCTAGGGGTAACATGCTAGCCTCTGGTTCCCAAGGTCGTGGGTTCAGACCCAGCAGAGGGCAATGGATTTTTTTTTCAGGTGTAAAAGTCCTTTACGTGGCTTCTTTTAAAAGTGAAGTAAAGCCCTTAGTCCCCTATCATTGATTTACAGTGAGTAAAAAAAGACCTCAAGCATGATAAAAAGGCCTCTAAGCAAAATTAAGCAGTGTTTTATGCCCAATATAGGATGAGATGTTAAGAACTTTAGCACTTAAAGAGCATCTATAAATAAAACTGAATTTAAATTTAAATGTTTACATAGAGAAGGTATTGTATTCCACTCAAAAGTGACACCCAGATTTCACTGGAAATACAGATGAGGACCAGGAATCCAAATAAAGCATTTTTAGAAAAACATCCACACAAGGATGCAACAGGAAGATTTTCAGAAAAATCTCCCCATTCCAAACTACCTTTACATGTAACATTATTCTAAACATTTTATTTTCTAAAAAATGGATCTAATGATTTTAAATAAAATGACGTTTATTTAAGATAATTACATGACAAGCATTTTCTAGGACTAGCCTCTGAAGCCTTCTTCAATCTGGATGACTTTTGCATTAACCAGTAACTGTAAGAGATAAGACAAACATTTTACTAAACCAAAAATGCTGATCTTGTTAAGTCACATGGATTTTTTTAAAACCATTTACGAGATATTGCTTGTTATTAGTTTCAATTATAAAATACTTAACTACATTTTTCTCATATGGGAAGCCATCATCTGGCATATAAAGAGAGCAGAATTTCAATATCAACTGCATAAAAAGAGTTTTTAAAATATTTGACTATTGTTTTAGCCTAGTGTATTCTTTTATTCCCCTTCTACTTACAAGGTACTAAGTAATAAAGTCAATTCTGCTATTGTTTATCTCACTTTTCATAAATTAGTACAAGAGTAATATTTTATATCATTAATGTTTCTTTTGTATAGTCTGCTTTAACTTCATATTGTGGGTTTTGCTTTAGAAATAACTGGTGGTGTTTTTTCACTGAACTGTACAGTTTCTAAATTGTCTTTTTCTTTTTTTACTTTCTTTACACTACACTTACTATGTACATAGTGTATAGAGAAGATATTGTAATGCACCCAAAAATTCAATACCGAGATTTCAACAGAAATACATGTTTTGGGTCCCCCTCAATCCAAAAAAAGCATTCTTAAAAGAAGGTCCCTGTGTGTGTGTGTGTGTGTGTGTGTGTGTGTGTGTGTGTGTGTGTGTGTGTGTATGTGTGTGCATGTGTGGACAGCATAGCTCAAAAACAAAAAGACTGTTGAATACCAAACTTGGTATTTAGGTTCTGTATCTTCCAAGGATGCAACACAAAGATTTTCAAGAAAATCCTTCCTACCCTTTACAAGAAACTTTTTTCGAAATTTTTTATTTTCTCAAAAATGGCTCCTATTATTTTAATTAAAATATTGTACACTAAAGATATTTAACTGACAAATAAAACGCACATCTTGAGTTTTCTGGAAATAGATTCCGAAGATTACTTTATTCTGGATGAATTTTATGGAATTTTGCATAACTGCTAAACCCTAAGAGATAGACAAAAACTTACCACACAAAAAATGTAAAGCATGTTAAAACACACAATTTATGATATATACATTTTTTCGTGGAGTTGACTGTTTTTGAGATATTCCTTCTTATTGTTTCAGCTTTAAAAAACAGGAATTTGTCAACTGCTGTTCACACAAATAAATGAACTTCAGTCACATAGCAACCAGCTTTTGACTATCACTTTAACCTATGGTACTCCCTTATTTCGCTTCTACTTACAAGGAAGCAAGTAATAAGACTATTTCTGATATTTTTTTCTCAATTAGCATGAAGTAAATAGAAACATAAGCTTTTTAACAATAATTTGTTGCAGAAATGTAGAGAAAGTCATGTGAATGGAACATATCAGATTTTTTTGTCCATTTTATACTACTTACTCTTACATTGAGTCTCTGTAAGGGATAGGGAATGATTCTAGTTAAAGAAAAATGCCCTGCGCCAGCCAAGTCTGAAAGCCAGGACTCCCGGATGAGAAGCCAGACTGCAATAATCTTTTATAAGAATAGTTTGTTTACAGAATACCTAATTGCAGCCCAAAGAATTGTTACCATCACTTTACTACAGACTTTTGATTGTGGCTTGCTTTCTAGACAATTATGATAAATCCAAGTTCCAACACCAACAGTCACTCAGATTATGCTTAAATGGCTCCAAAAACAGCTTTCAAGTTGAGAGCTGCACTGTTTCTTGTTCACTGTGAGTAACCACAGCATCCATTGAGCCAACAACTTATTCATCTCAAACTTATCATGCAAACTACAAGGGCCATTCAATATTAAAAAACAAAACAAAAATTATTACGAGAATGGAATATGACAGTTATTATTTTTCTACATGTGCCTTAAAGTTATTGAATCAATACCTCGCTATTGCCATAGTTGGCTTAAGGCATCCATTTTATGTCTTTGTACGTTTTCCCATTCAAAAGTAAAAGGTGAATCACTGAACGATACTACAGTTTTTCCATTTTTACTATCTCAAATGCTTACCAAATCCAAACTATCAGTCAGAATCAAATTTGTTTTGGTGGCATGTAACCAATAACAGCATACAATGGTAACACCAACTTACCTTAGCAACACCTGTTTTGAAACTCTAGTACTTGTACCTGCATAAAATGTTATCAGAGTCAGAATATGTTCATCACAAACAAATCAGCAGATTTTTAAGTCTTATACAAATTACTTATGTGAATGGTTAGGTTGAAAAATTTGAAGCCATAGCTGGGATTTGAACCACGGATCTCCAGGTCTCTAGCCGGTTGCTCTACCACTGAGCTACCATGGCAAATGCCGGCATAGCATTGAATTTCTCAACTGACTCGCATGTTTCCTGGTAAACCACAAGGTGTTGTCAAATTATTTTGAGATGACAACCCCAATGGCGACTTACAATGTTGTAAGTACATTAAGTCCCAGGATTCATAGTATAGCCAGCTATTATAGTTCAATTGGTATTGGATTAATTGTTTTTTCACACAAGCCGGCATATTGACATGGTAGCCCAGTGGCAGAGACTGGGACATCCATGGTTCAAATCCCAGCTATGGCATTGAATTTTTCAGTCTGACTCTACCTAACCAACTCCTGTCCTACACACGGCTAGAGACAGGGAGATCCATGGTTCAAATCCCAGCTATGGCATTGAATTTTTCAGTCTGACTCTACCTATCCAACTCCTGTCCTACACACGGCTTGTGTGAAAAAACAAGTAATCCACTACTTGAGTGAATGAATCTTCTGTTACACAGAAAGCAGTTCAGTCTTGAGTTATACATTACTGAATGTGTGTTGTATGTGTGAGCAGGTGAAAGTTGTGGACTCTGAAGGCAGAATGGTGCCCATGGGTACACCTGGAGAGCTTTGGGTTCGAGGATTTGGCAACATGCTTGGCTACTGGGGTCAGCCAGACAAGACTCTAGAAATGAAGCAAGAGGATGGTTGGCTAAAAACAGGGTAAATTATTTTACCTTTATCACTATTATTAGCTGAAATTTCCTGTCTTGTCCGAGCTTTGACAATTGCTCCTTACTTTTTTAATTTTTTTTCTACACTTTATTTATTTATGCTAAGCTTTATACAGGTGAATATGACCGGTGTTCAGCCCTGGCTCTTTACCGGTCATACTCATATTTTACAATAGTTTATTAATTCTAGTTTATTACACCATTTTGTCTATTTACTGTCCATATCCATTTATTTTTCACTTTGCATAAGAATTGTCCAATCTTCTTACTATCTTTTTGAAACATTTCAACTACTACTACATTTCTATCTATTTTAAACCATTTCTTATTAATATACTCTTTTCTCCAAATTTCAGTCCCTTTGCATTTAAATAAAATGTGTTCCATATCTTCATTTCCGCCACATATAGGACATTGATTTTGTGGAATACCTTTCCTTAAACCTTTTAATCTCCATACTCCTGCTTTCAGCCATGCAATACCTTCTCGCTCCTCTTTATTTGTCACATCAATGTATTTTTCCCTTCCCCATGAGACTTTCATTGGTATATAGAAAACTAAAGATCTCTTTTCAGTTATTTCACTAAATATTTTTTGCATTTCTATATCCTCAAATCTTTTCCTTGCCAACTTCCAGAAGTTATTCACATTATTTTCTCTTCTTCTCCACATTTCCCCTAACCCACTACTTTCCAGGTTATTTCGAAGACAGTCTACCCATCCCTTGTTCTTTAAACTTTTCTCTTGATACACTAAACACTGTTTTAACAAATTCCTTTCTTCCAATTTCAATATTCTATGCCAAAATTTCAATGCTCTTTCCATAATCTTTCCCTTACTTGCCACTCTACCCAGCTCTATTTGTGCTACCTGCCTAACAGTTGCATTTGGTGACCCCAGTATTTCTTTGCAAAATTTCCTATGCACCTCATCTATGCCTTCCCATCCTCCTTCTAATCCCCATACTTCTATCCCATGTAGCATTTTTGCCTCAACCACCATACTGTACACTTTGCCATCTTTTCCAATTGTTTACCTATTCGTTGTACCATGCCTTCTATTTTGTTCATTTTCTCAGTCAGGTTTTCCAGCATTGTTATTATATCTGCAGGGCCGGGGTTCACCTCAATTCCTCCAATCACTAACAACAAAGTTATAACACTTGCTAAAACCAATATGTTTGTCATCTTCTCTCCAAAACTGTGTTTACTATTCACCAATTTTACTTTTCTAAACTGTCCAATTCGTGCTCTATACACTGTAATGTCCACTCCCATCGTGACTTAGATCCTTCTTCCTTCACCGCAGGAGCACCTCTCAAAACACAACCTTCCTCTATCACTGCTGGCTTAGCACTCCTTTTCTACACTTACTATGTATATAGTGTATAGAAAAGATATTGTATTCCACCCAAAATGTTGATACCAAGATTTCACCGGAAATAGGTTTTTTATGGTCACATTTACCCAAAAAAAGTCATTTTTAGAATGTGTGTATGTGTGTGTGTCCATGTGTCTGTGAACACGATAACTCAAAAACGAAAAGTCAGTAAGATACCAAACTTGGTATATAAGTTTAGTATCTTCTAAGGATGAGACAAAGATTTTGAGAACCATCCCCCCACCTCCAACTACCCTTTACATGGAGCTTTTTTTGAAAATTTTGATTTTCTCAAAAATGACTAACGATTTTGATTAAAATATTGTATATTAAAGCTATTTATCTGACAAATAAAATGTATATATTGAATTTTCTGGGAATAGCTACTGAAGACATCTTTATTCTGGATGAACTTTTCTGGATTTTGCATAACTGCTAAACCATCAGAGATAGATATAAGCTTACTACACAAAAAATGTAGATCTCATTATGCCATTTTTTTTTTTGCACAGCTGATAATTTTTTAGATGTTGCTTGTTGCTTCAGTTGTAAATTACTTAAAAATTTTAACATACAGTAATTTGTTAACTCCTGGCAATGCATAGAAATGGATTTCATCCACATGGCAACCGCTTTTAATGTCCTTTTATCCTAGTGTATTCCCTTATTACCTTTTTGCTTCAAGAAAGCATTTCTGCTAATGTTTATCTCAATTAGCATGAAGTAAATAGAAGAATAAGCCTATTAATAATAATACCACATTATATAATTAGTCATTATATACTTATAAGACCCATCAATGTTATATCCATTTGTATTTTTTCATTGTATGTACCATGTACTTGTCCATATTTTTCATGACTGCACCAAGCCTAATGACAATAACATATATTATTATTATTATTATCATCATCATCATTATTGTTACAGCTCAATGTGAGTATTGTTCTGACAATGTAACTTTTGCAGGGATCAGTTTATACTGACAGAAGATGGGTACGGGAAGGTGGTGGGACGTCTCAAGGAAATGATCATTAGAGAAAATGTCAACTTATTCCCTCTGGAGATTGAACAGTTCCTGCAGAGTCATCCGGATATCCTGGATGTACAGGTAATGTTATAACTTAATTTGTGTTTCATAGGATCTACATGTAAAACAAAACATCCCAGGCCCGCCTGGGTAGTGAGTCTACCTCACATTTAACACGTTTGAATCTTGCTTAGGGTTGAGATACCCAGATAAGGTTTTTTTCAGGGTTTTCCTTTCTCCTGAGAGGACGAATGTCGAGTAACTTTAACCCTTAATTGCATGGTATTGCAATTATGCAGCGAAGATGATTAATGAAAGTTTTTAGTATCTTCAATGGACTTCATTTTCCTAATTTCGTTTTACACACCTTCAACAATAAAATCATTCACTATGACCAATCAGGTTAAAGGATGTTAAGCTAAAACATAAAAAATAAAATTAGGTTAGTTATATCAGTCTAATATTGTAAAAATATTAATATTTTTGTGAAAAATTGTATTTTTTTTTATGGAAAAGTGAAAAATCCATGCAGACAAATGTCACCCCATCAGCATCCAAGGTATTTTACTTGGGCTCTCCCCATCCTTTGACTACAGTTGATGGGACTAACAATCACAGCTATTCAAGTCATTTCAGTTGAGCTGCCAGTGTAAGGGATATAATTACTGGTTTGCAAATTAGAGGAAGAATGGCATATGTAGCAAAATAATTCATGCAATTAAGGGTTAAGCTCCATGGACTCTGAGATCATTTGAGCATCATTCTACAAATCTCATTCGTTGTATGATATAACCAACCAGTTTAAAGGTGTTAAGCTGCATAAAAGAAAGAAAGAAAGAAAAAAAATAAAAGATTTGAATTTGCGCATACAAATGTAAAACGCAAACATGCTGTTAAATTCTAAATGACATCACTTAAGGAGCCAATGAGTGTGAACACCAGTTTTAAATTTGACACACTTGAATGTTGTATTTAATTCATGGCTGTTATTCTCTATAGTGCAGTTACCACCTAGCTAGCTTCAAGTTCACATGGTCATGGGTTCAAACATAACAGACAGCAATCTTCATAAGTGAGGCAAAGCCACCACACATATGCAGCATTTTCAGAAGTAATTGAAGCTCATACACATAGAAGTGTTGCTGAACAAAATTATTGGACATTTTCACACCCAGCATGCACTTGTTTCTACCTAGAATCTATGAGCATTCCTGCCAACCTTCAAAACAAAAATGTAGAAGATTCTCTTGCATTGAAATATTGAAACCTAAGTCTTAAATTTACAAATTTGCCTCTTAAGAAACCTGTTCCATTCATATGTCTTTCTCTACCTCTTCTGTAAACAAACTAATCTTACAAAAGGTTATTCTTTTATCTACATCTACCAGAAATTGTCTTTGGTTCTATTTTGCATGCCCGTGAGTAGAGCAAAAGAGACTTAAATGCTGTGGTTCTCAGCGTCCCATTTTATACTGGGTGTGAAAGATAGCTTAATTTTGTTCAGAGGCTTCTTTATCAGGCTTGAGGTTCTCTTACGTGCCATAAAGCTTTACTTCCCTTCCTCTGCCGGGTTTGAACCCACACCTTGGGTATATGAAGTTAGCATGGTAACCATTACACCACAGAGGGTGGCAGCATTGTATGATGTCACCTTTGACATGTGCATTTCTCCAACTGGCAGAAAAAATCTGATGTGTTCCATTCACATGTCTTTCTCTACATCTCTGTAAAAAATTATTGTTAAAAAGCTTATGCTTCTATTTACTTCATGCTAATTGAGAAAAAATGAGCAGAAATAGTCTTATTACTTGCTTCCTTGTAAGAAGAAGCGAAATAAGGGAGTAGCATAGGTTAAAGTGATAGTCAAAAGCTGGTTGCTATGTGACTGAAGTTCCTTTGTTTGTATGGACACCAGTTGACAAATTCCTGTATGAGAAAAGTGAGTTTTTTAAAGGTGAAATCAAAAACAAGGAATACCTTAAAAACGATCAACTCCACGAAAAAAATGTATGTAACAAAAATTGTGTGTTTTAATGTGCTCTACATTTTCTGTGTAGTAACTTTCTGTCCATCTCTTATGGTTTAGCAGTTATGCAAAATTCTGGAAAATTCATCCAGAATAAAGTAGTCTTCAGATGCTATTCCCAGAAAATTCAAGATGTACATTTTATTTGTCAGGTAAATATCTTTAATATACAATATTTTAATCAAAATTGTTAGAGCCATTCTTGAGAAAACCAAACTTTTCGAAAAGTTTCACGTAAAGGGTAGTTTGGGGTGGGGGGGATTTTCTTGAAAATCTTTGTGTTGCATCCTTGGAAGATACAAAACCTAAATACCAAGTTTGGTATTTAACGGTTTTTTTCGTTTTTGAGCTATGCTGTCCACAGATACACAACACACACAAACACAGACCTTTTTCTGAAAATGCTTTTTTTTTGGATTCAGGGTGAAATCTCTGTATGCAATACAATACCTTCTCTATACACTATGTACATAGAGATACGTGTAGAGAAAGTAAAAAGTACAACCTAGCAAGAGATTATTAAAGATGTTTTGTCTCAACTACAGGAACACTTGTGCATCATTCCACTGGTCCATCAAAACCTCATTGTGTTTGTGAATTTCTTTAGATATTTCTAAGCAGAATCTTATTTGAAGCACAATGAAAATATACACTTATGACTACGAATGCTCAGCATTCTGACCTCTCACCCAGAGGTCCTGTGTTTGATTTCTGGCTGTGGTGGGGAATGAGTCTTTCCCTATCCCTCACAGAGTTTGCAAGTATCCATGTGAGAGTGAATATGTGTGCATGGATGCGTGTGTTTAAAAAAAAACATGTGTCCTATTCAATGACTTTCTCTACATCTCTAAAATAAATTATTGTTAAAAACCTTATGCTTCTATCTATTTAATGCCAACCAAGAAAAAACTAGCAGAAAGGTTCTTACTACTGCTTTCTTGTAACTAGAAGGGATTGCCATAGACTAAAGTGATAGCTGGTTGCTATGTGATTGAAATACCTTTGTTTGTATGGACAGGAGTTAACAAACTCCCATATGAGAAAAGTATAAGTATTTTAAAGCTGAAACTAATAACAATGAGTATTTCAAAAACAGTCAACTTCACGGAAAAAAAATGTACATAATGAGCCATTCTTTTGTAACAGATGTGACATTAACATGCCTTTTGAGGAACTTAATAAAAAGACAAAAACATTTTAATGAGTTATTTAAATGTAGAAACTTTGTTTAGGGTATTATGCACACTTCTGAAACAGTTTTGTACAATAATAATAGTTTTTATTGTCATTGAGCTGTACAGCAATAGACAACGTCACAAAATTACAATAATAAAGTAATACTCTGCCCTCTGCATCCTGTTTTGATTGTGTAACGGATGTGACAAAATTTGTACCATGCTTTCTGCATAGATTGGTATTTTGGTCAATCTCTGTTAATATTTCGATGTAAATTAGTCAATTTTTTTTCTGTAAAACAGTAATACACAACAAACTGTGTACAGGGATTTTCCTAATCTACAAGTACAGTTTCAGAGTTACAATAAATTATTTTTGCTGTAACGGATGGGGCTAGTGAAAATACTATTTTCCATTCTTCTTAGTTTTAATAAATTCTTACTTATATGTATTGAAAATAACATGGATAACATATTTGAATGAAAAAAAAAAAAAAAAAAACACTTCTAACTTGCACTGTAAATAAATTTGGCACCGTGAATGCATATTACACTTTCATTGCAGTTTACATAAACTTAATTATTAATATTTTAGGAACAGTTCTGTAAAATTCTAAACTGAACAAAGAAAAAGTGCAACAATAAAAATAATTACAGCACACTTCTTTCCTGCACTTTTAGGAAGTGTATTCTTCACTTTCTCACTTCTTTACCGAACGTTCTTGGACTACGATAGGTACCTAGAAGGGAACCATCAATATCCATATTACTCTCTGCCTTTTTCCTCATTCTGTAGAGTCTTTGTCTTAGTGCATCTTTTCTTCTTTTCAGTGAGTAAGGCAGCTTCATTAGACATACAACTTAGCTCTTTGCATTCTATTCCAGTTTATATCTTTGTTTAGATATTCCTTCCATTTCTCTTTATTGTTTTTCATTCTTGCTCTACATTTGGCCATTCTGTTCTTATATATACCTGCCATAATCTACAGGATAAAAAAAAAATGAACTGTATGCTAAGTATCTGATTGTTTTGAACACTCACATAGCTGTAGCAAATTAACACGTCATATCCGTTACACAAATTTTCAGTTAAATCAGTATTTAAATGTGAACAAGATGTAAGACAACTTAGAAGTTCTTAGCGTAACTTTCACAAAAGCTTTGGTAAATATAGTATTTTCAATACAAGTTGCACAAACTTGTTTATGTTTTCTGTGACAGGACTACACCATCTTAACAAAATGTATAATTACTAACCTGCGCAAGCTGAAAATTAATATTTGAAGAAACAAAGAAATGCTCTTTCTCTTCCTGTAAACATTGAAGGGCAAGATGCTGTACAACTGATTTCAAATCAACTGGTTTTGTGTTCTAAAATGGTTTCTTGTGTTTGTCATTTGTAAAGTGTAAAAATATGACAAAAGAAGAAATCCAAATAGAAAATTATTTTAGATATGATACAATTGGACATTAAGTAACATGATTCAAAACAGTTGCAGCCAGATACTTATTTTTAATTTTTTCCCCTTGGTTACATTTGTAAAAGAATGGCTGTAATATAGATTGTCTGTTTTAACAAGCTCTATATTTTTTGTGTGGTAAGAATTTGTCTATCTCTTACAGTTTACCAATTATGCAAAATCCCACAAAGTTCAAGCAGATAAACATGTCTTCAGAGGCTATTCCCAGAAAATTGAAGATATACATTCCATTTTTGAGAAAATCAAAATTTGCAAAACTTTTTTCCATATAAAGACTAGTTTGGGGGGTAGGATTTTCTTGAAAATCTTCATGTCGCATCCTTGGAAGATACCAAACTTAAATGTCAAGTTTGGCTTTTAACAGTCTTTACAAACACACACACACACACACACACACACCATGTGTTCTTTTTATTTTTTTCTTCAACAGTCATAAAAATAAATATTCCTAATGAAATCTTGGTATTGACATTTTGGATGGAATGCAATACCTTCTCTACCTAATATATATAGAGCACTTGGTAGAGAAGGTAAAAATGAATGTACAACATGGTAGTCCAAGCATAGCAGTTTTAAAAACTCGAATAAAACTTATTATATTTTAAATGAATTAGATTGCTTGATGAGGGGTGAATGTATAAATGATGCTTTTTCAAATACCACACTCGCAAACAAGAAATGGCCCGCTGTGAAGACTTTTCCTTTGTTTTTGTTTTTTTTTTTTCAAAATTTTTTAACAAAATTACCAACATTTCAGATCTTCTTAATTTATTAAAACAATCTTATGCAATCTTTCATTTCTTTAGGTGCCATAATTCCAGAGAAAAGGGGGCATCTGAAAAAACAAATCTTATTTTCGAGAAAAATATATGTAAATAAATACCTAGTTTACAAATAGTGTAACTTATCAAACTTCTAATACATTCCAAATCCAAATGATATGCCAACATGGCTTCAAATAAAACAAAGAAATTGGGGAAAAATTTCTCTGGTATGTAATTTTTTACAAATCAGCCTTAAATTTACATTTTTTTCAATTTTCATGAATTGAGCCACTTTGTAGTTATTTACTTGGCTGTTGTAAGTTTTTAGGGCCCTAAGCTGCAATGTGTAGCCCATGGATTAACTCCCTAAGCTGAAAAGTGAAAGTGTCTTTTTAAAAGTACAGAATGGCCAAAGGCATAGCCAGAAGTCTGTGAGGCTAAATCTGCAATGACCCCAAGAAGAGGTTAAAACCTCGGCAATCTAGCAAGATTTCAAGTCTGGACATATGAATATCTTCAACACCTTCAAATCTGGATTGCCTGTTTTTCTTATAAGCTCCCAAAGCACAAGAAGTTGTGCCTACAAAGTCGTAAAAGCTACCAATCTTCCCTCATTGGCAACCTTGCTCATGTAGGGCAGACTAGCGTCATGTTGAAGTGCAATGAGTAAAATATCGCACTGGAAATGTTGCTAAATGCTATGATTCCTTGGGGTGTGCTCTTCACCTCCGTAACATGCTAGCCTCTGTTCCCAAGGTTGCGGGTTCAAACCTGGTGGAGGCCAATGGGTATAAAAATCCTTAGCATGACTTCCTTCGGAAGGGAAGTAAAGTCATTGATTATGGCATGTAAAGGAGCCTCAAGCCTGAGAAAGAAGCTTCTGGGCAAAATTAAGCAGTCTTTCACGTCCATTATTGAATGGGATGCAGTCAAAGAGCGTCCATTAACAACACTCAATTTAATCTTTTCTTCACAGATCCCTCTAATACGCCCTGTCGTCGCTCCGCAGCCACGGCCTAACTGTCCCACTCTTCTCCTAAAATATCCCTCGGTAGACTTTGGAGTTTAGGGTCCTTTGCGCCAATTTTGACAACGCAAGAATAGCAGGAGCCATGTTCCCTGATACCTCAGGTGGAGCGAGTGATGTACTTGTGAAGTGAGTACTGTATGAAGGCCGTTCATAATCTTAAAAGCAAAAAAAAAAAAAAAAAAAAAAAAAAAGAAGAAGGTAATTATTTACAAGTTGGGCCGCTAACTCTCTCCGCTGCGACTTATGCCAGTTTTGCACTCTAACGGGACCGGTGTGGTTAGAGAGGGATTATGGGTGGGGAGATGGTTTAAAAAACTAATGTATCCATTGCGCTGTTAGGAGTTGTTGGAAATATCGATAATGAAGTACTACCACGATATAAAATTAGAAACAAATTTATATATACACACTAACCTAAACGGATTGGAACCTAACCTCGCGCTAAATTTGAAATCCACAGGCTTTGAAATTGTCATCATAAATACAAAGTCAATCAATCGCACTTAGTTTCATTCGATTTTAGAGTGGCCGAAGTTCTGCATAATAAAATTCACTGAACAGCTGTATCTGCGTGAAATATACTTGTCATACATCAGCCCAGCTTCTAGCGACATATGCCGGTGTTGCATTCCACAACACTGTTCGCCTGCCGCCGACAATGAAACTCAGGTTTTAGGCACTTTAGTGTGTAGTATTATTATATATTTACATTGCAAAAATACTACAAGACTTCTTTATTTATATTCTATTCCTTCTAGGCAGCATACTTCATAAATATTCACAAAAAAGGATCGCTACGCGCACGTAATAAATTAGCGTCTAACTTAATTACGGAGCTTTTCCGATAAAAAAAATTGGTGATAACGTAACATGTATAAACCAAACTTACAGTTAAACCACAATTTGTTTAATTTCTAGAGGGGCCCAAGTTCTCTATTACCGAACAGAAAAAGGGCGATGCTTACCTAATTATTCCTTTGGAATTCTTGGTGATTTCTACTGAGTTCCTCACCTAGTGAAACATTTCTCTGCAAGCTTTTGTTTATGTCTATAGTCTAATCGTATTCTTTTCCTCCATAGAAAAAAAAAAAAAATTCTTGTGTATGGCACAGTCATGCCATTTTGTATGATTACGTATCCTAAGCTTGATATAAATTCACTTCGCAAGTCGCAGCAACTACATTTCTAAACGAATTCAATAATTATTTCAAATAGTAATACCGCTGTTCTACTGTTTTCCCATAGTGCAATTTATAAATGAAACCAAAAAAACTGTTACTTATTTATTACATGCTTTGCGCGTTTTCAAAATGAGAATTCTCGAAAATTTTCTTAAAACAGTCATGAAATATCCATTTAGTTTAAAAATCATAACACAGAAAACTTGATTTACCTTAACATAAATACCATATGCACTTTCCTTTTTCACACACTCCAAACGCATGTGTTTACAAGTATTACTCTAACCTTCGTCAACTAATATATAAAAATAAAGTAGCTACATAAATAAAGTACATAACTACCATTCCATACCCTACCTGAATAAGATTTTCGAAGTATAATAATGACCTCACACTTTAAACTCCTGTGGCGGGTTCTGTGTAATATTCTTGATTTCAAGCATTACCAACATTTCCTTGAAAACACATTAACGTACGAGCATTGAAACACAGTAACGCTTAAAAATTCATTACCCTAGACTTAATAAATTGCACAGCGTATGAAATAATAAAACAAATCAAACCGCGTTACGAACAATGATTTTCAATTTCAACTTATATCACGTAGGCAAACGTTCCGAACAAGTCAAATTTCACCGCCAACTCTGACTCTGGCTATTCAACAGATTAACCAACTGCTAAAGTCAAAGAAATTGCGTTTTGCATTTTAGGGTAACACATAAAATCAGAATTTTATAAATAGGTTAGTTTCAATTCGTCCGCAGCTTTTTAAACCACAGTCATATCCCATATTTTATTTAATTTGTTTGTTTTTAATTACGGTTTAAATAGTTGTTTTAGCGACGTGTATTGATCGCAACTAGTTCGGCAGACGACCGCCATAGCAAACAATGTAAACGTTATTCGGAATTCAAGATTAATTTTTTGTTAAACCATGCAGTATACGGTGCGATCGCTACCGTTTCAGTAAATGTGCTAAAAGAGAAAATTAATTAATTGAACAATCAAATAATAAACTAAGCATATTAATGCGCTACTCTGTAAAGTATGTTAAACTATTGCCCAACTGCTAGAGCAAGCAGATGATTGCCAAGTAGCAATACAAACAGACTCGAAATCGAGAGATTAATCATTAAGTTTAAATAAAACAATATGCGTTTACACTCGGTCAAACGATCAAATTAAATTTAATAACGCACATTTTGGAAAATGTTATCTCCTCTTACAAAAACCAAATAAAACTGATACTGTTGGAGTTTCGAATTTCGATAAGGGTAAATTACCCGGCTAAGGAGTTTCCCTTGTCCTGAGCAGACGAATGTCGAGTAACATTAAGTTCCATGGACCCCGGGCTCATCTGAGGATCATCACACGAAAATCTCATCTCGTTTGGACAGAGTTGCTTCGGTAAGGCGGTTTCTCTATTTTTAGAACAGATAAATCTCGGTGAAAACTAATGTCACGAAATAACCATTAAATTCCCGCCTCGGTAGTGTGGTGGCAGCGTGTCTGCCTCACATTCAAAAGGTCGTGAGTTCGAATCTCGCTTAGGGTGAGTTACCCGGATAAGGTTTTTTTTTTTTTTTTTTTTTTTTTCTTCCGGGGTTTTCTCTTATCCTGAGAAGACGAATGTCGAGTAACTTTAAGCTCCGAGATCATTTGAACATCATTTCACCAATTTCATGCATCGTCCGATATGACCAACCAGATTAAAGGACGTTAAACTATTTAAAAAAAAAAAAGTTAAGAGACCTCAAACAGGATTAAACATCTTCATGAATTTTGGACTTTGGAGGTTTGAAATCAAATCTCTTATCACTAATTATCACGAGGCGTTGGCGAGTTGGAGAGCCCAAAGGGCATAACCGGGATTTGAATGTTGACATGGTAGCTCAGTGGAAGAGCAAACGACTAGACTGGGAGATCCGTGGTTCAAATCCCAGCAGTGACATTGAATTTTTCAATCCGACTCTACCTGTCCAACTCCTGTCCTACACACGGCTTGTGCAAAAAAAAAAAAAAAAAAAAAAAAAAAAAAATTAAATATGCATCTATGTTCGAGGCATTGGTGTTCCAGATTCCCAAGTGTCTGTGCTCGCTTCTTGAAATTCTAACCTTCCAATCTCAATCAGAATTTAACCTATCTACGTTTGGTGTTCCAGATCCCAAAGTGAGAGTACCGCTATCTTGCTGACTTCTTGAAATGCTAACCTTTATGTCTCAATCACAAATTAACAAAGAAATTATACACCTATCCATGTTCAAGCAAAGTTGTAATATTGGCTCGCTTCTTGAAATTCTAACCTGTAAATGTCAATTAGAATTTAAGGTAATTGGCCGCTCTAAAAATTGAATAAACTAAGTGTGATTGATTGAATTTGTATTTCTGATGACGATTTCAAAGGTTTTATTTGTCGGAAAGCTTGTTTTTTTTTATTGTAGACAAATTCGTGTACATGCTGGAACGGTTGATATTTTGCGTATATGACGGATATTTACAAAATAATTATATAAATAATAAATGGTATTATAATGTTGTGAAACATTTCTCCGTCCAGTACTACCACAACAGAAACAGAAACATACTCCTCCTCCACCAACTACTATAGTCACACTAACTGCTGAATGTGGCAAACCTGCCAAGAGCGACATATGACGTTCTTGCATACCGATAGTTACAGTCTTCCGCTAGCAACGAAACCAAGCTCCTTTTTGAACCCAATATTTCAGCATAAACCTACACATTATAAACCATTTATTATTCATATGTTACTCGTTTATGTAAAATTATTTGGTAAATATCCGGTAAATACGCAAAATATCAACTGTTCCAATATGCACAGAATTTTTCTATAATAAAAAAAGAAAAAAAACAATCTTCCTGACAAATAAAACCTTTGAAATCGTCATTAGAAATACAAAGTCAACCAATCACACTTAGTTTTATTCAATTTTTAGAGCGGCCAAAGTTGTGCATAATAATCGAATTTAACAAACATATTGTTGTAACCATATTGCAGGCATTTGGTGTTCCAGACCCCATAGTGACAATACTGTTGTCTTGTCTCGCTGACTTCTTGAAATTCTAACCTCAATCAGAATCTAAGACAGAAACGTTTACCTATTGATGTTGCAGGCATTTGGTGTTCCAGACCCCAAAGTGAGTGAGGAAATGTGCGTCTACATCCGAACCAGAGACAAGGTTCCTCTCACTGAACAAGATGTCAGACACTTTTGTAAAGGACAGGTAATATTTCCTTCTGAGCACATTTCAAATGACTATCAAATATGAGGCAGCAATTTATTGATGTGATGTTTGTTTACAGATTGCAGACTGGAAGATTCCTCGTTACATTATGTTTGTTGAGGATTTCCCTCGCTCTGCCACAGGAAAGGTAGCAAAGCAGAAGCTCAAGAAAATGGCCCTAGAACAGTTGGGTCTCACTAAAGGAGAAAACTTGTTGCATGTCCCTGGAATTTCTTAATAAAGCAATTTCATTAACTAACTCAAATGTATTTCTTATTGAGTCTTCCTGACTGGGGTACTGTGTGCTGGAGTCCACTTTCCTTCATCCTTGGCTCAACTAACAATAATACATCTAACTAATTTTACATTGAAATAATAACTAAGTTTGCATGCTGTATTACTATTAGTTTTAGTGAATATTCTGTAGTCGATATGTATGCAAACTACAAACACGTTGAATAGATTATTTTAAAAATCTCATGTGTTCCATTCACATGATTTTCTCTACATCTCTGTAACAAATTGTAGATAAAAAGCTCATTCACCTATTTACTTCATTCTAATCAATATTAAAAGACATGCTCTTATTATTTGCTTGTAAATAGAACACAAATAAGGGAATACACTGCTCTAAACCAACAGTGAAATGTTTTAAAACATGTTTGTTATGGGATTGATTTTCTTGACCAGCAGTTGACTAGTTGCCATATGAGTGTTTTAAAACTGAAACCAGTACCCAGGAATATCTCGGAAACGTCAACCCCATTAAAATAAATTGTGTGTTTTCGTCATCTACGTTTTTGTCTATCTCTTATGGTTTACAAGTTTGCAAAATTCAAGATATACATCTTATTTGGCATGTAAATATCTTAACATTTTAATCAAAATGGGTTACAGTCATTTTTGAGAAAAATACAATTTTCGAAATTTTTTCCATGTCAAGAGTAGTTTGGGGTGGGGGATTTTCTTGAAAGTCTTCGTGTTACATCCTTGGAAGATACCAAATTTAAATACCAAGTGTGATATTTAACGGTCTTTTCGTTTATGAGCTATGCTGCCTAAAGATTCATGGACACACGGACACATACACACACACACGGACCTTTTTCTGAAAATATTTTTTTATACAGGGGACCCTAAAACATATATTTCCAGTGAAATCTCGGTATTGCATTTTTGGGTGGAGTGCAATACCTTCTCTATACACTATGTACATAGTACGTGTAGAGAAAGTAAAAAGGAATAAGTCAAATATTTATTCGCGGGCCGCCATTTGACCATCACTGACGGAGAGAAAGTCATGTGAATGGACTACAATGTTGATCCCCAGCAGCACAGCAGAAGAAAAGCAGATTTAGTTATCTCGGATTATAATAATCGCCCACCTCATCAAACAGCTGGATTTAGATTAGCTTGTTGTAAACTTCGCAAAATTAAAGTCAACAAAAATGTTACTCCTCCTTCTATAGATGTCAACTTGAGCGTACTGTTAGAAGCTGAAAATGTACAAGTATTCTGTGAGGCTATATTACGTTTTCTTGGCTGAAATCTGGTAACTTGTTTTCAACATTTGCTGAAGCCTTAAAAATACTCCTTGATTTCAGCGGTTGCTCGTCAATCTTCATTAAAATGAACTTTTATGCTAAGAATGCCAGTTAATGTCATAGAAAATCTGATATGTTCCATGCACATGACTTTCTCCACAACTCTGTAACAAATTATTGTTAAAAAGCTTATGCTTCTATTTACTTCATGCTAATCGAGAAAAAATAGCATAAATAGTCTATTACTTGCTTCCAGGTAAGCAGAAGCGAAATAAGGGAGTACCATAGGTTAAAGTGATAGTCAAAAGCTGGTTGCTATGACTGAAGTTCCTTTGTTTGTATGGACACGAGTTGACAAATTCCTGTATGAGAAAAGTATAATTTTTTAAAGCTGAAACCAATAACAAGGAATATCTCAAAAACGACCAACTCCATGAAAAAAATGCATATAACATTAATTATGTGTTTCACAGTACTCTATATTTTTTGTGTGGTAAGTTTTCATCTATCTTTTACGGTTTAGCAGTTATGCAAAATTCCGTAAAATTCATCCAGAACAAAGTTGTCTTCAGAGGCTATTCCCAGAAAATTGAAGATATACATTTTATTTGACAGGTAAATATCCATAATATATGATATTTTAATCAAAATTGTTGGAACTATTTCTAAGAAAATCAAAATGTTCGAAAAAATCCATGTAAAGGGTAGTTTTGGGTGGGGGATTTTTGTTTCAAAATCTTCGTGTCGCATCCCTGGAAGATACTAAACTTAAATACCAAGTTTGGTATTTTACCGACTTTTCGTTTTTGAGCTATCGTGTTCACAGGCACACGGACACACACATACATACACACACGGACCTTTTTGTGAAAACGCTTTTTATGGATACAGGGGATATATTTCCGGTGACATCTCGGTATCGAATTTTTTGGTGAGTGCAATACCTTCTCTATATACTATATACATAGTACGTGCAGGGAAAGTAAAGAGGCACAATGGAACAAGTTTGTAGTTTAATTTATTGACATAAACGTTCCTCTGTCGCAAAATCAACTGGACGGTCTTAAAACAGCCGAGGGAGCTGCTGTTGACACGGCTAACGCTTTCGTGCGACTGTCGACCTCAGATAATTACTCGCCTGAGTTTCTTCCTCACGTGGAGTCTCCTTTCGTTCTTGAAGGTTACAATCGCCTCTTCATCATGGCGAAGTTCTATCATCTTCGTGAAAGTCTGCACCAGGTCCTGGTGCACTCCGCGTCTAAATGTTGCAACATCTCTCTCTCTCCTGAGGTAAGGCTTTCCTACTTGAAGTCTATAATCGTGTTTGGGTTGACGCCATCTTTCCAAAAAAATGGAGGGAGGTCACCACCATACCTGCCTTGAAACCTGGAAAGGACCGTGTTCTTCCATCCAGATGCCATCCTATTTCCCTCACCAGTTGTGTTTGCAAGATGGTGGAATCCATGATCAATGGAAACTCACAACTTACAGACCAACTCCCAATGCGGTTTTCGACGACGTCGTTCACCTGCTGACCACCTTGTCTCGATTTCGACGCAGATCATGAACGGATTCAGGAAGAACTGTCGAAACGTTAGGATATTTTTGACCTCGAAAAGACTTATTAGATATTGACAAGCAGAAATATTGCGTACCCTATACAACAGGTACGTGGTCGCCTATCGTTATTCGTTCAGGAGTTTATAGGGGACTGCATTTTCTGAATAAGGGTCGGCTTGGTTTTATCAAATGTTTTTGTTCAAGAGAACGGAGTGCCATAGGGATCGGTACTAAGCGTCACGCTGTTTGCTATAGCAATTAATTCTATCTCGAAATGTATTCTCCCAGGAGTATCGTCCAGCTCATTTGTAAACGATTTTGTCGTCTCTAGCGGTGTCCTTTCAGATTGGAACTCTAAAAACGGCTTTCGTTTCTCAACTGAAAAATCACTCTGCGTTAGCTTCTGGCGCCGCAGGAGGTGATTACCATCTTCACTGCAGTTTGTTCCAGTTTTACTAACATTCGCGGAAGAGACGAGGTTCCTTGGGTTGATATTCGATAGGAAACTATGCTAGCCACCACATATAGCACAGCTGAAAGCGCGATATGACCGTTCTGTGGATACTAAGCACCGAATTTTGGAAAGTCGATCGGACAGTCTTGCTGCAACTTTATCGCGCACTGATCCGATCCAAGTTAGGTTACGGAAGATACTTCAGCACGACCATCTGTACTGAGAAGATTAGACACTGCCCATAATAGGGACATTCGTGTGGCTGTTGGAGCTTTCCCAGCCAGTCCAGTAGCTACCTTTATGCTGAATCGGCCGAACCCAGAATAGGTGTGATATCCTGTTAGCAAATTGTGGCTGTGGGCTTAAGTGCATGCCTTCGCCAACACCGAGCTGCACGGCCGTTATAGAAACATCTCAGGTTGTCCACGACCTGCAGCTTTTCGCTTCCTCAGAAGCACGATATTGAAGTATTTTGCATGTTTCCTAAGGGTGGGAGGGTGCACTCACCTTGGTTACGTGCGACATCTCGCGCACACCTCGGGATGACGGCATACCGGAAGGCTCTAATGTTCTATATAGTATCCTCAGATGTATTTTTTTTTACAATTTTTGACAAATTACAATGACCGAATTTGTATGTACAATGATGGAAGTAAAAGCACCGATGGTGTTGGATGTGCCTTTGTGGATATGATACCGAACAATATAGATTCGGTTTTCATAGTAGCACATCCAATTACAGGGCCGCGCCGTGGTTAGACCACTCGCCTCTCACCCGGGTTCGCTCCCAAGCGACCGTATGTGAGATTTTTTGGTGGAAAAAGCGTCCCAGGGGCGGGTTTTCTCCGGGTTCTCCCGCCATTGCATTCCACTGGTGCTCCAACTTCATTCCATGTATTACCTGTGTCATCGCTTGATGTGCCACAAGTAGTAATTATGAGTGATTCCCTGAGTGCACTTCAGAGCCTTAGTGATCTGTACAACTACCATCCTATCGTGAAGCGCACCCAGGATGTCCTCCACGCTTTACATACTTCCAGCGTTAATATGGAGTGTGCATGGCTTCCTAGTCACATCGGTTTGCCGGGAAATGTACTGACAAAACCCAGTACTAAAATTTCTTAAGCTTGTTGTTCGGAGATTGGTAATTTCGTGCTGGCATGAAGAGTGGTCAGCTCTCCACAGAAACAAGCTGAAGGACCTTCCAATAAACTGGGTAACTTCCTCTCGTACATCTCGACGTGAGCAAGTGATATTGCTCGTTTGCGTATTGGCCACTGCAATTTTATACGTAGATTCCTTCTTACGGATACCCATCTATGAAAATTAATCAAAAACTGTAAAACATGGAAAAAAAATGTTTTTGCCTAATTAATTAATATAATGTTTATAGTTCAATTTCTTGTTGTTTTTATTACCATGCGGCACTTTAAACCGTATCACGTGACGTCTTAAATGGATGACTGTAAGTGGGTGTGGTGCTTTAACCTTTTCACTGTGGTGAAAAATTGCTAAAAATCCAAAATTTGGTTTCGACCAATAACACTTGCCTTAAATATGTCTATTTCAACTTGAAAATACAATAATATGCACTAATAACTTAAAGAGTGAGTATAGTAATATGTTTCAGCATTTCCGAAACAGGTCTCGCGCCTGCCCCGTCAACATCCAGGCATGCCTACCACCGATTATTTAACCTGGGTCCTCCCCATCCTACACCACAGGCGAGATAGCGGGCCTCTCCTCCAACAGCCGTGAAATAGAGACTGTTTTGGCGGCAGAGTGCAGCTTGACTCGGATCAAATGACTTGCTTTATATATTATTCGGAATTTGTGTAAACAGTCCGTGAGAGTTGACAGATGTTCATGCTCTAAAAATTGCTGCACGAGAATATGAAGTTCTAACACTTACAAAGAAACAGTGTTAAACCTTAAAACATATTTCCTCGTGTTTTTATTTTTCAGCGTTTTCAAAACTTCATATTGTTCCACACGATGCAGTTTATGTTCTATTTGCTTCAAATTTTCATCACAGACTCAGAGAGTGTTAATAAAAGGAATTGGAATATGATTTTTGTTACAAATGAAAATTACCTGATATATTGCACAATCAATATAACAATAAACATAAATTAAAGTAAAATAATAATATTTAAAGGCTTAACTTTTTTTTTCTGAAGCAATTAGAAGAGTAACAAAAATTCTATATGAGAATTTTATTTACTAGCATGAAACAAATGTACTAATATTTTTGGTTTTCCAAAAAAAGTAATTTATGCATCGTGCACAACTTTTGATTAATTGGCATAGTAAAAACACTTAATTCTTTTTTAAATCCAAAATGATTAAAGATATCTGAATGAAACTCAAATCCTATGGATATTCGTATCACAGCAGTATGTAAAAAACTTTTCAAAAAGATTGCTTGAAAAATGCAAGATTTGGAAATAGTGAATCTGCCCCCGTGTGGAGGAGATTTGTCACGTATTGCTAGAGCGTGTTTATCTAACACATGTTCGGTAGCTAAGGTAACCTTTAAATCCAGGATTTATTAATGTTTATCCCTTTTTCCTATCATTTCTCGAAATTCACTATCTATGGCTTTTGCTATGATTACCTTTCTATACGTTAAGTTCTATATTTGTATTAATGTTTATCTCTAGCTTTTGTCATCATTTGTTTTATAAGCCCGCTAATGACCTTGTAGTTTAGCTCCTTAAACACTACCCATCATCACCACAAAGGTAGTCGCTATGTGAAACAATTGAGGTTCAGTTCGCTTAGCATGGTGCCGTTTGAGAAAAGTTATCAGTTTGAATTGAAACGAATAACAAGAAATGTCTGGAAAACAATCAACTCTACGTGTTTTAAGCTATACAGTAACAGTGATAATTCGCTGTTACATTGTGGTGCATGTTTAAATTACTTTATACTGCTTTTTCTTCCTTTTACTTTCTCTACACGTACTTGTACATAGTGTATAGAGAAGGTATTGTATTGTATTGTACCAAAAATGTCAATACCGAGATTTCACAGGAAATATATGTTTTGAGACCCCCTGAAATCCAAAACAAAGTTTCTAGAAAAAGGCCCGTGTGTATGTGACTGTGTGTATCTCTGTGTGTGTGTAGGGGGGGGCAGCATAGCTCAAAAACGAAAATTCCGTTAAATACCAAATTAGTATTTAAGTTTAGAATCTTCCAGGAATGCGACACGAACATTTTCACAAAAATCCCTCCACTACAAAACTACCCTTACATGCAAAAAAATTCAAAAAGTTTGATTTTCTATAAAATTACTCTAATGACATTGATTAAAATCCCGTATATTAAAGATATTTACATTCCAACTAAAATGTATATCTTGACTTTTCTGAGAATAGGGCTCAAGACCTCTTTATTCTGGATGACTTTTCCTGAATTTTGCATAACTGCTAAACTGTAAGAGATGGAAAAAACTTACTGCACAAAAAATTAAGATCTCCTCAAAACACACAATTTATGTCCTTTACGTTTTTATTTTGGAAGTTACCGTTTCCGAGATATTCCTTGTTATTGGCTTCAATTATGAAGTACTTATACTTTTGTCAGACAGGAAGCGTCAGGTTTTATTTCGTTCTACTCCTGGCCAAGCAAAGAAGGCATTTGCAATGACAAAAACAAGTTTAGATCAGAATTAAAAAGATACCTTCCATACAGAGGAGGATTTCATTCAATTGTAAATATAATAAACATGAATATTCTGTGCACGAGATGGTTTTTGGAAACATATGTGTAATTGTAAATTATGTCAGTTATTATTTGTAAATAAATGTATTAATAAATGTAATTGTTGACATGATCTACATCCTCGAGTTTGGGCTTTGGGTCTAGTCTCAAAATAGGATCCACAGATTTCAATGTATGTTTAGCATAGTGCTAAAGTTCCCTTCTACTAAGTATTAAGAACATTCTGCTAATGTTTGTCACGATTGTATTGAGTAGAAAGAAGTTTGTTTGAAGAGCAGCCAGAGAAAGTCACGTGAGTGTAACACATCGGATTGTTTTGTAGAGTTGACAGTTTTCGAGATATTCTGGATCATTTTAGACACTTAAAACTTTTCTCAAACGAGAAGGTATCTTTGTTTACACCTAGGCAAACAAAGGAATTGGAATTTCAATTGTTTCATATAGCTAGCGGCTTTTAAAGGACGTGCCTGTACATTTCCCTCCTACTTACAAGGAAGCTAGTAATAGTGCTGATGTTTATGTCGATTAGCATGATGTAGGTACATAACAGATTACCGAACACCTAGAGGACATTATGTGAATCGAACACATTAGATTTTGACTTTCTCTACACGTACTATGCACATAGTGTATAGAGAAGATATTGGATTCCACCCAAAAATGCAATACCGAGATTTCACCGGAAACACATGTTTTGGGTCCCCCTGAATAAAAAAAGTCCGTGTGTTTATGGGGGGGGGCAGCATAGCTCAAAAACGAAAAGACCGTTGAATACCTAACTTGGTATTTAAGTTTGGTATCTTCCAAGGATGCGACACAAAGATTTTCAAGAAAATCCCGCACCCGAAAGTACCCATTACACGGAAAAAATTTCGAATTTTTTTATTTTCTCAAAAATAACTAACGATTTTGATTAAAATCTCTTATATTTAACATTTATACAGGACAAATAAAACGTATATCTTGAATTTTCTGGGAATAACCTCTGAAGACCACTTTATTCTGGATGAATTTTAGAAAATTTTGCATAACTGGTAAATCGTAAGCAATAGAGAAAAACTTACAGCACAACAATTGTAGATCACGATAAAACACACAATTTATGTTATATAGATTTTTTTTTTTCGTGGAGTTGATCGTTTTGAGACATTTCTTGTTTTTGGTTTCAGTTTTAAAAAACTTATGCTTTTCTCATACAGGAATTTGTCAACTGCTGTTCATACAAACAAAGGAACTTCAGTCACATAGCAACCAGCTTTTGAGTATCACTTTAACCTATGCTACTCCCCTATTTACAAGGAAGCAAGTAATAAGACTATTTCTGCTAATTAGCATGAAGTAAATAGCAGCATAAGCTTTATAACACTAATTTGTTGCAGAGATGTAGAGAAAGTCATGTGAATGGAACACATCAGAAGACTAAGCGCATGTAGATTTTAGAAAGGAATGAATGGTAATTAAGGGACCTGTTGTTAGAGGTGGCCGAGGAAGCCAATACAACGTGAAATGTGTGCTTGTTAGATTTACTTATTCAACGAAAAGGAAGAAATATTTAACTTCACAGTCAGAATCGCCATTTCAGCCTACCAAAGCCACGTATGAACGTGCAGCTGCATATTGTTTGTACTTCATCATCTTTCAGATCTAATCAACAAAGTGCTGACCTTGAGTTTTTATTTTGGAAAGAAAATAAGGAAATTTCTAATTTTAACGGAGTTCTGTGTTGGTCTCACGGAAAACATAACATGCTGGCAACGCTGAACTCAACCCTTCAGAATGTCGTTGAAATTTGCTTGTTTGCATGTTCAGCAAATGGAGACGCAGTTTTATTTATGGACGCTCTTTAACTGCTGTGGTTCTCAGCGTCCCATTCTATACTGCGCGTGAAAGATAGCTTAGTTTTCCTCAGACGCCTCTTTATCAGGTTTGCGATTCTTTTACGTGCCGTAAATCTACTGCTAAGGAGCAACAGATTTGTTTCCCTTCCAAAGGAACACAGGCTAAGGAGTTTACGTCCGAAAAAGGCCCATCATCCTCCGGGGTTTGAACCCGCGACCTTGGGAACTAGAGGTTAGAATGTTACACCTAGACCGAGTCAGATATTGTTACCACAATACATTATTAAACCTTTCACTATAAACTGGAGCTAATTTGGTCATAATAGGTTACTTTGACCCAATTTTGTAAAATATGTGGTTTTATCTGTGCACACACACACACACACACACACACACACATACACAGACACTGAATTTATTGATTTAATATTACACAGAGGAGCTCAACATTAGAAGAAATCTGTTAATTTTGGGATCACGAGAGTTCAACACCACAATCTTAAAATCACCTCATTTCCCCAAATATTAGCCCCTTATTATATGCGAGTAATAATTTATATATTGGATACAACATAGAATTAAAAGTATAATTCCCAAATTTAACTTTTATATTATTATAGAACCGATATGAAATATGATAAATTGTTACTTGGGAACTCAAAATTAGGGACGGTATTTTTAAGATTGTGGTGTTTATGATATTGAAATGTCATAATGCTAAAATTTCCAATTTTCACATGGAATGCAAAATAATGTATTTTCCAAATTTGGGTCAAATTAACTCCTCTTTAAGGTAAAAGGTTCAATAGTGTATTCTGAATGAGAATTGAATGCAATATCCAAATATGAAGATTAATTTAACAAAAAAAAAAAAATGTCTATTACTGTATTTAAGTAAACAGTCATCGGCAGAGGAGCGAGGTTTTCAAAATTTGTGAAAGGTTGAGGAAGTGCAAGTGTGAAATATAATTAATGGCAAGGTCAGAGCGCGTTATCTTGGAACTGCAGCGAAAAACAGTTTTATTGCACAAGAGATTATGCAACTCATTAAAACTGCTGGTAACGTCACACAACGAGCTTCCGAATTTCTGTGATCGGTGAACATACTTTGGGACCAGGCTGTAGTCGGAAAGATATAACACCACCCCAGTTCAAGTCTGAGGTTCAGACAATGGACGCTCGACCCAGCTACTGGCACCAACCTGCTTCCTCTCACCGTCGGCAAAGTGCTGGACGATGCGACGGATCGCTGGCCTGACAGAGTTGCTTTAGTGTCCAAGTATCAGAAGCACAGGTTCACGTTCACCGAGATCCGCCACAGGGTAAGTAAGTCACGAGAGACTAAAACTGTTAGCATCCCAGCAAATATAAATGCTCCAGAGTTTTCCAACAAATCACTCTATGATAGTCATACTGAGCAACGTCCCACCGCATACACATTTATGCTTCTGGTATACTTAACCTAATTCTTAAGGTTACAGCAATTTGGAATGACAAGTTTGTGATTATATTTATTAAGGTGAACATACCTATGTGAAGGGTTACATCAAATGAATCTTTCTTCCGATGACACCCACTGTACCTAATGCGGATTGCTTCTCCTATATATTGTCGTATCATTCTGTAGTACAGATATGTCCAAGCATTTTCTTTTTTAGAAGTTTGATCATGCAATTACTGGCGATATTTTCTAGGAGGTAATCTTATTTTATTTTGTACAATCGACAAGGGCTGTTTAATCTGATGGAAAGATCGTTTAATGATTATGTCTCTGGATCAAACGGTACAGGGGAGCACCGCCTAAGTCTTGCGGACGAATCTTAGTCCCTTGCAAACAAACTGTTGAGCAACAGAATGTTCTCTTTGTGAAACGTTAGTCTCTTTTGTTCCCTCCAACGCTTTTCTGCATTTATCAAAGTCATGCAATGAAACGCCAGATTAGAATTTAGCTCTGGTCGTATGATCCATTGACGGACAATCTTTATAAGGGGATAAGCTCTTCTATGTGAGCATAGCACTCTTCGAATCAATTTGTGCTTTTTCTTTGGTGTCGGCTGATTCTGCCTCTTTTTCATTGCGATTCTGACACTGGGGGCAGACTCTTCCTGCTCCAATTCCTCCAAGGAGGAACACACTTTTATGATTGTAAATTGCTGTTCGAGGAAAATGAAAATTGCCGATTTGATTCCTCAGAAGACGATCTCTGAGGAGATGCTCATGGTCTTGACTTGTTTTGAGGAAGTCGCTTATGTCATGACTGATCCCGCTGGTGCTACACGTCTCGTTTTATTGATCGAGATGAACGGTTTTGCTGCAGTGCTCGTTACAAGGGAGGGTTTGGCGGCCATCTGTGAGAGCATGTTCCATACTAGTGGCCCCAATAATATCGCCGGTTGGAGCTCTGATTTCCCGACTTGGCACCGGTTTAACTGCAACGGAGCTATATGCAAATAGTGAGATGTAAGCGCAAGACTTTGCACCTGTCTTATTCAATGTAAGTATTCATATAGACACGCAACGTAATGCAATACAACGCAGGAGTTTGCAAACTCCAAACTTTATCCTTGCATTGCATTCATAGAGAAATTCTGCATTCCTTCCTCTATGCATTGCCTGCTCTTTAACAACAGACGATCGTAGTGCGAGAGTTTACAGGGCCTACTGTACACCTATATGCTCTTCTACTTGACCGTGCTGCGCCATCTCTCATTTTCCATAAGAGATAACCCTCCTTTGATTTAATGGATGTACCTGCCTTTTGCGTCTAGATTTCTTGTCTCTCATAAAATGTAAGGCGCAAAGGGAGATAGCATTAACTGTGCAGTTTTATCACTTTCTGCAGTCCCTATGTTTGCATCCTTTTGAACGCTTTTGGATAAGGAATTATTTTAACGCCTCTGCCGCGAGCGTCAGTTGTTACTATGTAATTTTATAACCTATATATTTGTAAAATATTGCGTCATTTTTCTTATATGTGTTGTTGCTTATGTTCTTAAATTTGAAACTTGCGAAGTGCTTGGAAGATATTCGCATGTACGCAATTTATTTATAGGCTGAAACCCGTACCAAGCTCTTGCGCTACATTTACGGATGCGATGTGATCGGTCTTCCCTTGCGCTTAAGCTGCGTTATGTCTGCGCTTGCATCTGATTCTAAAGTTGGCTTATCGGACCTCGGGACACAGGATTGGCGGGTGCGCTCGAGTTTTAGGGCTTCCGATAGTTTTCTTTCTAACCCAGAGATCTTTCCTCTGAAAACAGGAGCATTTTTGGGAACTTAACACAAGATGCAGCTAATATACAGGCTCCATCGTGCAAGATTGTTCATAGCTAACACATGTAGGTTCATCGTTACAAAAATAGTTTGTATGTCCAAAATGTTGACACTTATAATATCCAAGCGGGTTCGGGACATTTGGTTTAACCTCGCTGGCTCAATACCCTACCTTAATCTTTTGAGCGAACTCTACCCCATCAAAAGTAAGAAACGGGGCATGGATCCATCTTCTTCTTTGCACTAAACCCGGTAAAATTCAAGTGATGCTTTGAATTATAATGTTCTTCTTCTTGAACTTCCACATTGGTAAAAACCATTCAAAGCACAGGTGTTTTTCACACATGGGAAGTGTTCAATGTCTTGAACATCTCAACCTTTACTGTATAGCTTACTAAGACATCAGCTCTCAGTATTTTTGCACATTGGAATGCTGGAACAACATCAACAACATTATCAGGACCCTTTTAAATTATGAAAGGACTCTCCAATGTAAGTTATATTTTTTCCTCAGCTCTAATCTTCCAGCAAGTAGCAAGGACCACATTGACTATATCTTTTCCACTAACTTTAAGTGTATTTTATTCAGATGATTTTTGTTCTACGACAGTTAAATCCTCCACCATTGCAAATGTCTCTGATAGCAAACTCGCATCCTGGACACCACCTCAGCTTAGGAGAGAGGTCTGGTGGATCTACTTACCTTAGGGTCCCACATACCAATTCTAGACAGAGGGACCCAATCACCTGCATGAGTGATACAACTCATGCTATGGTCCCACTCTGGGACTCACTTTAATGTAGTTTGAACAAAGTTCTATATAATATTGAGGGATGGGAATTATTTTACCCAGTCACCCCTTGCAAGTTCCCTCTGTCGTCCTGCCCAACAGTATCCTTCAGGTCGTGTTCAGGGAGGTATCTAGCAGCTGGTCAAACACTCTTGTAGAGCATGCATGCATACTACATATAACATTGCAATCTGTAGATCCTATTATGAGACTAGACTCTATTCTCAAACTTTAGCATGTAGATCATGTCAACAATTACATTTATTCATACTTATTAATACATTTAATTACAAATAATAACCCTTTTAGAGGTATTAGTTTTGCATCAATTACATGTCTGTTTCCCAAAACCTACTCTACACAGAATATTTATATTTAGTATATTTGCAGCAGTGTTTTTTGAGTGAATGAAATCCTGCTCTGTATAGAAGGTGTGAGTAATAAGGTATCTCTTTAATTCTGATATAAACTTGTTTTATAGAAGAGGGAAGTGAATTAAACAAAACTATTCCTTTGTAGTAAACCCCTTTTTGGAATGACTGCAGGTCTATATAAGTCCTGCCCATGTCTGGTCTCTTTGTTATGATTATCTGTAAACTTTTCTGCGTTATTTATTACAAATGACAATATGGCTAGAGTGTTATTTTGGGATCCCAGGAGTGCCGATCTCGCATATAGCATAGTAGGCCCCTGGAGGAATACCACTAGTTTTGTCTAAGTACCACAAATACATCTAGTTTTATTTAATCATACCAAAAACATCCCTTGATTACAAGCTTAACTAAAAGTTGGTGATACGGACATGATGTCCAACTACCCTCTTCCAAAAACTAACTTTTAAAACATTTTGAGCCTCCCCGTCCAACCTTTGGGCTACAACTTTTAAAACTTTCCAAGTTTTTCAATAAAGTGACAAAAATACTCTAGAGAATATATATCCATGAAATTGTATCAAAAATGTGATATCTACTCCAGTTTTAAAACTTATAGCCTTATATTCATCCAGAATCAATGTCTCTCTTTCACTAGAATATTAGCAGCCAGTAATGTTGTATTGATTGACCAGTTACAATTTTTGTTCCCAGGTGAACACCTTTGCAGCCGGACTGGTGTGCCTGGGTCTAGCCCCTGGAGATCGACTTGCTATATGGGGCCACAATTCCAGCCAATGGCACTGCGCATATTTGGCTGCTGCCAGCATTGGGATAATAGTGGTCAGTATATGTCATCTGCTAATACTTCAAGTGAAGCAAGGAACACATCAGAGAAATGGGGAGAGAGAAAAAAATACTAACATTTTCAGTGTGTTGCTTTTTGCCTGTTGGATTTCTCTCTTTACATCTTCATCTGCCCTACCTTCCTTGGCAACAACACTAACAGGATAAAGGAATGAGTCTACCTTTTCTATGTCTTTATTATCTAATGTTATATTTTGTTGGGGGACTATCAATTATTTTAATTTTTGTTGTTGTTGTTGAATTTATTGGAAGGAGAATAAGAGCTTGCAAAATGAGATTCATGAGAGAACATCGGGATGCACCAAAAGGATCACTGACATCTTAGGTAAACTGGAAACCATGCTAGAGTTAGAATATAGGAAACAATACCAACCAAATTGGAAACACCATCCAGAAAGAATAAGTTCAGATTGGATCCCCAAAGATGTTAATAACTACATACATACCAAGTTCTCTGGGCTGTCTTGTGAATCACTTGAAGGAAGTTTCCTAGACGGTTATAACAGGCCTCCACAAGTGTAATACTTGGGAGGGCGATGATAACACAGGGTTTTATGTGTTACTAGCCAGCTCACAGTTATATGGGTAGCATGCTAAACTCAAATGACAAATAAATTTCACTGTTCTTTATAAAATTACTGTGTAATGATCTATAAAATTATTACCCTTTAACGTAAAGCCCAACCCTAAAGTGTAGAGCAACCCAGGTGAGGGACAGCACTACGGTGTCCTAAACTGGCTCCTTCTGGACAACCTCCAGAGTGTAAATGCTTCACAGACATGTGGGGAACTCCCTGAGTGGACCTTATAAATCTCTAGCTTCTCGGGTAACCCTTATCGAAACCTCTAAAAAAGACCAATTTATTTCTGTGAACCACAGTATTGAGCTCTACGTAATATGAACCACCTTCTCTTGAGGAACCTCTTTCAGAGCTAACCTCTGTAAAGGTCTTTTAGATCTTGTAACAGTTACACTCCAACTCTAGCCAGGGCTACCCTTCACTAAATCCATTCTCAACTTTCAAGACAATAACTAAGGCTGTTGACTGTAGTGAAATTGAGTCATTCACTTTTGGCATCCAAGAAAATAATCAAAATTTTGTTGCTAAACTGAAACTGTGTCATCATTCTCAACTTGCAAACCAATAACTTGCAGACTTAACTGGACCCAGCAGCAGCTCCAAAAGAGGTCCTCACAAATGTAAACAACATTGAAGAGTGTAACCAAGATCTTGTTACAGGCTAAACTGGACCCTGCAGCAACCCCAAAAGAAGTCCTCACAAATCTAAAGAAGATTGGACCTAAAGCCATTGTGTGTGCAGAATATTACAACACCCTCAACTGTGTAGAGGCAGTGGGACATATCAGGTCTGAACTGGGAGCTCCTATTGTGATAGCCATCAGCGACAAACATTACGCGTAAGTGTACTGATACAGGATGTAACAAAAAATGTACAGCACAAATTGTAGCACACATTCCCCACACGTAGACGAAGAAATTATGTTACATGAACGTGGGTCTGGAAACGCTTTCTTGCCAAGTTCTCCAGCTCATTAATCATGGGAAACACACAGGAGTAGACTGTACCAGCTTTCCGCATGCTACTCTTTCTCTCAGGAAATGCTCAACATGCCCCCTGTGGGCATTGATACATGCATCAACCCGCCGTCGTAATGAATCCTACATGTGCTGTTGTATCTCTGTCGCGAGCATCTAGCTGAAATGCCCCAAGTTCCCTAAGACGACGATCAAGGGCTTCAAAAGTTTTGCTGTCAGGTCATTTTTTGTCCTGGAAATCTCTCCCGGTGCAAACGTTGAGGGTGAGCATCATCGTTGTCTGCTACTTCATACATCGAATGGGCATCTTCCATCTCTGCCATTGCACGACCCAAGTTGGTGATCAACTCTTCTAGTACGTAAAAACCCGTGATGACGTTGCCTGTAAACAACCAATGACGTAAAATGCATGGCAGCAAGGTCATGTAAAACGGAATATTGGCAGCGTATCTACGACAATGACAATGTAACCAGATGTAACAAAGAGCGTATGTTCCCCACGATTCTAACCTTCTGTTCCTGTGTGTTTCCCGTGATTAATGAGTTGGAGAAGATGAGTTGTAACATGATAAGAAAACGTTTCCAGACCAACGTTCAAAAAATATAGTTTCTTCGTCTGCGTGTGAGCAATGTGTCCTGCAATTTGTGCTGTACATTTTTATTACACTTGTTGGTAACAGTAATACTTTTTAGATGTTTATATGCAAATGTGATGTTTCAGGAACACCATTCGTTTTCAAGATGTCTCATCAGATGTAACAGCTGAACTTCTGAACAAGGTACAAGAGCTGAAGAAACTGGTACAGCCTGACTGTGGTTGTGATATTGTATTTACCTCGGTATGTACTGTAACCTATGCTTCATTCATCTTGATACACAATGACAAATTTCACCATTGTTATCAATGCAGCAGGTTTAATAATCTGTAGAGCCTGACGTGGAAATGTGGAGGTAGCCTCAAATTCAACAGGTCTGAGTTTGAATCTCGCTTAGGAAAGTTACCTAGATAAGATGTTGGAATTTTCCCCTTATCCTCAGATGACAAATGTTGAGCAGCTTTAAGAAGCAATAAGGAATATCTCAAAAATGGCCAAATCCACAAAAAAAAAACATAAAATGTGTTTTTAGCGAGATATACATTTTTTGTGCAGTACGTTTTTTTGTCTATCTCTTAGGGTTTAATAGTTATGCAAAATTCATCTAGAATAAAGAAGTCTTTAGAGGTGATCCCAGAAAATTTAAGTATATATTTTGTCATCTAAATATTTTTAATGCACAGTATTTTAATCAAAACCATTAGAGATATTTTTAGTACTTATTGCGTTGACAGACACACACACACCTTTTCTAAAAATGCTTTTTTTTAATCAAGGACCCTAAAATGTGTATTTCCGGTGAAATCTCAGTATCAAATTTTTGGGCGGAGTGCAATAGCATCTCTACTTATGTACCATATAATATGTAGAGAAAGTAAAAAAATGATTAATCCTTCTCAGTGTGGGTGGCTGATCCAAGGTTGCGGGTTCAAACCCATATTGATATAGTTTTTAAAGGTGCTTAATAATGTATTCAATTTAATGCTCAGGCTGTTGAAGAATTGTCATCAGCCTCCCAGTACAGTTGTCCCAAAAGAGCAGAGCACGTGCTGACATGTTCCCCGTTTTGAATGGCATCTTCTTAACAGTTAAGAATTTCCATCCGATGTAGATGTGCTAGACAACCATGTCTTGTTTTTCAGAACGTTGCAACAGATTCATTTCGGGGTAATTCTGGTGCACAGTTTTTATTGCTATGGATGCTGCCCATTTCTTTTCACTATTTAGTCTCGTGATGAGTTCACTTCTAAAGGAAAATTTAATTTTTAGTTTTGCCAAATGAAACGATTTGTGCAACATGAGACTGGATCCGCTGCAGTCTACTTTCCTTTCCAGTTCTTTAGGTAGATCCTTACTATAACTAGAACAATTTTCCGGGCTGAGAAGCTGCAGTCTGCTGAAGTTTTGAGGTCCAGACGTTTCGATCACGACTGTGGTGAACATCTTCAGTGGCGTGGTCTAAGTCTTCTCGGTGAAGGTTTGGTCACAACTGACTTGTTGGCAGCAGCAGCAGCAGCAGCGAGTTGACGTTGGAGAGATACAAACCTCCTTCCATCTGCTTCCAGTTCAGGGCTAGGCCCTCTACTGGAGGCGAAGGTGAGGGACGGGAATAGCAGGAGGATGATGGAGGATATTCGATTATGGAGGGAAAGTGCGGAAGTTGCAATATTATGTAGGGATTATGCGGAAGGATTTTTTTTTAAAGTGTCGAGAAGGAGTCTTGGGCGTTTGTAGCGTTTACCTGGGTCAATGTCGTACTCGCCTAGACCGCGGATTAGGGTGTTGAAGTTATTTGGAAGGTTTTTAAAGAAGGATCGGGATATGCGCAGGATGTGATTCATCAGGATCGGGATGTTCAGATCCTGACGGATTGTGCGGTTAGGAAGGTACCATGGGAAGTTGCTGGCTATTCGCAGATAGCGGGACTGCAGGGTTTCAAGGTGGTCTAGGTGAGTTCTGGGGGTGACACCCCAGACTTCGCAGGCCAGAGAACCTGCTTGAAGAGCAGCAGCTTGTTGTCCAGACATCACCGAGCCGCGGTTGTACAAAGGGTAAAGCATCCCCCCTTTTGTTGATATTGTTCGCCACAAGGTCAATATGGACTTCCAGGTCAGCTTGTAGTCCAAGAGTACTCCCAAGTCTTGGACAGACGTCCTCAAGTGGGCCTCCTCTAAAGCCAACGGGATGGGAGCTACGTCCTTCTGGTGGCGTCGGCTTAAGTTGATTGTCTGACTCTTCTGTGGATGGACGCGCAGGCGCCATCACTTGAACCATGTAGTGAGGAGATCGGGGTACTACTGGATTCTATGGACTGCAGTTCCAAGCTGCGTAGATGTGGAGGTGACCGCGGTGTCGTCGGTGAACAAGTACAGCGTGCATCGTGGCAATGAGGGCAGGGTGTTGATATAGAAAAGGAATAGTGTGGGTCCCAGGACACTACCCTGGGATACACCAGCTTTTACGGGACTGGGTAAGGATAAACTGCCATTGTGGGCGACAGAGAACGTCCTGTATTGGAGGTAGGAGTGGATAATATGGAATAAATAGGGAGGGGTTGCATATTGTATAAGTCAGGAGAGGAGACCATCATGACACACGCTATCGAAGGCTTTGATGAGGTCCAGCAGAAGTGCCGAGGTGTGCTGCTTCCTGTTGAAAGCGGTGTAGACTTCGTCAACCAGTCCAAGTAATTGGTGTTGGGTGGAGTGATGAGTCCGAACCCGAATTGCTCCGGTCTTACAGCGTTGTTCTGTTCGAGGATGGCTATCAGCCGCGTTTGCAACAGCTTGCTGAGACTGGATATCAAGCTGATAACTGGTAGGCTGTGTGGCAGTATTTATACTTAAGACTACTCTCACGCGATTGGTCCGGCTGGAGTTGCATATGCGAGAGTGGTGGGGGGAGGGCTCTAGCTACTCCGGTACTTTTGATTCCTGATTGGTTCGGATGATTCGTTGGGTTTGTGCCTGTTTGATGTTCTCAAGTAGCGGATGTCAGTTTTCCTATTAAAGTTATTGGGATGTTTATAAATGTCTATTGCTTCACGTTGTAATCTAGCATAGATGAGAGAACGGCTGTTTCATGATATTGTGTTCCCCTTCTGCATGTTCAGCGACCGGGTTAACCTAGACGGCAGCATCTCTCGTGCTAAGCCGTAAAGAAACGTCTGGACCTGAAAATTCGAGCAGACCACGGCTTCTCAGCCTGGAAAACTCTTCTATTTAAAATTTGGACTCCAGCTGTGAAGCTTTCGACTACTGACTAGATCTTTAACTTCTATAATCCTTGATGATGTAGAGTATTTATACTTTACTGAGCTTGAATCAGAGAGTATAACAAGGTCCTTAATACTGATAGCGTCAAGTCAGTGTATTTGTAAAACAGCTACTGCACGATGAAAGTGTCTCTGATTTGATCTTGGCAATTATCGGCATTGCTAATAAAATTATTTTTAAAATTATCTGGTTGATCCTCCCATGTCCCTTACATCATTTGTTTCAGGGCACTACGGGACATCCTAAGGGTGCTCTGCTGTCACACCTAGCTCTCACAAATGCTATGCTCGTTGCAGGCAGAAGGGGGCAGTACTGCAACCAGGTAAGCTTTCTTTCATGTTCTTATCCAATCCCAGCAATATCCCAAAGTAATTATTGTTAAAAAAAAACTTGTGCTTCTATTTGCTCCATCTAATCGAGAGAAAAAAAAAAAAATTAGCAGATATAGTCTTATTACTTGCTTCCTTGTAAGTAGAAGCGAAATAAGGGAGTACCATAGGTTAAAGTGATAGTCAAAAGCTGGTTGCTCTGTGACTGAAGTTCCTTTTTTTTTTTTGTATGCACAGGAGTTGATAAAGTATAAGTTTATCAAAGCTGAAGCCAAAAACAAGGAATATCTAAAACACAATCAACTCCAAGAAAAAAAGAATGTATAAAACATATATCGTGTCTTATCATGCTCTACATTTTTGGTGTGGTAAGTTTTTGTCCAACTCTTACGGTTTTGTAACTATATAAAATTTCCTTAAAATTAATCCAGAATAAAGTAGTCTTCAGAGGTGTTCCCAGAAAATTCAAGATATACATTTTATTTGTGAGGTAAATATCTTTAATATACAATGTTTTAATCAAAATCATTCGAGCCATTTTTTAGAAAATCAAAATTTTGTAAAAAAGTTCCATGTAAAGGGTAGTTGGTGTGGTGGATTTTCTTGAAAATCTTCGTGTCGCATCCTTGGAAGATATCAAACTTAAATCCCAAGTTTGGGTTTCAACGTGTTTTCGTTTTTGAGCTATGCTATCCACAAACGCACACACGGATCTTTTTCCCAAAATGCTTCTTTTTTTTTTTTTTTTTTTGATTCAGGGCACCCAGAACACGCATTTCCGATAAAATTTTGGATGAAATACAATACCTTCTCTATACACTATGCACATAGTAGTGTAAAGAAAGTAAAGAGCAGGATCGTAATTTTAGCGACCATTTAGCTTACAATAAACAATTGTTTTTGTCAGTTTTAAACAAGTCTGACTGTGGGTAGAGAGGTTATGTGTACTCCAAAGTCACTCCAGTGTTTTAGAATGCGCTCATTGCTTCTAGTTTTGAGTAATGTTTATGTGGAATTAGTAAGAAATGTGATCCAGATGCAATGCAATTGTTTTTCCCATTGTTATGAAAGACAATATGGATAACTGACCTACATCAGCAAATGCTTTCGCAGTAAGAACTTATTTTGAGTGGAAATCGATCTCTGGTGTGCAGAGAAGATTTAGAAATGAATTTAATATTGCACGGCATGGAAGAATTCTGTCCCAAAACAGTATCCTAAAGTGGCTGAGTAAATTTGACAATTCTGGCATTGTTTGTGATAAATTTGCTGTTAGTGTAAAACAGTCTGAACACTGAAAACATTGCAAGAGTTAGAGAAGCTGTGCAACAAAGTCCAACTCGTTCTGCAATGTTGGAACTTCCTGATAAAATTAATTGCAATGACAAATTATGGTTCCAGCAAGATGGTGCCACAGCGCACACTGCTCGTGGTTCAATGAACTGTTTGCAAAACATGTTTCCAGGACGCTTAATTTCATGCTTTGGTAGACATTTCCTGGCCACCAAAATCTCCAGATCTAACTGCAGCTGGAGTTATCTGAAAGCTGAGACGAGCTATGCAGAGCTTCCATAACAGATTGCAGGAACGATTCGTGCCATGGAGACCACTTACAATCTATGGTTTTTAAAAGGTGGTAAAACATAAATAAATTGCATTGTTCTATATTACTGTCAGTTTATGTATTCAGTTTTTCTTTTAATTCATGCTGACTATCCCACAAACAGAATATAAAAACGACTGGACCCTATATTTGTAGACGCTAAAGCTTTTTTGAACATTCACAGGGAGAGAGCAGTGTATTGGCAACTCTATAGTAAAAACTGCCATTCCTCCATTTTGTTTGTTTCAAAACTGACAAATGTGAGTTTAGTTTGAACCGCATTGTGTTCCCAGCAGGTGTGCAAGTGGTGTGTAACGACCCAGTTCTGCCACATGTCAGCGTCATATGGTATACTGAGTTCTCTCGTGTTTGGGATGACGCTGGTGATACCTGGTCCAGTGTATGATGCAAACGAGGTAGTAACAGCAATCATCGAGGAAAAGTAAGTACTCTCTATAATACTGCTATGTACTTGAAATGGCAAGTTGCTACACTTGTCTCATGTCACTAGTTAAACAGGAATGTGTTTTGAGGTTATGGTTTCCGGTGCACACCGCGCCATTTCTTACACTGCTCTCTGCCAATGTTTCTTCCTTGGGCAACTGGCATCGCAAGTTTTTTGGGGAGGGGGGAACAGGAATATAGGTTATAGGAATAACAGGTGTTTGGGAAGAGGAGAAAATGGGTTTTGTACTGTGGTGGCTCTATTTAATGGGAGAACTGTGGTGGGGTGAAGCTAAAGCAATCCGAGTGTTCGTGAGTGACTTCTATTTGATCGGATGTTCCGACTGTCAGGTGTGGGTATAAGCCCAGAAGTGGACCTACTGATTGGGGTGATGCCCACCGTTATTGCATTGGCTGGTGTTAGCCGAGGGCTGCAAAACTTCTGGCTGTTGACGGTAAGTTCAGCGACGTTGTTCACTACCAGTTGTCAAGAGCGACAGAGTAATATTTGGTGATTTCAGCGTGGCTGTGGCAGTTAAACGTGTCGGCAGGTTCAGTAACTGCGCGAGGAGGTCCTGGATTGCCTCCACGATCCTGGTGCTGGCGTCAAATGTTTCCTGTAGATGGGTGTAGATTACGTGTTCTGCAGTGACTGCTGCGGCTTGATGTCTGTCTGCTTTGCCTGGGAGGGCAGCGCAGGTATCGATGTCCGGGCGGGGCCTAGCAAGCTGATGTTTATACTCATGTGCTAGTGGGCCCAATTGGCTGTTGGTGTGCCAATCCCCTCTCGCTCTGTCAGTAAGGCTTTCCAAATTCAGTGGTTTTCCTTCGTCTCTGTTGAGTTTGCTGTTTTGTTTAAAGCTTTTGATGCTCTCTTAATATGGTGTACCTACAAACAAGTCACTGAAACCAACAGAATATTTAAAACCCAAATACATGCTGAGCTCCATTTTTCAATAAGGTTAATGGCAAAATGATGCTTTTAATCAGTGAATAGATTTTTTTTAAATTGTTTAGTTAAGTAAGTTCATTATGCATATGTTATATTGTGTCTACTATTTTACTTTTGCTGAATAAAAACTCTTGTTTTACATAAATTACATGACAAATCTAGGCCTGCTAGGTATTCTTATGACATATACAAATATTTTCCGTTAATGTGGCTGCGTTAATTGTATCCATGTATATGTTTCGATGAATAAATAAATAAATAAATATTGATATAACTGTTATACAGGAGCTAGTAACTGTGATGTAACCATATTTGACTTAGAAATTATTCCCAGTTGGAATAGGAACACTGGAACATCACTAAAAGATAATTTTAGCTGGACATGTTTCAAGGCATGTACACTTCATCTTCAGCAGTTTTCTCTGTAGTTTTTGAAGTGTTTGGCTTTGGCATCCTGGCTTTAGGAGAAAATTGACACCACAAAGACCAAGACAATATAATGAATTTTGATTTCCTTTAGAAATACGTAACAAGAGCACAAATCATATCAAAGACAACCACTTGAAAAAGCACAGACCAGAATATGATGTGTTTCTCATTGTGCCTTGGTTTTTCCGACTCTTCTCTTTAATTTTTCTTGCTTTTCCTGAAAGGTCTGGAAATTGACCAGAGTTATTATGTTCCCAAAGCCTGGTTGAGGCGCCCATGATGCTTCTTGTTACCAGTCTATCAACTTTCTGTCGCACCTGGGTAGCTTTTTGAATGCCTTCTACATTCCCAGATTCACCAGGCTGTTCCTCTTGATACCATTGTGCCAACTTCCAGTTCCACTTTCCCTTTCAGAATGACAATATTTAATTTCTCTCTTCTCCATCCTGGATTCCATCTTGTAATTGTTGCATCATCTCCTCACTCCTGACACCAGTATAACAAAATTACTATTTCAATTGCTACAAACAACTTTATTTCATAGATCCTCAGTTGTCTGTGATTCAACTGGCTCTCCAAAGAATCTGTGACAAATGAAGAGCTGCTCCCTCACATAAGCACAATGTTAAGTTTCCAGATCAGCAGTAAGGCATTTGTTTCCAGGTGTTGAACTGCAATGATAGCAGATACTACTCTGTAACAATAGAGCCCAGGTGTCGTGGGGAAACTCTCCCAATTGTAAGAGATTGTTTTCACTTCAAAAGAAAATAATAACAGTAATGGCTGCAGCAAATCAAAAAGGCTCTTGTAAGCCAGAATCCAAAAAATGCATTACCGTATATGTGCACTTATAAATGCATAATGCAGCTAAAAATCTGATGTGTTATGGTTTTTTCTACATCTCTGCAGCAAGTTATTGTTAAAAGGTTTACCGCCTGCGGTGCCATTAGTAGTTAAAGCGGGCGTTAAACACTACCAAAAAAAAAAAAAAAAAAAAAATTAAAAGGTTTATGTACTAATTGAGAAAAAAATTAACAAATATTCTTATTACTTGCTTCCTTTTAAGTAGAAGCGAAATAAAGGAGTACCATAGGTTAAAGCGATAGTCAAAAGCTGGTTGCTGTATGATTGAAGTTCCTCTGTTTATATAGACAGGAGCTGACAAATTTGTATCAGAAAAGTTTAAATTTTTCAAAGGAGAAACCCAAAACAAAGAATGTCTAAAAAACCATTAATTCCATGAAAAAAAGTATATAACGAATTGTGTGTTTTAAAGTGCTGTACATTTTTTTTTTTGTGTTCTAAGTTTTTGTCTATCTCTTACGGTTTAGTAGTTATGCAAAATTCCGTAACATTCGTCTAGAATAAAGTAGTCTTCCCAGAAAATTCAAGGCACACATTTTATTTGTCAGGTAAATATCTTTAGTATAAGATATTTTAATCAAAATCGTTGGAGCCATTTTTGAAGATCAAAATATGCGAAAAAAGTTCCATGTAAAGAGTAGTTGGGGGTGGGGGATTTTCTTGAAAATCTTTGTATCACATCCTTGGAAGTTACCAAACTTAAATACCAAGTTTGGCACACACACGCACAGACTTTTTTTTTTTTTTTTTTGATTCAGTGGGACCCAAAACATGTATTTCCGGTGAAATCTCGGTATCAAATTTTTGGATGGAGTGCAATACCTTCTGTATACACTATACATAATACGTGTATAGAAGGTAAAAAATGAGATGCTATGGAAACATCTCAGCTCTACACTGGTAGACATTTTAGTCTCTCACCTTCTTGATGTGCAAGTATTAGCAATGCCATTGATCATAACCAAACAGTAGTCTGTTTTCGCTACAGGTGTACAAATACAATGAGTATTCCATCCCAATGTGTGGACTACATTCAAATAGCACGACAGAAGAATATGCGGATCCCACACATGAAGTATCTTATGGTTAGTGGTGCCCCAGTGTCATCTGCACTTGTACATGCGCTGAAGGACACCTTCGAGTCTCTTAATGTTTTGGTAAGTGTCACTAATCAGGTACAAGGCACAAACATCAGAATGTTTAATATTTTTAGTGCCAATCACGATGTACTTGTGATTAAAAGATTTTGAGACAATTCCAATAGTTTTAACTATAGAAGTAATACATTTAAGATACCTCACCAATGATTTATACTGATGGTTCCAGCTTACCAAATAACAGTGGTACTGGTGCAGGCGCAATATGCCCTCTCTTCTCTTTCTTCAATAGATTAAGTTTAAATACTACAAATTTTGATGGAGAGATTTCAGCAATACTTCACAGCTTACAAAACCTACTATGTCATATAAATAAAGTTGAAAAAAGTTGTATTATTATCTGACTCTAAAGCAGCTATAACATCTGATGTAACACCTAATATTGCAGCATGCTGCAAAATCATAAAACAACTAATTAATTTAAATAAAGGATTAATACTTCAATGGATACCAGCACATTGTGGAATACAGGGTAATGAAACAGCTGACTTTCTAGCCAAGAAAGGTAGTAAAATTACACCAAATTCATCCGATCCAATAAGTTATCACTCTATCAAAAGGATCATTATATCAACATATAATAACAAAATTAAAGAAGATAATGTATTATAAACTAAAGGAAAACCATGGGAATGACCAGAATCACTACATTACCAAGAAAATGCTGTATACCCTCCTAACAGGCCAAGACTGGTATAGTGAAATCTCCTTTCTGTACACTTAAAGAAGATATGAATGGAAACCATCCACTGTGCTGCCCAACCTTTAGTCAACATGATAACAAAATACTGGAATACAGGAGAGTGGATGGCTTCACTGCCATCTGCTCAACATTAGATACCAACCAACTTTTAACTCTTTCCAGCGGGAAATTCCGAGTATTTTCTACATCATAGCCATAGAGAAAGGTTTTCTGGAGCATTTCAGGGCCTCATCTTCACTCCAAAGTGCTAAATTAGATCCAAATTTAATTTATCTAGCCAGTGTTTGTTTATGCTGGTTGAAACATGGCGTCGTCTAGCAAAGGTTACAAACCGAAAAGGAAACAAGAGCTGCAGTTCGCGAAGTATTAATCCATTGTTATATTTTAATAAAGTCGAGTGAAGCATTATTATATAGAATTAATGATTAGATGTTTAAACATTTTGCAACATTTGAAAGCTGAAGTGTGTTTCAGGCATCATTTGGCTTGACAGAGACCACTGGTATAGCAATCATGGTGTCACCAGATGACAGCTTGGAGAAGGCATCCACAACCACTGGTCGTGTTTTAGACCACATTGAGGTAAATTGATTCTCTGCCTCTCTTTCCATCTCCTTCTCTCCCCCCAGTCGTTGAATCCTTGCACTTGACAGATAGGAGTTAAGTTGGTACACCCGAAAATAACAAATGAAAAGCTTTACCCTTTTGACTTTCTGAGCCAATCACAAAGCAGTATTCCGGTCGTTCGGTCGGCCAGAGAACGGAAACGCATCTAGATGCCGCACCGTTGCAATATCTGGCTATTTCCAACCATGTGCTCAGTTTATCAACTCCTAACACATGCGTTGAGTTGTTCTGTGCAAGCTACATATTATTTGTTGTTATTCTTGATAGTGTTGTTGGTGTTGTTTGTACGTGAGGGAACATAACAAGACTTTTCACAATTATAGACGTGGTCAGACTTTTGCTGAAAGATGTGGCGAGAGTGGACGTGGCTTCATGGAAGAAGAAAGTGAATCTTGTGCACAAAATAATACGAAAAGCACAGGAATTAGACGGATCCATCAGTGAATGTGAACTACTGATATGACTTGGTGACGACGGACACTTGAATGGAATTTAGTCATTAAAATTCTAAACCAGTGAAAATCATTTTGTTATACCTTTCTGTCATTGTAACAAGCTATGCATTAATCTGTTCTATATTGTCATAAATACGTATGTATGCTACATGTGTTACAGTATCACTGTTATTTTCAGTTAACATCAATAATAACGAATTAGTTTCATTATTCATCGGCATTCATTTACTTGTACACTGTTTATATTGGTCTAGAGACATTTGTAATCAGCTGTTGTTGTTCTTTACTAGTTACTCTGGCAACGCCACAAAGGCAGCATAGCCAACTTTAAGAGAAACTGTCAAGTGCAAGGATTCAGCAGCGGGGGGATATGTACATTGTACACATTTGTTAGACCACGCAGAAAATGTTACAAGGTGAAATATTTAATTCCAATTTAGACAGTTGTTTTCATCACAATCACTGTAATGTTGTAGCTTTGTGGCAAATATAAACAAAACCTTCAAATTTTAAACATTCACATTATACATTTGCTAAACCAGATGTAATTCCTTTTTCATAGTAATAGTTCAGGCTTCTTCAGTTACATATAATGGGAGTGCATTAAGCCCTTAGAAAATCCAAGAAATTACATTCATAGCTTCGAAAAAAGTTTGGATTTAGTAACCGTCGTCTCTTACTAGATGGCAGTTAAAGTTTCAGCTGTATCCATCACGTGGTTTCATTGCCACAGGCGATTGAATCAACAATCTTGTGCTTCTTTAGAAACACGGAAAAAAGCGAGTTTCGTGCAGTGATTAAACACTTCTATTTAAAAGGCTTAACACCGAAAGAAATAAAAGGTGACTTGAAGTTCATGGCACATCTGCTCCTGCATTTGCAACAATTTACAATTGGATAAATGAATTTAAACGTGGCCATACATCCACAAATGATGAACATCGTTCCGGACATCCACGAGAAGTGACTTCCTCCGAAATGATTGGCAAAATCCAGGATATGCTTTTGAGTGATCGACATATAAAAGTTTGTGAAATAGTAGAGGCCACAGGCATATCACAAGGTAGTGTTCTCAATTTTGTACCAAAAATTAGGACTGACAAAAGTCTTGGCAAGATGGGTGCCTCGTTTGCTCTCAATAGAGAATAAACACAATCCTGTGATCGATTCAGAAGCCACTTTGCTACTTTTCCGTTGCAATCCTGACGAGTTTCTGCATTGATACATAACTGTGGATGAAACATGGATGCACTACTACACTGCAGAGACAACAGTACAGTCAAAGTGTTTTTTACTTTCTCTATACTTACTATGTACATAGTGTATAGAGAAGGTATTGCAATCCACTCAAAAATTCGATTTCGAGATTTCACCGGAAATATATGTTTTAGGGTCCCCAATATCCAAAAAAAGTATTTTCTCAAAAAGGTCCGTGTGTGTGTGAATACAATAACTCAAAAAGGAAAAGTCGTTAAAATATCAAACTTGGTATTTAAGTTTAGTATCTTCCAGGGATGCAACATGAAGATTTTGAGAAAAATCCCCCCACCCCAAACTACCCTTTACATGGAACTTGTTTCGAAAATTTCGATTTTCTCAAAAATGACTAACGATTTTGATTAAAATATTGTATATTTAAAACATTTACCTGACAAATAAAATGTATATCTTGAATTTTCTGGGAATAGCCTCTGAAGACTACTTTATTTTGGATGAATTTTGCATACCTGTGCAGTTTCGATGACCAGAACTTCAACTGTATTCACCACATTTGGCCTCCAGTGACAATTTTTTATTTCCAAACTTGAAAAAGTGGCTCAGCAGAAAGCAATTCACACCCAAGAGGTCATCTCCCAAACAGATGCCTATTTTGAGGACCTTCTGAAATCTTACTGTTTAGAAGGCTTAAAACAGTTGGAGAAATGTTGGGAAAAGCATATTGAGCTACAACAAGATTATGCTGAAAGAAAAGACTACCAAAAATAATTATGTTTCTAAGGGCTTATTGAGTTTCCCTCGTAATAGTTCAATATTCTTGAGTTATACATTACTGAATGTACGTTGTGTGTGATCAGGCAAAAGTTGTGGACTCTGAAGGAAGAATGGTGCCCATGGGTACACCAGGAGAGCTTTGGGTTCGAGGATACAGCAACATGCTTGGCTACTGGGGTCAGCCAGACAAGACTCGGGAAGTGAAGCAGGAAGATGGCTGGCTAAAAACAGGGTAACTGTCTTACTTTTAGCATTATTGTTACAGTCCAATGTGACTATTGTTCTGACAATGTAACTTTTGCAGGGATCAGTTTATACTGACAGAAGATGGGTACGGGAAGGTGGTGGGACGTCTCAAGGAAATGATCATAAGAGAAAACGTCAACTTATTCCCTCTGGAGATTGAACAGTTCCTGCAGAGTCATCCGGATATCCTGGATGTACAGGTAACGTTGTAACTTGCTTTGTAGTTAAACTACCCTTCATGTGTTGTAACATGCAAAAACAGTATTCAAAGATAAAGGTTGAATTCGTTTTTACTTTTTATTGCTTTACCCTCTTTTCGAATTCTTTATTTAATGGATGAAAGTTCCAAACCAGAAACTATTGGACATTAATGATATTTAAGTTATGAATTTTCGGACATTTCAGAGGTTGAATTTGATTCATATATAATTCCACAAAATGAATTATAACACCACTCGACAATTACTTGAGACAGCATGATGTTCCCATGTTCAACTCCTAATTACCACTCAATGTACGAGGGTGTATCAAAAAGTAACAAGAATTTTATTAAAATTAAATTATAAACTTCAAAATAATCTCCTCCTGAGACTACACCCTGGTTACAACGTTGTATCCACTTTTCCAACACTCAGAGAACACTGTGTATTTTGTAAATCATAAGAGATAGAAAAAAAAAAAATTAGCATAAAAAATGTAGATCTCGTTAAAATACACAAATTAAGTAGTTTACCTTTTTTTTGTGCAGCTTATCATTTCACTTATTTTGTGCCCCCTACCACCTCCCAAAATTGGGACACAAGTTACATTTAGAAAACTTTGACATAAACTTGTTATACAATACATCACCATGTTCCACAGTGATATGTACTGCATGTTGACTTCTTGGAATTCAAACCTCAACCACATTCTAACAAAAAAAATCTGATGTGTTCCATTCACATGACTTTCTCTACATCTCTGTAACAAATTGTTGTTAAAAAGCTTATGTTTCTATTTACTTCATGCTAGTCAAGAAAAATTAGCAGAAATAGTCTTATTACTTGCTTCCTTGTAAGTAGAAGTGAAAAGGGAGTATCATAGGTTAAAGTAATAGTCAAAAGCTGGTTGCTATGTGACTGAAGTTCCTTTGTTTGTATGGACAGGAGTTGACAGTTTGTATGGACAGCATTGACAAATTCCTGTGTGAGAAAAGTATGTTTTCCAAAGCTGAAATCAAAAACAAGGAATATCTCAGAAACAATCTACTCCATGAAAAAAATGTATATAACATACATTGTGTGTTTTAATGTGCTCTGCACATGCACGCACGCACACAGAGACGTTTTTCTGAAAATGCTTTTTTTTTTTTGATTCAGGGGGACCCAAAACATATATTTCCAGTGAAATCTCGATATTGAATTTTTGGGTGCATTACAATACCTTCTTTATACACTATGTATATAGTATGTGTACAGAGAGTAAAAATGTATACCTATTTATGTTGCAGGCATTTGGTGTTCCAGACCCCAAAGTGAGTGAGGAAATGTGCGTCTACATCCGAACCAGAGACAAGGTTCCTCTCACTGAACAAGATGTCAGACACTTTTGTAAAGGACAGGTAATATTTCCTTCTGAGCACATTTCAAATGACTATCAAATATGAGGCAGCAATTTATTGATGTGATGTTTGTTTACAGATTGCAGACTGGAAGATTCCTCGTTACATTATGTTTGTTGAGGATTTCCCTCGCTCTGCCACAGGAAAGGTAGCAAAGCAGAAGCTCAAGAAAATGGCCCTAGAACAGTTGGGTCTCACTAAAGGAGAAAACTTGTTGTATGTCCCTGGAATTTCTTAACCCTTTTAGTGCTAGCCCGAATAACAAAACACTATCTGAAAAGTGTCAAGCAATTTTAGAGGAGAATGCAGGATTTTAAATTATTAGTAATGAAATGAGTACCAAATGTTATAGCTGAATTTTTTTTTTTTTTTCATTTCACTACACCCTTTTGTCTGCTATATAATATGCCTTATATGTATGGAAAGCATCTTCAATATTTTTAACAAATTGAAAACAAAAGAAAATATTGAGAATAAAATTAAAAATCCCAAAACAATCAATTATTAGTCAGGCAGAACCTCACCACACAGAAAGTTCAGGCTACTGAAATGAAAGTATGGATATTTCTTTACTAAAAAGCATCCTACTTTAGTCTGGTGTCTTAATTTTAAAATACAAAAAATGAATTCACCTAACACACACCACTATTAACCTTTTCACTAACATATTTTTAGGTGAAAAAACGAAATGTAGTTTTATTTATAGACGCTCTGTAACTGCTGTGGTTCTCAGCATCCCATTCTATACTGGGCATGAAACACAGATTAATTTTGCTCAGAGGCCTCTTTATTAGGCTTGAGGTTCTTTTACGTGCCGTAAATCTAAGACACGGGACCCACGGCTTTGCTTCCCTTCCGTATGAAGCCATGCTAAGGATTTTTACGCCCGAAAAAAATCCATTGTCCTCAGCCAGGTTTGAACCTGCAACCTTGGGTGTATGAAGTTAGCAAAAAAATGGAAATGGCCTGTTACTTATGGACACTCTTTAACTGCTGTGGTTCTCAGCGTCCCATTCTATTTTAAGCGTGAAAGACTGCTTAATTTTGCTCAGAGGTCTCTCTATCAGGCTTGAGGTTTTTTTATGTGTCGTAAATCTATGACATGGGACCAACGGCTTTACTTCCCTTCCGAAGGAAGCCTTGCTAAGGATTTTTACACCCGAATAAGTTCATTGTCCTCCACCGGGTTTGAACCCGCAACCTTGGGTATATGAAGTAAGCATGGTAACCACTACACCACGGAGGGTGACTATGAAGTTAGCAAGGTAACCATTACACCACAGAGGGCAATTTTTTAGGCAAGAAACACCTCCTTGACAAAAAACTGAAATTTGATTTTGACCAATAACATTTGGCGATAAATGTGTATTTCAAGTTGAAAATACAATAATATGCATTAATAACTAAAAAAAAAGTGCCCCATCATCCAGACATGCTGTACCACTGTTTATTTAACCTGGGCCCTCCCCATCCTAAACCACAGTCAAGATATAGACCTGGCGGGCCTTCCCACAGCATATTTCCGGCCGTGAAATAGAGACTGTTTTGGCAGTAGAGTGCAGCTTGACTCAGACCAAATGACTTACAGTTTTTCTTTGCTTTATATACTACTCAGTCTGTGAGAGTTGACAGATGTTCATGGTTTAAAAATTGCTGCAGGAAAATATGAAATTTTAAGATTTACAATCGCTCAAAACTGCGGTTGGCTATAGCACTGAAAGGGTTAATGAAAACGGCATAAAGCAATAGGATACAAATGTAACATGGATTACTGTACAATTTAGCATTTGTGTAGCTGAATGGTTGATTCATATGGTATTTGTTGTCTGGTTACACTTCCGAAAATACATTTTGATTATTTGCATGCATATGAGGTCCGTTTTCATTAAATTTGGAGCTAATTTAGCACTTTGAGTGAAGATAAGGTCCTGAAAACCTTTCTCTATGGCTATGACATAGAAAATGCACAGACATTCCCGCTGTTAAGATTTAAAACGGCAGCACCATTAGATCGTGATTAACACTAAAAGGGTTAATAAAGCAACTTCATGCTTGCTGTGCACTTTGATCTTCATCTCAACAGACAATATAACTAACCATGTAAAGCTTCCACAGATTGAAAATATAACCTGAGCAATAAAGTATGCACATGTGATCACTGAGCTGCTGGTCACGGTGTCGACTTGCTCTGAAAGTGGAGTATTGAGCTGACGGTGATATTGTGTGACTTATTATTTTGTTTTCTACTGCAGTGCATGTATTTATTTTTTATTCATAGCTGAGTGGACTCTCAATGTATACAATGGTGAAATTGACCCACTTTGAAAAGGCTTGGTTCCAAAAAATCTGATGTGTTCCATTCACATGACTTTCTCTATCTCTCTGTAACAAATTTTTGTTAATAAGCTTATCTTTTATTTATTTCATGTTAATTGAGGAAAATTAGCACAAATAGTCTTATTCCTTGCTTTATTGTAAATACAGGCAAAATAAGGGAGTACCATAGGTTAAAGTGAAAGCCAAAAGCTGGTTGCTATGTGACTGAAGTTCCTTTGTTTGTATGGACAGGAGTTGACAACTTCCTGTATGAGAAAAGTATGTTTATCAAAGCTGAAACCAAGAAAAAGAAATATCTCAAAAACGATCAACTCCATGAAAAAAATGTATATAACATAAATTGTGTGTTTTAACGTGCCTTACATTTTTTGAGTGCTAAGTTGTTGTCCATCTCTTACGGTTTAGTACTTATGCAAAATTCATCCACAATAAAGTAGTCTTCAGAAGCTGTTCCCAGAAATTTCAAAATGTACATTTTATTTGTCAGGTAAATATCTTTAATATATGATATTTTAATCAAAATCGTTAGAGCCATTTTTCAGAAAATCAAAATTTTCGAAAAATGTTCCATGTAAAGGGTAGTTTGGGGTGGAGGGATTTTTCTCAAAATCTTTGTGTCGCATCCCTGGAAGATACTAAACTTAAATACCAAGTTTGGTATTTTACCGACTTTTCGTTTTTGAGTTATCGTGTTCACAGACACACACACACGTTTTTTTTTAGATAAAGGGGACCCTAAAACTTATATTTCCGGTGAAATCTCAGTATCGAATTTTTTGGTGGAGTGCAATACTTTCTCTATTCACTATGTGCATAGTGAGTATAGAGAAAGTAAAAATACAGTAATTAGAATTTCAGTATATATTTCTTCATTTCATTCAAATATTTTCAAAATTTGCATTTTAAACCAATTAGTATTAAGCTAATCTTTCAGAGTTGGGATGCAGTTATAATTGTATGCCTTCAGTCATGCAACCATGCACTTAAGGTGAGATGGCAAGCCAAAAATTGAAAAAAATTTGTTTGTTTTTCCCTTAATTAAATAGTCCACAGTTTTCTGCACATTTTAGTATATCATTTAGTTATTAACTACAAATATAAGTGCATTTAAATGAATTTAGCGACAGCTGTCATTTATTAGGTCTCTTAGCATCTATTTTATAGGTCTAGAGCTATTTCACCTAGGAAACTGCTTGTTTTTAGAGTGATTTCTGCTGCTTGTGTTGGCTCAACTGCCATCTTCATTATTCTTATTTACAAGTCTAGAGCTATTTCACCTAGGAAACTGCGAAATGGCTCGTTTTTAGAGTGATTTCTGCTGCTTGTGTTGGCTCAACTACCGTCTTCATTATTCTTATTATCCTTGGAAGTATCAGTTCCCTTGAGTTGTTATTCTATAGCTTGAGCTTTGTTTGTAAACAAATGTTTGTGCATTTATCAAACTGAAAGTGTAGCTGTGACAAACCTAAAGTTATTTTTAAGAACAAGGGCAATAGATTCTACAAAAGTGTCTTTGCCTGGAGAAGACAATCAAAATAATGACACTGAACTATGTGCAACTCCTCCAAGAGCAAGTTACAAAAAACTTTAGAAGTTCTTTTATCAGTATTACATTTTTTTTTAAACATTTTCTCAGGAAGTATATGCATGAAACTTTCACAGATTACAAAACTAACTACAGGAAAGCTGTGCATCTACAAACACAGTAATTTATTTATTGAGGTCCATGTTATGATTATTCTTACATTGAAAATCATGGATAAGAAAAAAAAATTATAAATTGCTTTAGACTGCAAATACAAACTTGATTATAGACGAGTGTTCTCTGTAAGGACCATATAACATGCTGTAAAGTTTCATGTATGTGTATGTAATAGTTTCAGAGAAAATGGGTAGTTACTTAAAGGATTTAACAAGGGCGAGATAGGATATATCATCTCACCTTAATATGTTCCAAAATCATTGATGTCTGGATTATGCAGGGAATAATCTGCATTAATGTCTACTTATTCAGTGATAATTGTTAGAAGAGGAAGTAGAGACTGCTCTGCAGCTGGTTGGGCGCAATAATGGCTCTAGTAAATCCATCATGGGCACTGCCTGGATTCGCAGGCATCACTTGCTTTTACTTCCTTACACAAAGATGTAACTAATGAGGAACTTGACTGCTAAAAATGAATTAACAAAACTTAGGAGCCCAGGTTATGAGGGGCATTCAATAAGTCCTTACAAAATCCAAGAAATTCCACTGGTAGCATCGTCTGTTACTAGATGGCAGTTAAAGTTTCAGCTATATCCATCTCGTGGTTTCATTGCTATCAACAATCTTGTGCTTCTTTACAAAAATGGAAAACAACGAGTTTCATGCGGTGATTACACTTCTATTTAAAATACTTAACATCGAAAGAGATAAAAGCCGAGTTGGATTAAGTTCATGGCACATCTGCTCCTGCGTTTATAACAATTGGATAAAGGAATTTAAACGTGGCTGTACATCCACAAATGATAAACATTGTTCCGGGCATCCAGAAGTGACTTCCTCTAAAACTGACAAAATCCAGGATATGGTTTTGAGTGGTTGACAAATCAAAGTTTGTGAAATAGTAGAGACCAGAGGCATATCACAAGGTATAGTGTTTTTAATTTTGTACCAAAAATTAGATCTGACAAAGGTCTCAGCAAGATGGGTGCTGCATTTGCTCTCAATAGAGAACAAATGTAATTCTGTGATCAATTCAGAAGCTGGTTTGGCAATTTTTCATCACAATCCTGACGAGCTTTTGCATCGATATGCAACTGTCAATGAAACATGGATACACTAGTACACTCTAGCGACAGAAGTACAGTCAAAACAGAGGGTTTTTAAAGCCAAACTGCCTCTGAAGGAGGTGAAATCTGCAGACAAGGTAAATGACCTTAGTTTTTTGAGATGCACGTGGAATCATCTACATTGATTATTTAGAGAAAGGAAGAACGATAAATGTAGAGTATCATGCATTGTTATTGCACCAGTTGAATGGAGAAATCAAGAAAAGACGCCCACATCCGACAAAGAAAAAGATTCCCTTCCATCAAGACAATGTTTCAAGGCAAAAATTGTAGAATCAACATTTGAATTTCTACAACATCCACCATATTCCCCAGATTTGGCCCCAGTGACTTTTTTTTCATTTCCAAATTTCATGAAGTGGCTCAGCAGAAAATGATTCATGTCTAACAAAGAGGTCACCTCTAAAACATATACCTATTTTGAGGACCTTTTAAAATGCTACTTTTTGGAAGACTTAAAACAGTTGGAGAAACATTAGGGAAAAACCATAAAGCTAAAAGGAGATTATGTTGGGGGGGATAAAATCTGATGTGTTCCATTTACATGTCTTTCTCTACATCTCTGCAAAAAGTTGTTGTTAAAAAGCTTATGCTTCTATTTACTTGATGCTAATCAAGAAAAAATTAGCAGAAATAGTCTTATTACTTACTTCCATACAAGTAGAACGGAAATAAGGAAGTAGCATAGGCTAAAATATTCGTCAAATGACAGTTGCTATGTGACTGAAGTTCTTTTGTTTATATGGACAGGAGTTGACAAATTCCTGTATGACAAAAGTATGTTTTTTAAAGCTGAAACCAAAAACAAGGAATATCTAAAAAAAGACCCACTCCACGAAAAAAATGTATGTAACATAATTGTATGTTTTAACGTGATCTACATTTTCCTTTAAGTAAGTTTTTGTCTATCTCTTACGGTTTGCCAGTAAGGCAAATTTCTGTAAAATTCATCTAGAATAAAGTAGTCTTCAGAGGCTATTCCCAGAAAATTCAAGATATACATTTTATTTGCCATATAAATATCTTTAATATACAGTATTTTAATCAAAATCGTTAGAGCCATTTTTGAGAAAATCTAAATTTCCAAAATTTTTTTCCAAGTAAAGGGTAGTTTGAGGAGAGGCTATTTTTCTCAAAAATTTTGTGTCGCATCTCTGGAAGATACTAGATTTAAATCTTGTTCTGAAAATACTTTTTTTTGGATACAGGTGACTCTAAAACATATATTTCTGGTGAAATCTCGGTATTGAATTTTTGTGTGCATTACAATACTTTCTCTATACACTATGGACATAGTATGTATAGAGAAAGTAAAAAAAAATGTGCCAAAAGTACTTTGTTTTTCTATCTTTTGCTAATGACATATAATAGAGGAATTTTTGAAGTTTCATTGATAATTGTGCATTGTGCCTGGCTGGGACTTAAACCGATTTTGTAGTCGGGGATGCTGGCAGTGAATGGTTCAGTATTGAAGACCTAAAACAAAAACTTAATATTCATTAAAAATATATATTTCAATATGTTACATATTTAATACTAAAACTGAAGCCCTTCTCCTCTGCTACACATTATACAAACTGTTCTGCTGAAATGTGATTGTATGGAAAAGCAGAAATTAACACACGATAACATGAGATAATTGTTTGTTTTCAGTTAATATAAATTTTACATACAGAAAGTTACAATATGTTCATAATGTTCAGCTTCCTCTTGCTCCATTGGTGCGTCACAATTTAAGTAGTTCACTCTGCCCCAAACTCTCGTATGTAAAACTGAAACATACAAGCACGTAAATAAACTTTCATTTCAGAAAACATAATAGAACACTAATACAAATACAAGAATTAAAAAAGTGGCTTGTTCTCATTTGTAATTTCTAATTTAACCTTATCACTGTGACGGTTGATCTAACAGTTTTAGAATTCCATATGTGAAAGTATTTGATCTGTGCGAGCATAATGTCGCTTTTATTAGGATTCAAAACAACCAGCTCTCCAACATGTCCCTGCAAGGTTATGACACCTCAAAGGAAATAAAGAAAACCGGTGCAGCTATCACGTGATCTGCGTGACGTTATCAGGGTATTCCAAAATAATGGCTTCTTCAAGCAAAGTGTGGCGTTTCCTTGCTCATCATGAGCTATTATTAGTTTTTGAGGCTTTAGCGTAAGGTTCGTGACAGTGATATTTAGTTCCTGATAAAAACAAAGGAATCTGATGGTGAAAATGAACAGCAGGCAGCACCATCACAGCGAGCACGCATACCATCACTTTTGTTCCAGTGAAACAGTGGCAATTTTTCTGCAAGTTTCGACAGGGACCAGTCAGGTATTAGGGATGATTATAGTGTGCTCAATTTCTTCCAATTGATTTTCCCTCCCCATTTAGTGCAGCATATTGCAAATGAGGCAATTAAGTACTACACATTCTTCCACCAACTCGCAAATCTTGTCTACAAAAATGGAAAAATGTCACTCAGGAAGAACTGTACATCTTTTTCGGATGGTTAGGATAAAAAAAACTGTCAATAGTGGAAAGCTGGTCCAAACATCCACTTCTTGGTACCCCACAATATATGTATCGGGACAGATACTGACAGAAAGACATTGCCATGTCTGCTCAGAAGACAGCAGGTACACGTGTGCCTTATGTGTACACCCCTGCTTTGAAAAGTATATTATAAGGTAATCTGTGAACAACAGTGACGTGAAACATTTAGGCACAGACTTTTTTTTTAAACTTATTTCGATGACTAATTTGGGGGGGGAAATTAAATTTAAATATGGATATTAATATATTTGATGAGTCGACTAATTTCACTAAACAACACTTACTTGGAATTTTTGCTGGAACATGTTTCAAAGGATGTCCGGTTGAAAATGAAGGAATGTTGTTTAGTGTAATTAATCTACTCATCAAATAAATGAATATAGCAACACTGTACACAAACTTCCAGAAAAAGTAAAGTGATGCACATTAATATTTTTAATCATAGCAGTAAAACGCTTATTTTCTATTATAAAATCAGACGGTAAAATAATGGCATTGCTGGCCCCTTATGGACAACCCTGTGCTGTGTGTGTTGCATATGCTCTTATAAAAATATTTTCAAAACAAAAATTTGGAACTTCTAGAACATCTAAAACACCCTACATCATTTCTGGTGACTTAATATTTCATTTTCAATAGTTTTGTATGATTTTCTGAGACTTTTAAAATTTGTAAAATTTCTGAAATTAACTCAGCTAGGTGGTGCTGCTCACCTAAAAATAAGTTAGCAGGGAAAAAGTTAAGCACATGATACATTCATGATTTTCTTTTTAAGTGTAAGTCTTTAAGTATTAATCAAGCTCGGCTCAAATTAAAAATAATGGCACACGATTCATTCTACATACATCTAGTGAAAAACGCCCAATATGTTCCATTCACATGACTTTCTCTGCATCTCTGCAACAAATTATTGTTAAAAAGCTTATGTTTCTATATACTTCATGCTAATCGTGAAAAATTTAGCAGATATAGTTTTATTACTTGCTTCCTTGTAAGTAGAAGGGAAATAAGGGAGTACCATAGGTTAAAGTGATAGTCAAAAGCTGCTTGCTATGTGACTGAAGTTCCTTTGTTTGTATGGACAACATTTTCTGTGTGGTAAGTTTTTGTTGATCTCTTATGGTGTAGCAGTTATGTAAAATTTGGTAAAATTCATCCAGAATAAAGTAGTCTTCAGAAGCTATTCCCAGAAAATTCAAGATATACATTTTATTTGTCATGTAAATATCTTTAATATACAATATTTATATCAAAATCGTTAGAACCATTTTTCAGACAGCAAAAAATTTCAAAAAAAGTTCCATGTAAAGGGTAGTTGGGGGTGGGGCGATTTTCTTGAAAATCTTCGCGTTACATCCTTGGAAGATACAAAACGTAAATACCGACTATGGTATATTTTGGTCTTTTCGTTTTTGAGCTATGCTGTCCACAGACACATGGCCTTTCTCCAAAAATTCTTTTTTTTTTTTTTTTTATTCAGGGGGACCCAAAATGTGTATTTCAAGTGAAATATCGCTATCAAATTTTTGGGTGCAATGCAATACCCTCGCTATACACTATGTACATAGAATAGGTGTTGAGAAAGTAATAAGATTCTGCAAAAATTGGTAGAAAAAGTAACAGGAATGTAACACATCACATTTTTACAGCAGATGTTAAATCGCAGCAATGAAATTCTATTGCTTTAATGAGAACAAATATATGTTAAGAGAACTTACTTTTCTGTTGTAAAGAGCAGAAGAAAAGCAATTGGAAAGAAGACTTTATAAGCAAGTGAAAAAAGTTGGTCCATCCATCAATACATACTGACCAAGTCTGGCACATTTTCCTGGATATGTCACATTTGTGGCGTTGACGAGAACAGCACCAACATTACCCAAAGATGGAGTAGTACCTGTAACATAACAACATGTCAATATTACTAGCATGATGTTGCCATTTGGCAATAAAGTTGATTGACCAAAGGATTAATGCATTTCTTTTCTAACTTGTATTGCACTAAACTTCAACAATAAAATTAGGATATTTATAGTTGTTTTATATTGTGAACATGTTAATATTTTTGCAATAAAACTGTAGTGTTTCTTTTATTACTTTCTCTACACATACTATGCACTTAGTGTAGAGAGAAGGTATTGTATTGCAACCAAAAATTCATTTCTAAGATTTAACCAGAAATACATGTTTTGAGACTCCGTGAAAACAACACATTTTTGGAAAAAGATCTGTGTGTGTAGACAGTATAAGTTAAAAACAAAAAGTGTGTAAATTAGCACACTTGCTATTTAAGTTCAGTATCTTCCAAGGTTACAACCCAAACATTTTCAATAAAATTCCCCCACTCCTACCCTTTGCATGAACAAATTTCGAAAATTTTGGTTTTCTCAAAAATGGCTCTAAATATTTTGATCACAATAACGTATATTAAAGATATTTACCTGACATATGAAAAGTATATCTTGAATTTTCTGGGAATAGCCTCTGAAGGTTACTTTATTCTGGATGACTTTTGCGGAATTTTAAAGTGTAAGAGATGGACAAAAACATAAAATGTAGAGCTCTTTAAAACACACAATTTATGTTATATACATTTTTTTTCGTGGAGATATTGCTTGTGATGGTCATTTTCTCTCAAGATACATAAATTACAATGCACAACATATTCATAACATCTCAAATGTGAATCGTCTCCAATTGGCACATAAACAAGCTTTATGTTGTGAAAAACTTTACTCCACACTATTGGAGCAAAACAGAAATAGGACACATCATCAACTGTTGGGTACGATACTCCATCAGCAACTATTTCTATGGCAGTACATTTAGTATTTCACGCATTATTGTAAATGCAACATTTTTTTTCAAACACTGTCTGCATGGTCTGAAACAAGTCTGATTAACTGCTTACACAAGTTCATTGATAGCTTTCAGGAATTTCAGTGAAGTCGTCAACAGCCAACACTGAAGAGAAATTTACCTCAACACATCTTACCATTGGACCAAAACTGAACTATAAGTTGTAATAATTATACCTTCTTTCTTCATGTTAATATTCTTAATGATACAGACTCATTTTTCAACTCCTATTTTATAAACATGTTTATTGTTCGCCTGGGTAGTGTGTCTGCCTCATATTCAACAGGTCGTGAGTTTGAATCTCACTCAGGGTGAGTTACCCGCATAAGATTTCCCACACTTTTTAATATTATTTCTATTTTAATTTGAAATTTGTATTTCTAAGCTTGTTATGAACATTATAGTTATTGTAAATTCTTTTAAACTCTATTCTTTTCAGACAATGTACATATGTTAATGGTGTCATATGACCCATATCAATGTTATTTACTTGTTATTTTATGTTAAATTACTATAAATGGCCTGTATAGCTTTTAGCTGGTCGGTCAAAATAAATAATTTAAAAAAAAATAAAAGGAATTTCAATGTTTGAAGTTTCCAAATATGTGTTACTATTGTAGATATATTTACAAAGTTCTTCTGCATTTGAAGCAAGAGATTTTACAATCTTGATTACAGAGCATGCAGCCAATGCAGGTTGGTATCCCATGACCAATGAGAATGTGCTCATGGCAATAACTTACCATGTACCACATGACAAGTATCCTAGCGAGAGGATATCGCCTGAGGAAGACACCTGTTCGTATACTGATGGCATCAAGTGACGAGTACGCTCGCTTCACTCGGAGTGTCATTCCTGTATCAAACGGCGATTCCAACAGGAAGCTCGGAACTCTTGCCTTTGCTGCAACAAAACAGAGACCACTAGATAAGATGTTCCACCTTCTACCTCAGCTCCATACACTAATGTGACAAAATTGTGTGTGTGTAGGACAGTTCTAATCAATTCATTTTGACAATGTAGCTCAACTGTATGGCAATTTCAACTAATCGCAGTCATCTCACTGCAGCGATATTGTCAAAACATCTTATCGCTGCTGATGTTCATTTCTTAAAAATCTTGTTCCACCTGATGTTCATTTGTTTAATCTCCTGTCTTGGTTATTGGTAACAAGGTGACAATCTAGGCACACAACCTTCACTTTCAATAACTCTCAGTTCCACAATTGTACTTTCAATTAATTCAATTACAATGTTTATTTAAAGTTTTGTCCAGTTCATAACGTATTAAATATAAAAAAGGAGTGAAAATTATCATTATTTGAATTTCTTATGTATGAGATGAATGCAATAACCTCAAATAAAATAACGTTTGTTTCCATTTCATGCATTAGTTATTAGAAGCTGAAATAAAATAACTTCTGTATTTCTATTGTTGCAATCGATATTCGTACATTGGGTGTAGACACGGTTGGCCATGTCATAATTCAAGAGGCAGAGAAGGAAAAAAAACATTCAATAAATAAAGATGGTCGGATGCGTCATGTACCATTTGAGAACTAATGTAAGTATTACAATGATAAAATGCCCCTTCCTATATATTGTCTTATCAAATACAACTCGTGTTTGCATCTCTTCACTACAGTTGACAAGATCAAAACACTCTGCACTGTAACACAGTTGCTAAATCTAATGTTTAACTGATAAAATGTATGTATGCACTCTATTCACACACCTTTTTCTAACCACTCTTCCACCCAAAAATTTGATACTGAGATTTCACTACAAATATATGTTTTAGGGTCCCCTGTATCAAAAAAAAGCATTATCAGAAAAAGATCTATGTGTGTGCATATCCGTGGGTCTGTGAACAAAATAACTCAAAAACAAAAAGTCGGTAAAATACAAACTTTATCTAAGTTAAGTATCTTCCAGGGATGCGGCACAAAGATTTTGAGAAAAATCCCCCCACCCTAAACTACCCTTTACATGGAACTTTTTTCGAAAATTTTGATTTTTTCAAAAATCGTTCCAACAATTTTGATTAAAATATCATATATTAAAGATATTTACCTCACAAATAAAATGCATATCTCGAACTTTCTGGGAATAGCCTCTGAAGACTACTTTATTCTGGGTGAATTTTAAGGAATTTTGCATAACTGCTAAACTGTAAGAGGTACACAAAAATTTACCACACAAAAAATGTAGAGCACATCAAAACACACAATTTATGTTATATACATTTTTTTTTTTTTGTGGTGTCAATCGTTTTTGAGATATTCCTTGTTTTTGGTTTCAGCTTTGAAAAACACTTTTCTCATACAGGAATTTGTCAACTGCTGTCCATACAAACAAAGGAACTTCAGTCACAAAGCAACCAGCTTTTGACTATCAGTTTAACCTATGGTACTCCATTATTTCACTTCTACTTACAAGGAAGCAAGTAATAAGACTATTTCTGCTAATTTTTTCTCGATTAGAATGAAGAAGGATGGGCTTTTTAACAGAGATGTGGAGAAAATCCTGCAAATGGAACACATCAGATATTTTTTACTTTCCCTACACAGTGTAATCCCGAGATGTTACCTAAAAGAGACCAAAAGGATATGTTGATAATGCAATGAAATCATTGCGAAACTAGTCCAGGCAGGGATTCCAAAAGATAACTGAAGATTTGTTGCCACTATTATTTTTATATTAATATTTGTGTTATTCTTCACTGTTACTAGCTTCTTTTTACATTTATTACTCATTTACCTACTTTTTACTTTAGATATATTATGTATATGGTAGAGAAGATACTGCATTCCACACAAAAATTCAATGTCAAGATTTCACCAGAAATACACATTTTAGGGTCTCCTGTATTTTTAGAAAAAGGCTGGTGTATATGTGTATGCTTCCATGTGTCTGTGAACACAATAACTCAAAATTAAAAAGTCCATAAAATACCGAACTTGAGTTTAATATCTTCTATGTGACATTAAGATTTTCAGGAAAATCGCCCCACCTCAAACTACCCTTACATGCAAATTTTTTGAAAATGGTGATTTTCTCAAAAATGTCTAACGACTTTATTAAAATACATTTGAAAGATATTTACCCGACAACTAAAATGAACATCTTGAATTTTCTGGGAATAGCCTCTGAATTTTGCCTAACAAAAACTTACTACACAAAAAATGTAGAACTCATTAAAACACACAATTTATGTCATGGAGTTGACCAGTTTTTAGACTTTTCTTGCTTCAGTTTTAAAATACTTCAACTGTTCACATACAGGAATTTGAGCAGAGAAACGGATTTCTACCACATGGCAACCAGCTTTTAAGATTTAAGTATCGCTTTAGCTTAGTTTATTATCTTATTTCTCTTCTACTTATATGGAGCTAAGAAATAAGACCGTTTCTGCTAGTGTATATCTTGATTAGCATGAACTAAGAGGGAGAATAAGCTTTTTGACAGTGATGTATAGAATGGAACAACTTGTGTACCACTTATAATCACAACTTTCTGTAAGTAAATAAATGTCAGTTTTAGGTCATCAAAATCTGGGGTCTAGTTATTAGGATATCACAGGGGAGGGTTCACTGTAAAAATCAATTTTGACAGTTTTCTAAAGAACATTGGAAGGTAAATGAGTTAGAGGTACTTGCCATCATCTGTATCGTTCATGTTGACGACGCCAGTCTGCAGCTGATGGAGAAGTGCGAGAGTCTCTCTGTGTTTGTTCTGAAACAATACAACAAAACACTGCATCACCACAAGTTAGCCATAACGTGGTGTTAAACCATGGCTTCACTTTGAGCGTGAACACTCGGTAGAGCCATAATGACAGCTGACTGTGTCATAGAGAAGAATGACGTGGTAGGGCAGTTTTAAAGCAGTGGACTGTTGCTAACGCTCCCTACTTATGTATCCTTCTATAAGACAGGAAAAGTGACAATCAGGCAAATACTTTCAACGTTGCGTGGGAAAGCGATTACTTTTTCATTGAGCTGAAACAAATTCTCAGGGCCTTACATGTCAGAAAATTTTGAAAGGTAGAAAAAAAGCATAATATAATGCGTCACTATGACAAAACACACAAAGATGTTTACAGTTAAAAGGTTCAGGAGTTTAAAGTTGCATTATTACCTGAGGTAGGTTGCAATCCATAATACTTTATTACTAGTGGAGTTAGTTTTCATGTTTATAACATCACGAAAACATCGAAAATTGTGAATGTGAGTATGTATGTATTATTTATTACAGTGTTTAATGAGGTGTCTGAGTTACAAACTGTCATATGATATTGCAGCAGCAGCAGCTAAACTATTTTCTTTCAAAAACCACGCTTTGATGTATTGGTCAAGACACATAACATATAACTGGTTTGTAATCTGCTATAGACAGCAATAATTTGTTTAAAATAAATATTTTTCCTAACCATAAATTAGTAAAATAATATTTTGAGAAATCATTTATGAAAGCTTGCACTTGTTTTCATATACGTACTGTGCAATACCTCTCCTCTGTGTCCACTCGTAAACAAGAGCACTGCCAGTACCTTTACGCCACTTGCAAACTGCGAGCCGGCTTCGGGAGTGCAAACCCTGTGCAGGGCTGTGTTAAACTTTGTGTTGCCATTGCAATACCCAAGTATCAAGGTGTTTTAACAAAGATTAGAGTAGCGTGGTGGTAGCGTGTCTGCCTCACATTCTCACTTAGGGTGAGTTACCCAGATAAGGTTTTCCCTTATCCTGAGAAGACAAATGTCGAGTAACTTAAAGCTCCATGGACCCCGAGATCATTTGAACATCGTTTCACCAATTTCATTCATCATCTGATATGACCAACCTGGTTAAAGGACATTAAGGTACAACAACAAAATGTAAAAACCACAATTGAACTAGCAATTTGGGAAAGGATACACATTAGGAAAAATGTGTGATAGTTATGAATTTTGAAATACTAGCAGCAGACATCTTAAGATTACCCTCAAGGAAACCAGATGGCAGCACAGAGGAAATTACAATAGGAATTTCCCCTTCTGGAGCCAGTCAAACATCCGCTGACGATGAAGATGAACATCTTTGAAATGCATCCGGCGAAAACTAAGTTAAGTGAAACTATAGTGTCCATATTTGACCCAAATTAGTTATCAGGTCTTCTCTTTATATATGCTACATTCCAAAGTTAAGTTCTGGAAAATGAGGATCCTCTTTCTTGTGAGGTCATCTTGTATTCGGATATATACACTAACTGTTGCTTAAGTGTCTAAGGCTAAATGTTATAATAAGTTAAAGTGTTACCTCCATCTTCTCCAACTGCAGTCGAAGTGCGTTCTTCTCGGTGGTGACTGTCTCCAGCGAGGCTTGCTTCTGGACCAGAGTCTGTGTCAACATGTGCAGACGAGACTCCAGCTCGTCGGTGCCTGGTGGAGACACTGGTCTCTGTGTCAGCTGTGCTCGTAACCTCGTTAGTTCAGCTTCTCTCTCCCGGACACGAGCTGCCAACTGGGCCCGTTGCCTCGACAGTTCCTCCCGTACAGAACGCAGTTCCTAACAACCACACACAGCGCTGCTTATTTATCAAATTATTGATAAAGAGCTTATTCTTCTGTCTACTTCATGCTAATCTAGAAGAACTTTAGCAGAAATAGTCTTGAATTTGAATTTTGAATTTATTCATCAGTCTTTGGGTAAATGCAAAAATTTACAATAGACTTCATCACTTACAACTACATATATAACAGTATTCTGCTTAGCTATACATTCAAGGGTCGGCTGATAAGTCCTGGGCCTCTCAATGAAAAAAAAAATTTTTTTTTCTTGTTTCTCAACATAATCTCCAGAAAGGCTAATACATTTGTCATATTGCTGTTCTAATTTAATTAAACCATCTCTGTAGTGCGATTTATCAAAGTCCTCAAAATAGCTGTTTACCGCATCACTGACCTCCTCATTGCTGTCAAATCTTCGTCCTCTAACACATTTTTTGAGGTTTGGGAACAGGTGGTGGTCACTGGGTGCTAAATCTGGCAAATAGGGTGGATGTTCACGCAATTCCAACATTAATTCCCACATTTTTCCCATTGGATTGACTGAACGATGGGTCGGAGCATTGTTGCGATGAAACAAGATTTTTTTTTTTTTTTTTTTGCCAGATGAGGTCTTTGTCTTTTCACCTCATCACTCAAACGTTGCAGTAAGCTTGCGTGGTAGTCACCAGTGATACTTTTACCCTTTTCCAAGTAATTTCCTGTGCACTCACCATAACCTTGTTAATCGACTTACCTTTTTTAGAGCTGCTTCACCTGTTGCAATCCACTGTTTTGACTGTGATGTTTCATCCATGGCAATAAGATTGAGGTTATATATTGTATCTGGTAGTGCATTCAACAACTTGATAATGTTTACTTATTCTATGCTAAGACACATTCAGTATGTACTGCTTTTCTTGCACTTGATTAAGCACATTTATTAGAACACTGCCCGGGACAATTAACTGCATGACTACTGTTCTTCTAGCAATAATTTAACTTCAGTGTCAAGACTGTACTTTGCCTTCATTTGGGAAGACCAGTTTCCTTAGCCCTATCTTCAGTTCTGGGGATGACTGACGCTACATGCAACAGGTGCTTGTGTGCTGCCCTCTACTCTTGTCAAAAGGATGACATCATCAATGGCAGGGACCTCAAAATTCATAACAGAGTCTTCTTCTTTGGTGATAAAGATATTTTCCCAAATTTATTTGCCATGTAAATATCTTGAATATAAGAGATTTTAATCAAGATCGTTAAAGGCATTTTTGAGAAAATAAATTGTTTCCCTGTACGTAAAGTGTAGTTGGGGTTGGGAGATTTTCTTGAAAAACTTTGGATTGTATCTTTGGAAGATACTGAACATAAATACATCGCATTTAACAGACTTTTCCTTTTTGAGCTATTCTGCAAGCATGCACGCACATACAGACAATTTTTCTAAAAATACTTTTTTTGGATTCAGAGGGTCCTAAAGTATGTATTTCTGGTGAAATCTTGGTTCAATACACTATGTACAAGGAAAGTAACAATGGGAATGAAGAGACTAAGGGAATACCTCAGCGTTAGTTGTGCAGTCTTCTTCAGCTGCTTGTCTCTTCTTGCGCTCCTCCTGCAGATTGTCTTGCAGCAGTTGTATGGAGTGACTTGCTTGTTCTCGACCAGCCTCTAGGCGCCTCTCCAGTTCCTGCAGTTCCTCGCGACTTGCCTGCAGACGAGCCGACACTTGAGACACTTCCTCACGTAGCAGCTCTCGTTCCTGTCTCAGCTGCTCCAGTTCCAACTCGACTGTGTCGTCCACCGGGCTACTCCTCCCCGCCGAACCTGCTACACAACAAATACTCTTACTTTCTCACTCAACACACACACTAGGTAGAGAAGGTAATGTCTTCCAACAAAATTTCAATATGTCAGCATTTCAACTTAAATGCATGTTTTGAGATATCTGATATATTTTTTTTTTTTAGTTTAACATTGTTTGACCTGGTTGGTCATATGGGACAATGAATGAAATTGGTGAAATGATCTCGGGGTCCATGGAGCTTAAAGTTACTCGACATTCGTCTTCTCAGGATAAAGGAAAACCTTATCTGGGTAATTCACCCTAAGCGAGATTCGAACTCACAACTTGTTGGATATGAGGCAGACCAGCTACCACCACACTACCCTGGCAGGCTCCTTAAATTTTGAAAAACTGTATTCAATGTAAAAGATTGACAGGACGCATATGTGTGAACAGACAATGCAATACAAAATGTCTGCTAAGTACCAAATTAATATGCATCTTCCAAGGATACAAAACAAAAGATTTTCAAGAAAATCCTCCCTTCAGAAACTACCTTTACATGGAACATTTCTCTAGAACTTTGATTTTCTCAAAAATATCTCTGCAATTTTCAGTATGTCATTACCTACGAACCAGACACCTGCAATTGATTGTAAGCACTGCAAATTATGTTACAATGGTCAAACAAAAAGAAGCCTCGCTAGAAAGTTAATGATAACACAAAGACTGGCTCATGAATATTTTAATACCGCCACATGAGTATGAACACCAGATGTCTCCACCATAGAGCACAACTCCCAGCCATCAGTCGGACTTCGACTAAAGAGAGTGAATGCCCTTCAAACATATATTTTGTAAATTCCATTTTAAGTGAGGCGAGTGTCACTTTTTCTACTTATGCTATTTTACTTTAACTACTTCACTTGTCTCAAACTTCTGAGTAATTTCATTTACAAATTATATTACTTTTTTTTCCTTATAAGTAGAGGTAAATAAGCAAATACACTAGCCAAAGAGTGTCATATGTTTTAAGAGCTGTCCCTATGAGATGACTTTGAAATTTGGTTGTCTGTATGGCCAGAGCAAAAGAATAACAACCTCCTGTTTGAGAAAAGTTTAAGTGTTGAAACCTTTATACCAATAACCAGAAATATTTCAGAAATGGTTAAACTCCACAAGAAATAATGCAGCTGATGTCTATCTGTTATGGTTTACCAGTTATGCAAAAGTCATCCACAAGAGGCTATTATTTGCCATGTAAATATATTCAACATACAGTATTTGAATGAAAACTGTTTTTGAGAAAATCTAAATTTTCAAAATGTTTTCCATGTAAAGGATGGTAGGGGTGGGAGGATTTTCCTGAAAATCTTTGTGTCGCATGCTTGGAAGATAATGGACTTTATATCAAGTTTGGTATTTAATGAGCTTTCTGTTTTTGAGCTATGCTGCCCCTCCGCAAACACAGATATTTTTCTAAAAATGCTACTTTTTAGATTGAGGGAGTCTGAAAACCTATATATCAGGTGGAATACAATACTTGCTCACCTTGTCCTCGGAGCTCAGCAATGAGCTTCTCCTTGTCCTGCAGAATGCGCTGTGCTCGTGTTCTGTACTGATCCAACTGAGTGCGAGCTTCGTCTAGCTCAACACGCGCTCTTTCCCACAGTTGCTGCTGCTCCAACTTCTCGTCTTCCACTCGCTGTAACTGTTGGCGTACTTCACTTAGCTGACTGGCGTTCTCCGACTCTAATGTTGTCAGTCTGAAACACATCATTTTGACATTCATCAATCTTCCCTCTAATTTTCCCAAAACAGATTTTAGAACAAACACTCATTTTCAAGTGACAATTTAGTGAAAGAAATACAACGCTTGTTTAAATCAAAAGAATTTGAGTCAGTTTTTGTAACACAAACATCGCTTAGGAATTACTGCGACCAGTTTCAACCCTTAATTCTGACTAAATCTTGTTTTGTTGGTGTCAACGATCGTGATGTAACAATTGTGGAGGCATCTGTTGCTGGATCTATGAACTTCCAAAGGTTACTATATGGTGTTAAATCAAAATTCATGATATGGCTCTTTTTCTTCATGATGTAGATATTCTTTTAGACATCTAATTCTGTGGGTTTATATGCTGGTTTTAACAGTTTTATATTTGGTGGGGTTTCATGTCCTGATGTCCAAAAATAATAGGCAACTGCTGATTTTTCTGTTTTTAGTTTAAGTTTCTCATGTGTTCCTTTAATCTGGTCTCCAAACTTCTTTTACTTCTTCCTATGTATACTAGATTAGAGCATATAATCTATATATAATTTCATAAATTCCTGTTTTTTGTTTAGGAGCATTTTCTGAATGTTGTGGTTGTTTATCAGAGTCAAGATGATGTTATAGTTCTTGAAGATTTTCTGAAGTTTCTTGTGTGCCCAAGGATGAGAGGTGGATTTTCTGAACTGAGATTGGTCACTGAGGTTCTGTAGAGTGATTGTGTGTATTATGTCGTTCAGTTTTTTTATATTTGTGTATTCTCTTGGGAGCCGTTGTTGGTATTCTCCATGGGAATGTATGTTAAACTGTTCAGGACTGCATATTTGTGTGTTGTAGCTATGTTCCTTGTATTCCAAATGTCAGGTTGTGTTTTTCTTTTCTTATTTTAATGTCCAGGAATGCTAGGCGTTCTTCCCGTTCGGTCTCTATATAAACTGAATAGATATATCTTGTAACTTGAGGAATTTTAGTGCATCGTTTATGAGTTTTTCCGGAACTATGGAATACCAAGGTAGTGCACCTCAAACAATGAGACTAAAATGTGCTGGAGTTCCATCATGCAAAAAGCACATGTTTCTTCTTATTTACAGGGCCACATTTTCTGGTAGTCTGGGAGAGTATTCTGTCATGCTGGGACACAACTGACAAATGAGTAGACATGCAGCTTCGGACGTTAATATATGGAAGCCAAGCATTTATTTTTTGTTAACGGAAGGAAATTGATGACATATTGATTATGTGGTCAAGGAAAAATTATTTACTGAAAGTAATTAGCTTGTAAGTGTTCTATGAATATCAAAATATTAAAATTAATGTGTATTTTAAGTATAATTTCATTTATGGTCAAAACTAATCATTTGAAAAATTCAACAATGATAATTGCATTGCTACGTGCATGAAAAAGGAAATTGTTCTTTCTAATATACCGCATCCCCAAGCATTGGATACATATTTAAATATTTATTAAGCGCAAATAAATATTAATGTAGCAAAAGTAATTTATTTATAAATAAAAGGAAGTCTGTATTATATACTTGCTTAAAGAATGTTGGAGAAACATTTAGAATAAGCTTTGAGCTTTCTATATAAGAGCTGAATAGAAGACGCTCAACCTTATTGGTCAGTCTCATCATCATTGCTAGCGTCCTATGGGAACACGTGCTGTTGAATGCAATCTTAATTTATCCGTGCCATTATCATACAGTGTTAACAATTATTGTGGCCAGTGATATTGAAGAATTCGCTGAGATTACGAGGAGTAGTAGTACTTATGGCCAACTCCATAAGGTAAAATACGTCTAAGACTTCTATTAATGAATGCATAGATAAATAATATTGGGTTGGACTCGGAAAACCTGGAACGTAAGCTTTCATTAGTAAATAGATAATGCAAAAATGAAGGGTTGTATGAACAATTATCTTGTTTTGATGTAAGGAATCCATTGAATTAATTAAAGTGGTACTGTTAACACACACCTCACAGTGAATTTTAATTAATTCAATTTGATTATGCCTTCACTGTAAGCAGCTTCAAAATTATACATTTATAAGAAATCCATCCCCATATGTTGCAAAAGCATTTTTGAATCACCCTGTATAAAGCAAAGCAGAGAATTAGTACCCATTTTTCCCACTAGATAGTGTACTGGATCATGATCTCTTGTGGAGGAGACTGATACTATGTAAAAGTTGAGGTAGCTAGTCACCAATGAGTAATACCAAATCACAGGCAATGGATGCCACCTATCCTGATATAATTGGCGCAACAGATCTAGACATGTGAAAATCTTAATGAGAGCTAGGAAGCGAGTTGTACTTTCAGATAAGCAGTTCACCAGACGATTCATGTCAAATATCTGTCACCTGCACTCATAAACATGTGTTATATTCATATCTATACAAATGGCCTACTATATAAATAATGTCAATCATCTGCTTCCAATTCTTCCACACCTGACAGTCCTTTGTCTCTGCTCACGTCATTGTCATCATCAATGCTATCGCTACTTTCTGCACCATTATTCTGGATTAGAATTCTTTTTCATATTCTAGAATTCTTTCTAATGATTTTCAATGTTCTCAACATGTTGACATACATTTTCCTATTCTGGCCTGCCAATTCGCCGGCCACACAACTGTTTCACATCTTTTAATTTAAAAGTGATATATTAAGTTTTATTTCTCTTTCTTTCTTATCTTTGAGAACCCTGGAAATGGAACTCAGTGAAATATCAGCTGCCTTGGCTACTCTTTTATTCACTTTCTACAGGTTTTGAAGAACTCGGGGAACATACATTTTCTTCCTTCATCTCTGCCTCTTGTTTCCCGAAGTCAAGGACATTTGCAATTATTTCTCTGCTCTAAGTAATACCTTGCCACTTAGGAGCCATGGTTAAAACAATAAAATAAATAAAATGAACACTATTTACTGCCCACTTTGAATACAAACATATGCGGAATACTTTCAATACAGACTGTACACAGTTTGCTCGCTGTGACAAACTCTGATAAGCTGGCTTGGTGGTCAGGGTCACAGTTCCACTGATAATACTTTAGTAACTGTTATTGCGTAAACAGTGTCTGTATAATAAGTTATTTCTGCCCTTGGAAAGTGACTGCTGTACCTTGCTTGTAGAGCACCAACTTGGTTCTGATGTGCCATTCTCAGTTCTTCCTCGCGCTCTACGAGACGATCCTGCAAGTTCCGACTCTGTTCACCACTTGACTGCAGCAGCCTGAAACAAAGCATGCAACATTTCACAACCATGTTTACTACTTCATTAAGATAACATTTAAAAATCTGAAGTGTTCCATTCACAAATTGTTAGTATGCTTATTCTTCTATCTGTTTCATGCTAATCAAAATAATGATATTTGCTTACTTGTAAGCAAAAGGGAACTAAAGGAACACACTACCCTAAACAGACAGTCAAATGCTTTAAAATACGGTTGCTATGGGATTTATTTACGTGCCTAGGAGTTCACAAATGTCTATATGGGAAAAGAAGTATTTTAAAACTGAAACAAACAACAAGGAATATCTAAAAACATCTGATGTGTTCCATTCACATGAATTTCTCTACATCTCTGCAAAAGATATTATTAAAAAGCTTTTGCTTCTATTTACGTCATGCTAATTAAGAAAAAATTAGCAGAAATAGTCTTATTACTTGCTTCCTTGTAAGTAGAAGTGAAATAAGGGAGTACCATAGGTTAAAGTGACAGTCAAAAGCTGGTTGCTATGTGACTGAAGTTCCTTTGTTTGTATGGACACCAGTTGACAAATTCCTGTATGAGAAACGTATAAGTTTTTTAAAGGTGAAACCAATAACAAGGAATAACTCAAAAATGTTCAACTCCACGAAAAGAATTATATAACATAAATTGTGTGTTTTAATGTGCTCTACATTTTTTGTGTGGTAAGTTATTGTGTATCTCGTATGATTTAGCAGTTATGCAAAATTCATGAAGAATAAAGTAGTCTTCAGAGGCTATTCCCAGAAAATTCAAGATATACATTTTATTTGCCAAGTAAATATCTTTGACATACAATATTTTAATCAAAATTCTTAGAGCCATTTTTGAGAAAAACAACATGTTCAAAAATTTTTCCCTGGAAAGGCAGTATATGGTGAGGGGATTATTTTGTAGATCTTTGTGTCACCCCTTGGAAGATGGTAAACATAAATATCAAGTTTAATATTTAATAGGACTTTCATTTTTGAGCTATGCCGTCCACACACACACACACACACACACACACTGACCTTTTGCTAAAAATGCTTTTTTCGGACACAATGGACCTAAAAACATGTATTTCCTGTAATTTTTGGGTGGAATACAGTACCTTCTCTATCTACGATTGCTTTGTGAATATGTGATAAAGAAAGTAAAAAGGAGGAATTAATCAGCCTTAATTTGTACAAAATATATGTGATACAAATGTGTTTAAAACTTAAATTATTGTATCTTCTTTTTGTACAGATGATACACTAATTACAACCTACGGGTTAAAGTATGAGGGAGCCAGCAGTTATTTGAAAATACGAGATCTATCCAGAAAGTAATTCCCGATTGCATCCAGAGATGGCACCACCAGTTGGATAGGAATGTGCGTGCACAGGAGAAGAGAGGAAGTATATGGTAACATTGTAGTAAAGTTTCAGTTTTGTGGTTACTGCTCTGTGCTAGGAGAAAATGGCTGCTCCAATATTGTCTCCCGCCACATGTGAGGTTCGTGCAATCATGCTCAAAAGCAATCTGCAGCACAGATCCATCGTCAATTGTGTCACGTGCATGTGTGACAGTATGGTGAGACGATGGTGCAAGAAGAACCAATATTCATGACGAAGACCGTAATAGCCGACCAGAAGTGTTGGAAAGTGTGCGGCAAGCAATTGTGAGAACCAGTGCTTCACAATTTCAGAACTCTCTTGTCAGTTCCCCCAGATGTCTTGCTCGCTTGTGCACGAAATTGTCTCTCGGTGGCTTGGTTCTCACAAAGTGTGTGCAAGACTACTGACAGATGAACACAAAACCAGCTTTGACATTCCTATAGCGATACGTAGCAGAAGGTGAATATTTCTTGACAATATTGTCACTGGGGATGAAACATGCCACACCAGAGACAAAACAACAATCATAGTGGTTCACCTGTGAAGACCAAATTCAAGCAGACAATCTCTGTCAAAAAAATCATGTGCCCTGTCTTCTGGGGTCGACGTGGTGTCCTCTTGTGTGAATTTTTGCCGTGAGGGTTGCATAAACTCAGACAGGCAATCCAGAACAAGAGACAAGAGGCATTACGCTTGTGCATTACAATGCAAAACCCCATACAGCCAACGCCACACGAATAAGTTTGGATGGGTGGTCTCTGAACATCCACCCTACAGCCCTGACCTTCATCTCTTCCGTCGCATGAAGCGTTTTCACAGTGACTTCGTGACGGCAGGTTCCTAAGACTTGGGCATACAATTAATGGTGTAACATTACGATAAATGCCTCAACAATAGTGGTGAAAAGTAGCCAGCGAGTCTATGTAATTATACCAATAAATATTTCTTACTTAGTGATGTTTTTGTTCTCTTTATCAGGGCTTACTTTCTGGATACACCTCGTAAGTTATACTTGTAATATTGCAGTAACAAAAGACAAAATTAATTCATTTATTCATACTTCTCGTTCTCAACCTGAACGCCATCAAGTTTCATGCCCACATCGGCTGCCTGCTGGCGTGCTTCTTCAACTTCCTTCTGAAGAATGGATATCTCCGATTCCTTCTCCTTCAGTGTCTGGGAATGCTGCACATGCGACGCCTGCAGTGACGAGATGTGCTTCTGAAGTGACCAGTTCTCTGCAACATCACATTCACATAACTTTCTCTATTCAATATTGTTTATTTTTACTTTCTCTACACATAGCATGCACATAATGTATAGAGAAGGTATTGTATTGCACCCAAAAATTCAATACCCAGCTTTCACCACAAATACATGTTTTGAGTCTCCCTGAATCCAAAAACAGCATTTTTGGAAAAAGGTCATGTGTGTGTGTGGACAGCATAGTTCAAGAACAATAAGAGCATTAAATACCAAACTTGATTTCAAGTTTAGTGTCTTCCAAGGATGCGACACAAAACTTTTCAAGAAAATCCACTTTACATGGAACTTTTTTCAAAAATTTTAATTTTCTCAAAAATGGCTCTAACAATTTTGATTAAAATATTGTACATTTAAAGATATTTACCTGGCAAATAAAATGTATATCTTGAATTTTCTGGGAATAGCCTCTAAAGATTTTATTCTGGATGATTTTTATTGAGTTTAGCATAACTCGTAAAGGTAAGAAATAGACTAAAATTACTACACAAAATATGTAGATCACGATAAAGCACACAATTTATGTGATATCTTTTTTTTTTTAGATATTCCTTGTTTTTGGTTTCAGCTTTAAATAACTTATACTTTCTCATACAGTAATTTGTCAACTCTTGTACATACAAACAAAGAAACTTCAGTCACATAGCAACTAGCTTTTGACTATCACTTCAACCTATGCTACTCCGTTATTTACCTTCTACTTACAAGGAAGCAAGTAATAAGACTATTTCTGCTAACTTGTTCTCGATTAGCGTGAAGTAAATAGAAGCATAAGCTTCTTAAGAATAATTTGTTGCAGAGATGTAGAGAAAGTCATGTGAGTTTTTAACCTCTTTTACAACCTTTTCTTTCGAAACCTTATTGTTCTATCTACCGCCCCTTCAAGTTCAGGCTACCACTGACAGCAGCATGGCTGTTGCTTAATGAATAGATACTCAGGGTTGCCAGGGAGTTAACCCTAATTGCTACATATGCCATTCTTCCTCTAATTCACAAACCGGTATTTAGCAGCACCACAACTAAAGCGACTTGAGTAACTGTGATTGTTAGAGCAATACAAAATGGACTAGTTTGAGTCCCAGCGACTGCAGTAAAGGATGGGGAGTGCCCAAGTAAGATAACTGGTGTGATGGGGTTACATTTGACTGCACTTGCTTTTGTTAATTGCAAAATTTAGATATAACATATATTTTATAAAAAATTTTAATGTGTTCCATACACATGACTTATTGTTAAAAACTTATTCTTTTATCTACTTTATGATAATCGAGATAAACATTAGCAGAAATTGCCCTTATTACTTGGTTCCTTGCAGTAAGAGGAAGGTAAAAAATCTAATGTGTTGCATTCACATGATGTCCTCTAGCTGTTCGGTAAACAAACTTTTATTCAAAACATTAATCTGTTATCTACTTCATGATAATCATTAACAGAACTAGTCTTATTACTAGCTTCCTTGTAAGTAGAAGGGAAATAAGAAACTGCACCGGCTGAACTTATTCTGGGGGACAAGTGTGATTTTATGTTTTTTTAAACTTGTGGTGTAGTTTTGGGTGATAAGTAAACTTTTTGAAGCAAGGTTTACCTATTGCTGGGCTCAATTTTGTGGTTTCCAAGTTTAATTTTCGTTGTTTGATTTTTTTTTTTTTATCTATTAATTTTTGGTTGAAGCCATTGAATTGCTGCCACAAAATATATTGTGGACGTTCATCACTTAGCCACCAGGGACCGTCAAACCTCAACATAGAACATCCTGTGGAAATTCAGTTGGAATCCATCAACAATGATGACCAAATTGCTTTGAAACCAGTCTGGAAAAATTATACGTAAGTGATGTTTAAGTGTTACAAACCCAACTCAAAAATATTCTGTTTGTACGTATCACTGTTCCAAAACACTCTTTCATTAAAACTGATCTTGCTCGCCTGGGTAGCGTGTCTGCCTCATGTTCAATAGGTCGCGAGTTCAAATCTCGCTTAGGGTGAGTTGCTCCAATAAGGTTTTTTTCAAGATTTTCCCTTATCCTGAGAAGACGAATGTCGAGTAACTTCAATCTTCATGGATCCCAAGATCATTTCATTAATCTCATCCTTTGTCCGATATGACCAAGCAGGTTAAAGGACGTTAAACAAACAAAAAATGGTTCTTACTTTTTTTTTTTTTTTTTACAATTTTTGCTGCAACTTTACCTTTGTTAGGGAAGACCAGTTTCAGGGTACTTTAACTCTATCTAACCCAAACGAAGGCAAAGATGGAGCAAAAATTGCAGGGAAAGGTGACTCAATTCATTTAAATTCCTAATGTTATTCATGTGTGAACTGGACAAGAACAAAGGTAAGACTGACGCACGTGTGACCACAGAACAGATGCAGGACACGCACACAGAGAAATGCAATTGGTTACACAGGCCATGATCCTGGCGGCCAATTTTGTAACAAACTTACTGTATATCGATGTTAAGGACCTTCAGAATGTGAAGCTATTCTCACCTTTCTCTGAAGTCTTGCATCGCTGAAGCAACTGAGATACTTCACTATTCAGAGTTCGCAGTTCATTTTTGAGCATGGTATTTTCTGTCCGCAAGTCTTCATCAAGAACTGGGGTGACTCTGTGAGATGAATCATCTTGCGGAGATCCTCGACGTGATGAACGCTGCGAGCTGGTGGCTTTCTGTTCTGGTGCTGCCGTTTCCACCACTATCGGAGTAAACGTTTCATGTGCAGTGTTGCCATTCACCTCAATCACCTCCTGCTGTGCCTTCAACACAAACATTTCAAGCTTTCAGTTTTTAGAAAGGAATTTCAACAGGAAAAAGTAATATCTCCTGCACTTTCAGGCACTTTTAACCTGTCATATGCATGAGAAATGATGAAAAAGCTAACTTAAGATATTTTATTAAATGTATAACTATAATAAAAAAATCTGATGTGTTCCATTCACATAATTACTCTACATCTCCGCAAAAAATTATAGTTAAAAAGCTTATGCTTTATTTACTTCATGCTAATCAAGAAAAAATTAGCAGAAATAATCTTATCTTGTATTTTCATTCTGGTCTTGCAAAGAGAATAGAATTTCAAGCTATCACATAGCAACCAGCTCTTCAAGTATTTGACAATTGCTTTGTACCTAAAGAAAATAAAATCATTACTGGTAGTGTTTATCTTGATATTTTAGGTTGAAGAACCACATTACCATCTTACATCCAGTACACAATGAACATTCGGAATTCAAATATACCTCTAATGGTATATGAAAACAGTGCTTTAAGTAGAAATAATATAACAATATTAAAATTATATTACAACAAACAGTGATAATTGAATTCGGTATAATATATGCGGTATTAATTTGTTGAGTTGGTTTTTTAACACTGCGTTGTCACTTACATTTTTATTATGAGGGACTATGCTTCTATTTTCAACCTCACGGGTCCAACTGTTGCTGCTGGTTGCATTTGCTTGGGTTCTCTTCTATGGTGACAAAATGATGAACTTCTTAACTAAGCTGTCTACTGGTGGGATTTCAAAGTTTATTATAAGATCATTGTTTTCCATATGAGGAAGTTTTCCCAGTTTATTGTGGCCTGACATGGTTTTTAGCAATTTTAGATTATGGTTTTCTTTCCAGACGTGAAATGCTACTACTGATTTATCTTCTTATTTTAGTTTTAGGTTTCTAAAGTGCTCTTTGGACCTGATTTTTAAACTTCTTTTGGTTTGTCCTATGTAGAGCTTTCACAATTTGTACATTTAATTTGATATATTCCTGATCTATTTTCTGGTGGAATTTCATCTTTTATTTTTGAATTTTTTAAATGTGTTGATACTGTATTTTGTTGCTGTTAGGGTAGTTATTTCTTTTATGGTTTTTTTTTCTGCTTTGCTTTATCGAGTTTCTTGTATACAAGGTTCTTGCTGTATCCATTTTGTTTTGCTGTTTGAATTATGGTTTTTAGCCCTTTGTTGAATTCAGTTAAGCTCATAGGTAGATTTACTAATCTATGTGTGAGGCTGTTTATTATTGCATGTTTGTGTTGTAGTTTTCATTTTTAATGTAATTTCCTGATTGAGTTGGTTTTCTGTAGATTCCAAAGTTTACATTTGTGCAGTTTCTGATGATTTTTAGGTCTAAGAATGGGAGTTCTCCATTGGTTTCTGTTTCCATTGTGAATTTTATTGTTTTTTCTTGTATGATGAGTAATTTTATGGCATCATCTATATGTCTGCTTGGCACTACTGCAAATATGTCAACATACACCTTGAAAATCCATGGGAATGCTTTTTTCATGTATGTTTCAAATTTGCTCATAAATAAACTTGTCAAAAATGGAGATAGAAGGTTGCCCATAGAGTCCTGATTTTTGCCTAATATATTTGCTATTGAAGGTGAAGTAGTTTTGTTCAATGCACAAACTTGTCAATTGAATATATTCTTCTAATTCTGTTGTATTTAGCCGCTTTTTTAAAAAGTTTTGCAGATTTTGAGTTGGGATGCTAGGGTATGGTGTTTTAACGTCAAATGAAACTAATGTGTCCTCAGTATCTATTTTTAAATCTTTGGTTTTTTTTTTAACTAATTCTAAAGAGTTTACTAGGTTGTAACTTTCAAATTTTGGGAACGAATCAAACTTATTCATCAACCACTTTGCTAATTTATATGTTGGGGAATCAATACCAATTCAACACATTATTACCACATATAATTTGACCGTCTCTGTTTCTAAATTCCTCCAAATATCAATTAGGTATAACATGTTAGTAATTGTAATTGTGAGTGTTATATAGATTAATTTCTTTAAGGTATATTAATATATTAACTGAGCTTTTGTGTCCAAGTGTTAATGCAATGTTTTTTCAAACTGCATGCTGTTTTCTGACATGACCATATTTTGGACACTGAAATATAATATGCTTAACTGTAAGAGGGCTTACACACAAATTACAATAGTGGTGCTTCCTTTGACGTAAATAAAATTCTATGGTTTATTGTTAGTCTTAGTATCGTAACTTGATCTTTTCTGTGGAATTTGTTGTAGAGAACATTTCCTGCAGTTTGCTGGAGGAGGTGTCATTCCAAAGATTTATCCTCGCTGCTTTGTTATTATGAAGTAGATGGGGGATAAGCTTTTGCAAGTTATGTAAACGTAAAAGCATGCTTTTCAGTTTGATTACTTGTCTGTTACGTATTGGAGTTGTTCCATTGCCCTCTTGCTTCCCAGCAGCGCAGTCAGCTGTTTATAACATGAGCCATACTCGTTGTACAATCCTCTTCTGCACGAAGTACACAATATAAAAGTTGGAAGGATGTAGATGGGCAGCCAAGCAATCTTGTCCTCTATGTAGTCAAAACAGAGCAACAGCTTTTGTTGGATGGTTTTCTGTATTATTACTTTTGATGAGTTAGTTTGGTGGATCGTTGTGCCTTTTCATTACCAACGACTCCACAGTGTGAGGAAATCCACTATAAAACTGTCACTTTGTGTAGAGCTTGTAAGTTTAAACACTTTGGTTGTATATACACTGGTACAAATGACTTGTATTGCAGATTTTGAATCACTAAAGATGACTGCTTTATTGAAGGCATTAATGTGGTAGAAAAACTGTTTTAATACACAATCAATTGCCTCAAGTACAGAGTCGAAATGAGTTTGAGTTTGGACCAAGAGATATGTAAGAGAAAAATAATTTGCTGTATCATTAACATGATGTCCAATTTTAGATCCATCAATATGGATATGTGTCCAATAATTTTCTGGGAATTTTGTGTAGATAGTTTCTAGGGCATCTTCTTTGCTAATTTGTTTCATTTATTCTATGTTACATCAATTTTAATTGTATTGACAGAATAAGGTGGAGGGGATAACTCTTCTATATTATAAATGTTCAATGATAAACTGTAGTAATTTTTTGTATAAAACCTTGTTGGGTTTCTAAGTTTCTAGGAGCATCTGTATAGTTTCCCCAGTAGTCTTTTCAACTTTTCATGCAGGACAAGACCACGTTGAATTCTGTCTGCCTGTAAATCCTTGCATGGCTTCTTTGAAAGACAATTAGTTACCACTTCTGCAAATGTTAATTTTGACTGAATCAAAGCCCATTTCTATGAGTAGTTTGTAGAAGAACGAGTTTAGAAAGTCACGTGAATGCAACACATCAACACTCACCTGTTCCTTAGCACCAACAACAATGAGAGGATCTGATCCATTTAGAAAGTTGATAAGCTCTTCGTCGTTCTTTGATTTCTTGCTTTGTGTTGTTATGCTTGAAGATCTGACAGGACTGCTGCTGCTGCTTGACCATGAAGATGGTGATTTGAATCTTGGGTGAAGCAGTTCACCAGTACTACCAACTGTTTCCCTGCAACAGTTGCACAGTGTGTTTCATTGTTGCTCAGAAACTGTGGTATGAAAATATGCAGGTCATTATTTTATGTGGTAACCCATTCAAGTGCTCTCTAACAGTGCGCGAGGAAGCCGGGAGTTGCAGGTATAGATACTGGAAATGTTGACCTCCTGCTCTCAAACAAGCATCACATCTTTTAACACGTTCTCGTATCAGAAAAGCATAGATATTTTAAAACTGAAGTCAACAACAAGGAATATCTCGGATACGGTCAACTCCACAAAAACAATGTATATGACATAAATTGTGTGTTTTAATGTGATCTACATTTTTTGTGTAGTAAGTTTTTGTGTATCTTTTACGGTTTACCACAGTTATGCAAAATTCAATAAAAAATCATCCAGAATAAAGAGATTTTAATCTCCCCACCCCAAATTATCCTTTACATGGAAAAATTTGCATACCAAATAACATACATAATTTGAATTTTCTGGGAATAGCCTCTGAAGACCTATGCTTAAGATGCATGCCGAATGCGCAACAAGGATGAGTTTTATATTAGAAAGCATTGTGTAGGATCGTTTAGACAAGAAGTCGCTGAGTATAGAACTTGTCAAGGGATATACATGCTACATATGTTTATATACTGTGGGGGAAAAAAACACTGTATAAAGCTCTAGTGCTAAAAGCATGGGTTACAAAAACAGCAGAATAGACATATAATCACACCATTTGTTTTTGAGGCCTGTACGCCACTGCACTGTACTTAACGTGCTCCATAAAATCATATGTACTTCTTTGTTTGCATGCACATATAAACAAAGAGTATCAAAAATTAGTGTTAAAATATTAAATATCATTTCATTATGTAAAGCTGTAATGTCAGATGATAGTTTTCTAGTTATCAACATAATAGTGACTACTAGAAATTATATAAAACTAAAATATGATTATTGTATTATGTACTCTTCTAAAGTGCATACATGTCACAATTTACAATATATATTTACAATGCAAAAATTTACTTATGTACTTTACAGACCTTGATCGCTGCTAAATACTAAAAAATTCATCTGACACATGTTTACAAGTCTAAGTATACATCAGTTTAATTTCTGTATAAAAACACACACACACAAGCGTACACTAATATACACAAAATGCAATACATTATAATACTTATAAACACAATGATTATTAAGGTGTTGTCACCTAAATATTTATTTACAGAGTAAACTGATTTATTACAAAGGTACTCCTTAAGAAAAGCCCTGAAATTGCTAACTTTTTCCTTGAGATTACTGTGGAGAGCGTTAGATATCTTTATTTATTCGTAATATACACCTTTCTGAAATCAAGTAAGATTAGCATTGAGACTATGAATATATCCCTTTTGTCTAGCATGAATTTCCATGTTTGTTATACAACTATGGGTCTTCTATGCACATTACTTTAATAATAATCAAGTTATTTGACTGGAAATCATTTGTAGAGGATATAAAATGGAACAATTACTACTTATACATCCATTTCATGGGTCTACTACGCACTTATAATAAATAAAGTAGTGCATTCCACCCAAAAATTCAATACCCAATTACTAACCTCATTCATGAACTACTTACTTTATGCTGCTACGTTGTTCTTCCCATTTCACCTCAGTGAGAATATTGTCAATTGAATTTAATTCCTTTTTGTCCTTCTGTAGAGCTACCGCCGCATTCTGATCTATTTGGTTCAAAAAATCTTCCGCCTTTCCTGCCAAGCCTTTCAACCAGGCCATTCTGTCAACTGTATTTGCGAACACGCACGCTCTAATTCTAACGAGACATATTCCCAAAGGTAACCGGCACCTCGAAAACCATTATATTAACACACACTAACTTTGGAACATATCAACGTATTATTTAACATACAGCAGCATTGCCGTCAATCCTCTCCACGGAAAGGAGAAAGCACCTAGAAATTACAATTCACAGCTGACACGTCTCAGGTTAGCCAAAATCGCAGAATGAAATCTCTAAAATTGCCGCGTGTACAATTTCTTAAAAGTTGTACTTATTTAGAAACTGCAGCTGTTTCAGCCAGTAAAATGAAAATTTAAGGGAAAATTTTCTCTTCAACAATGCTTCGAGATGCTATAAACTAAAAAATGACTAGCTCTTTTAATCACTAATACACATCCTAATCTATTACGATATGTCACAAAGTATAGAAAATACGCCAGTTTAAACATTTTAAAAAATAAGGTTTATTCAATAACTTAAGCACTCTTCTACAAAATATTCGTACAAAGGCATATTCCTTTCTCCCTAATTAAGTATTCGACCGAAATATTCGATAAGGAGATTTCAATAAAATCCAGTTTTCGATATGCCTAAATCCATTTTTAAAAATCGGGAAAAGGTTCGCTTCCGTAGGAATAACATAACTCGTAAAGGAACATTTGGCTAAATATCAATCTTGGTATTTATGTACCACATCTTCCAAAGTGTAATAAAAATTTTCAACAAAATTACCTCAACCCAAACTAATCTTTGTTACATATTATTTTTGTGTTGTTTTTTTTTTTTTTAAATTGTACACCTATATTAACAACACATTACATGGACTACAAATATTTAAAAATATGGTGCTTTGTATAGGATAGTATTCAGTGGAGGGTTTCTTTTAAAAATTTGAACTGCTGCTAGAAGCTGTTGAACTTAAATACAAACCTTTATATTTACCTAATTTTCATTAGTTTAGTTAAGCTGTTCATATACTCAAACTTTTTCAATATATTTGTTTTACGTTTTGCTTCTTACTGATCTGTACTCTTCCATTGCGGCTTTAGAAAAAGTCTGAAAATTAAAACAAGGAAAATCCTGAACCTAATCTTCTAGCTTATTGTAATACCAGCCATAATACATACTCAAGAAAAAAAAAAAAAATTGTAGTGTTTTCTTATGGAATGTTCACCCTCCCCCAACAATCTGCTGCGTCAAAGGGACAAAAGAAAGTACAGTGTAACCCCATTTAACCAAATTAAAGGGGGGAGACTCACTTCAGATATATTTTTGGGATAATCAATGGTAACCATTTAAAAATAAAATGAAGGAAATTATGCATTTAAAATGGGTGAAATAATGCCTTAATGAAAAATCTGATCTGTTCCATTCACACAACCTTCTCTAGCTGTTCCAAATACAAAATATTCTTAGAAAAAATTGCTTTTATCTACATAATGCTAATCAAGATAAAAATTAGCATAATTGGTCTTGGTCAATTGCTTCCTTGTAGGTAGAAAGGAAATAAGAGAATACACTAGGATAAAACGATAGTCAAATCTTTTAAAACCTGGTCACTATGTGAAATAATTGAGGTACGGTTCGGTTTGCATGGTCCCATTTGAGAAAAGTTATATAGTTTATAACCAAAACCAATAACAAGGAATGTCTCAAAAACGATCACTTCTGCAAGAAAATCATATGAGACGTAAATTATATATTTTAACAAGTTCTACATTTTTGTGTACAGATTTTTGTCCAACTCTTATGCTTTAGCCATTATGCAAAATTCTACAAAACTCATCCATAATAAAGAGACTATTCTCAGAAAATTCAAAATTTACATTTTATTTGTAATATAAATATTTTTACTTTCTCTACATGTACTGTGTACATAGAGTATAGAGAAAGTATTGCACTCCACCAAAAGATTCAATACCGAGATTTCACCAAAAATACATGTTATAGGACCCCCTGAATACAAAAAAAAAAAAGCATTTTTAGAAAAATGTCCTTGTGTGTGTGTCTGTGGACAGTATAGCTCAAAAACTAAAAGTCTGTTAAATACCAAACTTGGTATTTAAGTTCAGTATCTTCCATGGATGTAACAAAGATTTTCAAGAAAATACCCACCCCCAACTACTCTTTACATGAGAAATTTTCGAAAATTTTGATTTTATCAAAAATGGCTCTTAACGATTTTGATTAAAATATTGTTTATTGAAGATATTTACCTGACAAACGAAATGTATATCTTGAATTTTCTGGGAATAGCCTCTGAAGGCTACGTTATTCTAGACAAATTTTACAGAAGTTTGTATAACTGCTAAACCGTAAGAGATTGACAAAAACTTACCACACAAAAATGTAAAGCATTAAAACACACAATTTATGTTATATACATTTTTTTCATAGAGTGGATTGCTTTTAGATATTCCTTGTGTTTGGCTTCAGCTTTAAAAAAACTTATACTTTTCTCATACAGGAATTTGTCAACTCGTGTCCATACAAACAAAGGAACTTCAGTCACAAAGCAACCATTTTTTGACTATCACTTTAACCTATGGTACTCCCTTAATTCGCTTCTACTTACAAGGAAGCAAGTAATAAGACTATTTCTGTTATTTTTTTCTTGATTAGCATTAAGCAAATAAAAGCATAAGCTTTTTAACAATAATTTGCTGCAGAGATGTAGAGAAAGTCACGTGAATGGAACACATCAGATTTTTAATATATGGCATTTTAATCACAATTGCTAGCCATTTTTGAGAAAAACAAGATTTTCAAAATGTTTTCCATGTAAAGAGTAGTTTGTAGTGAGGGATTTTCTTGAAAATCTTTTTGTTGCACCCTTGGAAGATACCAAACCTAAATACTAAGTTTGGTATTTAACAGTCTTTTCGTTTCTGAGCTACGCTATCCACAGACATACATTTCTTCTTCTAAATTTTGTTTTCAGATTTATGGGACCTCAAAACACACATTTCTGGTGAAATCTCAAGGTCAAATTTTATGGGTGTAATACAATTCTTCTCTAGCTAATATGTACATTGTATGTACATACCTGCTAGAGAAAGTAACATTTTAGATCTTGTTAATAGTTTTTTTTTATAGAGTTGACCGTTTCTGAGATATTACTTGTTATTGGTTTCAGCTTTAAAATACCAATTTCTCATACAGGAATTTGTCAACTCCTAGCCATACAAAGGAATTTCAATCATATAGCAACCAGCTTTTGAAATATTTGACTATCGCTTTAGCTAAGTGTATTCCCTTATTTACCTTCTACTTACAAGGAAGAAGGTAATGAGACCATTTCTGCTAATTTTATCTTGGTTTGCATGAAGCAATTAGAAGAATAAGCTTTTAACAATAATTTGTAACACAGATGTAGAGAAGGTCATGTGAATTGAACACATCAGATTTTTTTTTAACCTCTGAAGGAGAAAGACAAACGTGAACCATAAAATGATTTCATTGTATGAAGTCAACTTTCCACAAAGTCACCATGAAAATTAGAACATTTTCAGCAAGTTGACTTCTCACCCAGAGGTCCCGGCTGGGGCAGGAAGTTTTCTTTAAACAGAATTATTCCCTATCCCCCACGGAGCCTGGAAGTATGTATGTGAGAGTGAGTACTCAACATAAAGATGAGTTGTTTCTAATGCAAAGCCCCCGATATGACCTTACATGTTAAAGGGGGCTATACAGATTAATTTAAGACAAATTAGGGCATTTGTCGTATCTGTAAACAAGCTTTCCAGGACATTGTCGCCAGTGAGTGCAGATAGATCTTCACAGCATCTTGAAGTTCTCTTTTAATGTCGAAATGCCGTCCTCTCAGACCTTTCTTCAGCTGCCAAAACCAGCACTAGATCTGGGCTGTATGGCAGATGATCCCAATGAAACTGAGTAAGTACTTGTATGTGGTTTAGTGTTATCCTGAATCAAAATAGTTCCAAATGACACCGTACCTCTTCTTTTGTTTTGAATGGCTGTTCGCAAGGGACAATGTCTGACAGTATACAAGGTCTGTTGGAAAAGAATCTGACCTTTTTTTTTGCGCAAACCTGATAGATTTTAATCAGGCATGCTTGCATGAGGCAGCTTTGAACCTTCACACATAAACGTGAATTTTTGCCTGTCTGTTGATAGCGTCAGTTTCTGGCAAACAACAATTGAGTGTTTGTTTTGTTCATCCGGTCCCATCTTCGAGCCAGGCTGGGGACATTGAACATGCAACTACTTTTTAATACCACCACCAAATTATAACTACTGTTTGTTTTTTTTTTTAATCACCGCCACCACAAATAATTCAATATCTACAATTTTAATATCTTTTCCAATTTCTACTACACTTGCAATATTCTACGATTACTTATTACTGATACTTGGCAAACAGTTATTTTACTAATATATATATATATGGTCAAATTAGTTAGAAATGAGTCATAGGTCCTACTGACTCAAGTAGCAGACAAGCATGCAAGATAATTTAAGTGAGTACACTAACATGTGTACTACAGAGAATGCTTACACTTATGCATGTGTCAGTTTCTCATTGCAAAGGAAATGATACAATTGGTGCAGTGCTATTGTTTCAAATTTTGTCAGAAACTGGGCAACAGCCAGTGGAAACCATTTCGAAGATAGACGGCTATGGGTATCACACAGGTTAATGATAGTGGCAGCTTTCCTTGTCACCAGACCAAAGAAGCGCACAGCTGACTGGGTGTGGTCAACATGAGTATGCACCACAAGGTCAAACAATCACCAAAGAGTACTACAGGAGTCCTCTGATGCTGTGTGGAGCAACAGACAGACTTGTGGTCAACATGAGTATGCACCACAAGGTCAAACAATCACCAAAGAGTACTACAGGAGTCCTCTGGTGCTGTGTGGAGCAACAGACAGACTTGTGGTCCACATGAGTATGCACCACAAGGTCAAACAATCACCAAATAGTACTACAGGAGTCCTCTGGTGCTGTGTGGAGCAACAGACAGACTTGTGGTCAACATGAGTATGCACCACAAGGTCAAACAATCACCAAATAGTACTACAGGAGTCCTCTGGTGCTGTGTGGAGCAACAGACAGACTTGTGGTCCACATGAGTATGCACCACAAGGTCAAACAATCACCAAAGAGTACTACAGGAGTCCTCTGGTGCTGTGTGGAGCAACAGACAGACTTGTGGTCAACATGAGTATGCACCACAAGGTCAAACAATCACCAAATAGTACTACAGGAGTCCTCTGGTGCTGTGTGGAGCAACAGACAGACTTGTGGTCCACATGAGTATGCACCACAAGGTCAAACAATCACCAAAGAGTACTACAGGAGTCCTCTGGTGCTGTGTGGAGCAACAGACAGACTTGTGGTCAACATGAGTATGCACCACAAGGTCAAACAATCACCAAAGAGTAGTACAGGAGTCCTCTGGTGCTGTGTGGAGCAACAGACAGACTTGTGGTCCACATGAGTATGCACCACAAGGTCAAACAATCACCAAATAGTACTACAGGAGTCTTCTGGTGCTGTGTGGAGCAACAGTCAGACTTGTGGTCCACATGAGTATGCACCACAAGGTCAAACAATCACCAAATAGTACTACAGGAGTCCTCTGGTGCTGTGTGGAGCAACAGACAGACTTGTGGTCAACATGAGTATGCACCACAAGGTCAAACAATCACCAAAGAGTACTACAGGAGTCCTCTGGTGCTGTGTGGAGCAACAGACAGACTTGTGGTCAACATGAGTATGCACCACAAGGTCAAACAATCACCAAATAGTACTACAGGAGTCCTCTGGTGCTGTGTGGAGCAACAGACAGACTTGTGGTCCACATGAGTATGCACCACAAGGTCAAACAATCACCAAAGAGTACTACAGGAGTCCTCTGGTGCTGTGTGGAGCAACAGACAGACTTGTGGTCCACATGAGTATGCACCACAAGGTCAAACAATCACCAAAGAGTACTACAGGAGTCCTCTGGTGCTGTGTGGAGCAACAGACAGACTTGTGGTCAACATGAGTATGCACCACAAGGTCAAACAATCACCAAATAGTACTACAGGAGTCCTCTGGTGCTGTGTGGAGCAACAGACAGACTTGTGGTCCACATGAGTATGCACCACAAGGTCAAACAATCACCAAAGAGTACTACAGGAGTCCTCTGGTGCTGTGCAGCGCAACAGACAGACTTGTGGTCCACATGAGTATGCACCACAAGGTCAAACAATCACCAAAGAGTCCTCCATCGCCTACGTGTTGCTGTGTGGAGCAACAGACAGACTTGTGGTCAACATGAAATTGGCACCTTCATCACATTCCTTGCTCTTGATTCAGACTCCTGTGCTACACAGGCTCCTTACTCTCCTGATGTGACCCCAGCAACTTCTGGCTGGTCCCCAGGGAAAGGAGCAAGAGAGCACATTATGGCAGCAATGACATCTCAGCTCAAATCCATTCCAAAGGCAGCACAGCTGGGAGAAGTGTGTGGAGTCCCAACATGACTTCAGATGTCCCACTCTCCAGGTAAGCCAGTGTTTTTCCTGACCAAAGGTCGGATACTTTTCTAACAGACCTTGTGATCCTAGTCCCTGAGCAACACATCTTTCTGATCCCAGAAAACAGCAGCCATGGTCTTCCTGTTGTGGGCCTTTTTGGAGAGACTGTGTGTGTGTGTGTGTACTTTAAATTGTTCTTTTGATTCTGGATTGTTACAAAGAATCCATGTTTCATCCCATCACAATGGAGTACATACTCTTCCTCATCAGCAGCATAATGAGAAAAGATAGGGTTGATGCCATGAGCTGAGCACCGAGCGCACACAAAGTTTACAATAGCGCGTTGCTCTACAATTGTGTGCAGAGCTGACATTGAAATGTTTGTAAAGTACACACACACACACAAAACATTGCAATCTGTACATCCTATTATGAGCTAAGACTCAAAGCCCAAACTCTAGCATGTAGATCATGTCAACAATTATATTTATTCATACTTATTAATACATTTATTAACAAATAATAAATCTGACAATGAATTTTCAGAGGTTTCAGTTTTGTATACTTTACAATTACATGCCTGTTTTCAAAAAAACTACCTGTACACAGAATATTCATGTTTATTATATTTACAATGTTACAGTGTTTTTTGATTGAATGAAATCCTCCTCTGTATAGAAGCTCTCAGTAATAAGGTATCTTTTTAATTCTGATCTAAACTTGTTTTTGTTCATTTGCAATTCTTTTATACAAGAGGGAATTGAATTAAATAAAACCATTCCTTTGTAGTAAACCCCTATTTGGAATAACTGCAAATTATTTGTTGGTCTATGTCTGGTCTCTTTGTTATGAATATCTGTTTTTTTTTTTGTTTTTTTTTGTAGCTTAACGTCCTTTAACCTGGTTGGTCATATTGTCGGATGATCAATGAAATTGGTGAAATGATACCCAAATGATCTCGGGGTCCATGGAGCTTAAAGTTACTCGACATTCGTCTTCTCAGGATAAGGGAAAACAGCCGTGTAACTCACTCTAAGTGAGATTCGAACTCACGACCTGTTGAATGTGAGGCAGACACGCTACCACCACACCACCCAGGTGGGCAATTCTGTATTTTTGTAAACTTTTCTGGGTTATTTATTACAAATGACAATATGGCTACAATATATTCACAGGCTATTGGTAAAATTCCAAACATTTTGAAAAGTGGCTTGCAGTGAGTTGATCTTCTTTCCCCTGCCATTATTATTATTATTACATTATTTTTTTTGCATAACGAACACTTTTTTTAGAATTTACCGAATTTCCCCAAAATATTCTTCCATAGGTCATCAATGAATAAAAATATTCATAATAAGCTGTTTTTAGTATGCCCTTATTTATAAACTGAATTAAAGATCGGATTGCACAGCTCAGTTTGGGTAAGATATAATCACTATGGTGTTTCGTGTTACGATCAATCATAAGACCCAGGAATTTTGCATTACAGGCTTCTGCAATCTGGTTATTTTCATATTCTATCCTTAGGTCTGCCATGTTTTTATGTTTTGTGCAAAACTTAATGTAGTTAGTTTTTGTGAATCTTGTTACTTTCAAACCAATTATTTAGTGTGTTGAACATTTTAAAGACGAATTTGCAAAAAGAACTGGACAGGCCTTGTTGTTTATTACTGCATCTAGATCATTTATATGCACTAAACGTATCAGCTCTCTTGAACCATTTGATCAATACGCTGAACAAGGTGGTCACTAGCATCTTCAGCATCAACGTCAATTCAGTCTTCTTTAAGTTTCGTGCACTCTACACTTTCCAGCTTAAACACAGCTCACTCCACCCTTCTTCCTGATTTTTCTAAATCATTATAAATAAGGAAACAAGGAAAATGCAAGGAAGCATCTGTTGAAAATAAAATTCATATAAACTGCACCTATATTTGTATACGACAGCTTTACAATATTAAACATCAATGTATAACAATTGGCAACAAATAAGGCACTTGTTAATGACGCTTACTTCACTTTAGAAAACATAAATTTACCTTTGGTGCTTTGAATACTTTACAATAATTTAAATCTCTCAAGGAATGCTTTAGTAAAACTAATGACATAAAAAGTGACTTAGAACAAAACAACATTTTCTATTTTATTGAAGGAACTAGTTCCATAATGGAGTAGAGCACAAACTGTCAATGTGATTGTTTATCATATTTGCACTGTCCCGACATCTGTCAAGTTTTCTGTGAACTACAATAGATAAATGAAGTAACTGGAAAGAAGGTCTTGTAGAAGGAGTCTTATAAAGGTATATAGCAACTTCCTATCAGTGTATGGAATTAGTCTGTCATTTGTCTTAGCTTCTACACAATGCAAATTAAGAAATTGCATTTTCAAAGTGTAATAATATTAAAGGCCGTACTTAAGCATGATTTTTAATAGGCATTATATACTTTAATGAAGGAAGTAAAATTAAGTATCTGTGTGTGTATTATACATAATTTTACAACCTTTTGGATTTATGTGTGAAGAAATGTGTTTCATCTTGGAAGAATGGAAGATGGCAATAATGCTGAAAACTTTAGATCAGCTATAAAAGATAAACTAATATATCCACATGGAGGTTCACTTGTTTTGTTGAAATTGAGGCGTATATAAAAGCTAATTCCTTACACTCCCAAAAAATAAGAATAGTTATTTACGATGTAAGAGTGTAAAGTTTTTGATTTGAGCAAGCTATAGGCTTGTGTGCTATACAATATTTATTCTATAAAAACTTTCTGATTTTAAAGGAAAGCAACAAAAGATTAAATACATTTGAAGTTAAGTTTGAGTCATTCACCAGGGTTATAGTCCATTCTTTTTTAAATACACTTCATAAATTTCTCATATTGCGCCTCAAACTTTTTGGAATTTAGCAGGTAGTAAATTTGATTCTGCTTCTTTTGCGACTAGAAGGATATCATAATTGTCAAAACACATCAATAACAATATTGGTTTGTCTTGGCCTGCTATAATTTAAATTCTTAGTAATGGTAGACATACAGTGCATATCTCTTTATTTTGGCGAGAGTAAATTTGGAACAAAATTACTTTACACTTGCCGCACTTCTTTGTGGGTGGATTCACATGTTAGGTAGCTTGTGACTTTTACAAAACAGATCTTGCAAGAAGTGAGCTCCAAACATTTATTGAAATGGGCTTGATACTGCTCATGCCAACATGGAGCATTTTCTCTTTAAAATCATAACTCCAAAACTATACCAAATCTTGAAATAATATTTTAAGTAAAATATCTTGGAAGGTTTTTAATAAAAAATATTTTGAAAATTGGATTTCTTAAGCTGTATGTGCCCCCTTGAAGCATTTTTATAGCCACTAAATACCAACGCAAAACAAGATACCAATCCACTAATGGCTCTGGGCAAGTATTAAAACATTAATTCACATTATTTAGAGATAATTTTTTACATCAGTACATGTCAAAACCCTAGACTTCAGTGCCTTTCCAGATCTGTGTGAACCATGTAATAGCAATGTAGTTTTGTACTTAACAAGTTTCCATGGATCAAAATAAAACTTAATTTGCGACAAAAATGGGCGGGAGCTATTAGGGATTGAAAATTAAATTAGAGGGCTATAAGTTTTATTCTATGGATTATCATGTGTTATTACTGACCAAAGATATTCAAGAGAAAAGAAATTTTCATTTTTTAGGAGGGTTTTAGGTAAGATATCATATACGATACCTCATGACTATATCAAATTATGATTTTGTTTTGCTTTATTGAACGAGATTGCAGTGCAGAATGTATCAAACAGGGTACTATTATCAAATAAAAAGAAGTATTTTAAACATAATGAGCCACCTTTAACCAGAAGCAGTTCAACATCAACTTGCCATCTTTAATAGTCTAGTTCATAGGCTTATCAATGTCCCTCTGAATAGAACACAATACAAACACACATTCTTCAGGTTGCCAAACTCAACAACTACAATACAAACATCATAGACAGACACAAAACAAACAAAAGACTACATGAAATCACCACTCTGGAAAAACTGGATAAACAGTGAAATTTTGCAAATTTACTTATCACCCAAAAGTGTTCTGGAAATTTGAAACTTTTAGAGACTTTAATATAATACTGACCCCTCAAAATAGATATAATATCTGGAACTTATTGAATCACCCTTTGAAAGGTACCACATCAAACACTATAAAATTAGGAATTTATAAAATGAGCTGCCGAGACTGCAATAAGATTTATATTGGAAAAACAAAATAAAATTTGGAAACTAGGATGAAAGAACACTTGAGAAGCATTAGGTACAAATCTGCAGCAGCACATCAAACTCGTAGCATAAAGGAAGAAATAGAGTTAATTAAACGTGTAAAGAAACCTTTGGAAAATATCTTCATCACTATAACATCTGATGTAACACCTAATAACATAAATATTGCAGAATATCGCAAAATCATAAGACAACTAATTAATTCAAATTAAAGATTAATACTTCAATGGATACCAGCACATTGCGGAATACAGGGTAATGAAATAGCTGACTTTCTAGCCAAGAAAGGTAGTAAAATTACATCAAATTCATCTGATCCAATAAGTTATCACTCTGTCAAAAGAATCATTACATCAACATTTAATAACAAAATTAAAGAAGATAATGTATTACAAACAAAAGGAAAACCATGGGAAAATTTATGTAATAACACGACCAGAATCACTACATTACCAAGAAAATGCTGTGTAGCAATTTTTAGACTCCTAACTGTCCATGACTGGTATAGTGAGATCTCCTCTGTACACTTAAACAAGATATGGATGGAAACCACCAACTGCGCTGCCCAACCTTTAGTCAACATAGCATCAAAATACTGGAATGCAAGAGAGCGAATGGCTTCACTGCCAACTGCTCAATATTAGATAACAACCAACCATCTTTATCACCAAAGAAGAAGATTCCCTTATGAATTTTGAGGTCCCCACCATTGATGACATCATCCTGTTGAAAGAGTAGAGGGCAGCACACAACCACCTGTTGTATGTAGCGTCCGTCAGTCATCCCCGCAACTGAAGATAGGGTTACAGTACCCTGAAACTGGTCTTCCCAAATGAAGGTAAAGTTGGAGCAAAAAGTATAAAAAAGGTGACTCATTACATTTAAATTAAAAATGTACTATTACTTTGACTTATTCAATGAGCGAGAAAAGAAATCCAAAACCTAAGGTATCACATACAATACCAATGGAGGTTAGATCATAAATTAATTAGTAGATAAGTGAAACAAAATTATTCAATTGTACTGGAAATTTAAATTATTTTTATTTAATGTGTTGAAGGTGATTCCAAAAAGTGCCTGTCTCTCCCACCTATAGATTTGCAGAACACTAATATCAAGTGCCCTCTTACAATTATTACGATGACATAACAATATCTTAAGCCTCCTCATAGGAACACAAAAGTCTTTCTTCCATCTGAGAACAATGATGGTAACTGTCCAAAGTCACTACTCAACTTTTGAGATACAAAATGCATTTAAATGGTGTGTTTTTTTTTTTGGTAGTGTTTAACGCCTGCTTTAACTACTTATGGCACCTCAGGCGGTTAAATGGTGTGTCAAAGGGAAGCCACATTCCCCCGTTTCAGCAGATCTGAAGCGAAGGAAATGCACCACTAGACTGAACTCCATAATAGTGAGTAAAGAGGAGATAAGCAATAGAGAGAAAATCTGTAATTATAGCTTAACAGAATGCTGTATGGGTTTATATTATTAAACTATTTAATATGTAATACACCCTACCATACCTTCACTTGAAATTGGCCTCTCTCAAAACTAGGGTGAATCAAATATTAATGGTAATTGTTGCATATCACGGAAGTTGGTGTGTTAGGGAGGGGAACTAGCTTTGTTAACCACTTCGCTAGCTTCTGGTGTCAGTACAGCCATGAGTGAGCAACAAGGAAGGGGTTAAACTTTCCGAGACTTTAACTTGTTTAAGGACACAGTTTGGGGACACTCACTGTCGCAGAATCGAGTGTTAACTTAGGCCAGACAATTTAAGGGCGCCCGAGAATTTCTGAAAAATTAAGTTCATGCTTGATGCCCAAGGTCAAGTCTCACAGAGGAGTTTTGCTGGTTGATTTTCTTCATGATTGACATACAGTGACTGCAGCTTACTACTGCAAATGGTTAAGGTCTGTAAAAGCAAAAGACGTCGTATGCCCATCAGAGATGTCATCCTTCTCCAAGACAATTTGACAACAGACACAATGGCGGACATGCATGGGAAACCCTTCAACACCCTCCCTCTAGTCCAGACTTGTCCCCCCCCAGACTAGTTTGTGTTTCCACCCATGAAAGAATCGCTTGGAGGGAAACATTTCGAGGGGCATGTGCGCAATTGTTTGGCGACACGCCCTCAAACTTTTTTTGAAGGAATGTTCAAGCTTCCAAAATGCTGGCAAAAATGTGTAGAGTGTATTGTATTGTACCCAAAAATTCAATACCAAGATTTCACTGGAAATACATGTTTTGGGTCCCCTGAATCTAAAAAAAGCATTGCTGGAAAAAGGTTTGTGCATGTGTGTGTGTGTCTGTGGATAGCACAGTTCAAAAATGAAAAGACCGTTAAATACAAAACTTGGTATTTAAGTTTGGTATCTTGCAAGGATGCGACACAAAGATTTTCAAGAATATCCCCCCACCCCCAACTACCCTTTACATGAAACTTTTTTCGAAAATTTTTATTTTCTCAAAAATGGCTCTAATGGTTTTCATTACAATATTGTATATTAAAGATATTTACCTGACAAATAACATGTAATACAAAGGAACTTCAGTCACATAGCAACCAGCTTTTGACTGTCACTTTAACCTATGGTACTCCCTTATTTCACTTCTACTTACAAGCACGAAAGTAATAAGACTATTTCTGTTAATTTTTTCTAAATTAGCATGAAGTAAATAAAGCACAAGCTTTTTGATAATAATTACTGCACATATGTAGAGAAAGTCATGTGAATGGAAGACATAAGATTTTTTATTATTAGAACCAAGCTGGTAATGGGCCATTATGCATCAGCGTATGGAGAAAAGACACACACAAACTGCAAGTAACAATTACACCACTATACTTCTTTACTCCTAAATCTGGGTTCTTCCATGGTTTCAACAGATAATGCCATTATGTCTGAATAATAAAGCAACACATGCATTCTTTTAGTCAGTGACATTACTTACAAACAATGTAAGTACTTCCTGCCTGGGTCATCACACAGCTGACATAGAACATACTATTGTTCTCTCAGCAACGCTTTCCTTAATAAAAAACATAGTGTTCTGGAAGTGGACAGGGCCTTTAAAATTGTATTAGTGGTTAATTGGATTAAAACATCAGAAACAAGAACAAATTAAAAAAAAGGATTATTTAGTTCTATTTGGAGAAGAAACAATCCTATTAATAAAACACAAGATTGTTAATTCAAGAAGAATACAAATCTTCATAAGAATTTAGAAGTATCAAATGAGTTATAAACAAATTTTAATTCAGTGTTAAATAATAAAAGTGACATTACTATGGAATGTTAAAGCTAAATAGTGAAAATTGTATTAAATATTAGAAATATATCTAAGAAAATAAAACAAGTCGTCTCAACAATGAAAAAGTTAAACATGCAGCAAAAAAATTAAATGAAGAAGCACAGAAAATGAATATAAGTGGTTTTATATATATATGTGTGTGGCTGCGGTAAGACTTTTGCTACTAACAGGGAGGAGACCCTTTAATAATTAAAGGAAGCAACCTTGACAAAAACCTAATGTCCTTCATGCTGTTAGAATCACATATCAGTTTAGAAAGGAGACCCTTTAATTGCTACTAGAATTTGAAGACTTAAACAAAATGATGTGATGAACTAAAGGGAAGGGCTGCGCTGGTGAGTTATTGACCTGGACTGATATCAGATCCTCTCTTTTGCCTTTCCTATCCAGTCTTGCTTCACTCAACTCTTATTTTCTTCGATCCAGATTCACCAAGGGGATCATTCCATTTTCCTTCCTGTCCATACCTTTCTTTACTTAGGTGATTATGGTGCCTAATTTTAAACAGTTACAAAAAGTTGAATAAATACATCCCAGATAAAATGATCTCCCATTGGAAAAAGAAATAAATGGGAATCACTATATTACCAAGAAAATGCTCTGTAGCAACTTTTAAACTCCTAACAGGCCATGACTTTCTCAATAAACATTTATACAGGAATGGTATACTGAGATCTTGTCTGTGTCCTTTCTGTACACTTAAAGAAGATATGCATGGAAACCATCTACTGCGCTGCCCAACCTTGATATGACATCAATATACTGGAATGCAAGAGAGTGAATGGCTTCACTGCCAACTGCACAACATTAGATACCAACCAACCATAAGTGGTTATATAAATAAAGTTAGAATAATACAAAGGAGAAGAAAGGGATATATAAATATACAGGATGTTTAAAAACAACACAAAACGAAGATGTAGACCTTGTTGGTCATACCATACATGATACGTGTTCTTACATAAATAAGCTAATGCTATGAAGCGATCCATTTGCTTCTGTTCACAATACTTGCCTTTATTCATCGTCATGTGGTACATTTCCTTCTTCCCACACAAATGTTCACAATCATGTCTTATGTCAGATACAGTCTAAATAGAACATTTAATCTGTCATCGTTGTTGCCTCAACTCCGACACACTGATACATTTTCATTCCCTGACCATTATGTAAATTTCCACACAATTTTGCAAAAAAATAAATACTGTATTTTTTGGACCATAAGACACACCTTTTTCTTTATAAAATACTGTCTAAAATTTAACCACGTCTTATAGTTGGCATGTGAAAAAACTAAATTTACTGTTAGTTTCAGCAATACATGGATCATTAGCAAGGGAATGTGAGTCTTGTGGAATGTATTCTAATAGCAGTTTTGTCCTAGAACAGTTGCAATAGCAAGGAAAATGTTCAGTAATGCTGGCCACGCAACGTCAGGCATCTGAAAAATGCAATGATCTGTAATGGATCACATATAGCTGGTAGAGAAGGCAGTGCACCCGTAGATAGGTCTGCAAATATGCAATTAGGTGTGGGTAAGCAAGGATGCTCTGGCATAACAACAGTCATTGCAGGTACATAATGAAACTAGCACATTTTCCTCATAAAGTAACATTCATGCTTCTTCCAAATCTGTTTCTTTCCTTTACTTATACTGTCTCCACCTTTTTTTTTATTTTCTTCTATGTCAAAATAGGCTTTTTTAAGGTTAACAATGCTATAACGAAAAAGCAAGTAGATCTGTTTGGGTTAGCAGTTATTCTTAAAAGTAATATTATAATAATTATTTTATTCTTTTTATTTATTACTAATGCTGCTATGTTTTCGTTAACAAGAAGCAAAGCAATTGGAAAGCTTATATTTGATAGCTTTGTGTGTTACATTTCCCCATTTAACCCAAAATATTACTTGATCAAATGTATTAAGAGCACTGCAATTGCAGCGTGACTGCGACAGGGATATCTACATGCTAGCTCATGCACCACACACTCTCAAATAACCAACATCAAATTATAAAAACAAATTGGTATGGATTTATGATGGTGTGCAGTAAACAGACCCATAGTCGGCAACATTACCAAATTTCCTCTCACAGCCCCTTTCTTTTATGTTGAGTTGCCAGTAGCAAGTGAAGCTCTCGTGTCTGTATATGATGCTGCCTAACAGAACAGATTCTCATACAGTGTTGCATTCAAATTAGAACCTGTACAATATGCAAAAGGGCAGCAGAAAGGCATTTTGGGCCCCCACCAACTGAGAAAGTGATCCACGGAAAGTGAAAATGAAGTCTGAAGGATACTTTTTGTTGTACTTCAAAACAGAGTGAAATATATGATAGACCTACATCACATAAGTGATAGAGAATAAAACTTTTATTATTTTTATTCAAAATTTTAACAAAATCATGACTGCGTCTTATGGTCTGAAAATTACAGCAAATAAAAAAATATATGTTCAAAATACATTTTTAAAAATTAAGTTATTTTGTCTCCTTTTTATATAGATAATAAGCTAAATTCCAAAATAAAGATGTGAAAAAAGGGTCACTGTGTATTCAGAGAAACAATGTTATCAATATGTATTGGGTATCACAGACCAAAATGCAGTTGCTGTTTTGGTTCCCATTGTGAACTACTCTTTACTCACATAACAACTTAACTGTATAGAAATTTTAAAATAAATAATTTCAAAATTACAGAAATTCAGCCACAGGGTCTCTTAAGGAACTAAACCACCGTCTTTGAAAAAAATTATGTATAATGCAAAAACAATTATATGAAAATAAAAGCTCAAAATTTTGTGGTGACCCTCGCAGAGCTGAGAATGATCCTAGCCAGGGATGAGAGAAACATCCTCCGTCAGGAATAACGGTGATTCTCTGTAATCAACATAGCCCCTCTCAATCAGCTTGTCAGCAATCTTTTCATCATTGTCCCAAAGTTCAATCTCGGCATGTCCGAGGATGTTCTTTGATATGAGCTTGCCGAGCAAATGCTTCCCCAGGAGCAGGTCTGAGACGTCAAGCACGGCTTCCTCGCTGGCAGTCTTGGGGGTCACGTTACCAATGTAACATTCCAAAGCTTGGAAGGGAAGATGCAAATACTGTGGCTCCATTTCTCGGATGTCCTTCTCGCTGACCCACTCAATGTTGCCATAATCAATATACACAACCTGCACCTTGTTTTCCTCGATATTGGTGTCGACCACTCTCGCCCTGAAGAAGTTGCTGATGCCTTCTGCTGCGAACCTGGCCAGGACGAGCTGGCCAATCGCCGGGATAATCTGCGGCCTCTTCATTTTACTGACATTGTCTTTCCTGTTGAGACACTTGTTGAGGGACAACAGCGTCTCCTCCTCTTCCTCCTTCAGCTGGTCTTGCCACAGGATGTGCGCGTAGAATATGTTCACTGAGTAAATGGCAGTCACCTCGATGGGACCCGATGTGCCCACTGGAGGCAGCACCAGATTGCTGAAAGGGTTCAGCAGCACACTCTCTCGATCCGTTGTCCATCCATCCGGGTTTGGCATGCTATGTTCTTTTGTGCATAATACACCTTTAAAGCAACGCCCATTTGCTGCAAAAAACTTGCATATACGTTGTTCATCTTGTGGTATGTAACCTGATACTGCGTAGCAAGCATTCTCATCGTCACGGTATTCTGTGTTATCTACCGAGAAAAAGTCATCTGCCATTGGATCCCAGTTTTGTAGACAATTTTCTTGGCCATCCACTTTTGCACAGTCTGCAGATGTTTTCCCTGAATCCTTCAGTCCACCATTCACAAGAGCAGCCTTCTTTTGACAGTTCTCTACTCCACCATCTTTATCAGCATCTTCCTCATCCTCTTTAATAAGCTGGATTGGTAAATTAGGATCAAACTCTATTGGTTTAAACGCTATAGCATATTCCATGTCCAAAAGTTCTTTGTTTAGGACGACATTGTCTTCAGTGACAAGCAGGACAGAAATGGGATCAGACGAAGTGTTTGTGACAACAATGCTGTGAAGCTTATCCTTAACTGCCAATACTTTAAACAGTTCAATTGTTTCTGAAGGCCAAAGGTTGTGTTTGCTTTTCTCCTGCAGTTGTGGTGGATGAATATTTGCCAACCTGCATTGAGTGGCACAGATTGGTAACTTTGTGTATTCTTCCTTTAATGGTTTTATCATGCTGAGATCTATCTCACGAACTTCTCCGTAGTCCACGTACTCCACCTCCAATGACGTAGTACTGTCATCCTTCCAATTGATCACCTTTCCTCTATGCCAGAGCTGTTCATCCTCGTAAAACACTGCACACCATGACTCATAGAGCATCATCTTCGCCTGATCCTTATTTTTAAGCTTCACAGAACAAGTTTTGTAATTATTTGTCATTTTTTGGTCCAGAGTTTCAATAAAAGCTGTGTTTACACATGCAACATGAATGTAAAAATCATCAGGATCATTGATATGCACCACAAATGCCTGATACCTTCTACCTGCCTCAAACCTCAGGTTCGGGTATCTAAGGGATCCTTTAGTCACTCCGTTTGAATTTTTGGAGTTCCTCTTTGCTGGAGACATCTCTTGTTTAGAGCGCGAAAAGTCCAAAGCTTCTGCAGATGCAGTCTGCTTTATCACTGAAGTGTTTGTACTCAATGCTGGCTCTTTCTGTTTATCCTCCGAGGAAATGCGACTTCTATCTCTCCCCTTTTGAGTATCTTCTGTACTGATTTGAAGGGATTTTGGGTAGTTGACAGTTGGTAACCTTCGAGAGGTGTGTTCTTTTGTCAGAAATCTGTTTTGCATGGATGAATTCATGTGAGGTTGGTTTTGATTTTGCCCAGCACACTGAAAGGGATGCATTCCTAATAACGACGACTGTCTTTGGGGTGGGTACGGGTACACTGGTGGGGGTGTTGGGACCAGCATGGGAGGATTCTGGTAGGGCAAGAAGTGAGGCACATATTGACTAGCAGGAGGGTGCATTGGATACAATGGTGGCGAGTTTCTAAGGCCTAGGAATGGACTCGGCTGTTGCTCAATGCTTGGTGGCCATTGCTGGATACTTGATTTATCTCTGTGAAGAGGCCCAGGCATGCTCTTCAGGTTTATAAATGGGATACGCTGTTGCACAGCATTTGATGTTTGTTGCTGCGCCTTTGACTTCTGTTTGGGAGAGGGCATTGCATGCACAGATGTGCTATTCAAGGTCAGAATAAAGTCACATTGTTGCTCAGCATTTGATGTTTGTTGCTGCACACTTGATTTCTCTATATGACTATTAGAAAAACTATTTGCATTATCTTTAACACACACATTTTTTGAATCTTTATTTTCTTTCCTCTCCACATCTTGAGATTTAGAACTACAGTAATTTGTTGTGGTATTTTCAAGTTCTGCCTTAGGGCGTAAGAAGTCAAACAATAACTTCAAGGTATCTGCAGATTTCTTGGTGCTCATCTGTGCCAGTGTTGGCAGCACTGAATATGTGATCCAACTGCTGAGATCAATCTTGCTTTCAGCACGCATTTCGTTGTGGGCATCCACCTTCACCACAAACTTTGAGCAAGTCTCTGTAGGCACAGAGCAAATGGTCACCACTAAAGAGGAATCCTCCATCACTTGATGAAACAATTTAACCACACAGACATCCCACAGTGCAGGATCCCCAAGGACTCCTTCAAGGCAGCAATTTATTGCCTGTACCGGGAATTTGGCAAGTTCCTCAGTCAAACGATAAATCTTACTTTTCTCAACTTTCAAAATACCTCCACTATCAACATTACGAATCATGTATGACGGTGAATCTGTCCATTGACTAATAACCCTACCACGAAAATAATCACATCCATTACAAACAAAAACATCACCAACTACCTCTGAGGATTTTAAAGGCTGCAACTTGTTCGCTTCAACCAGTTTCTGAAAGCTTGAACTGATCTCCTTCAGTTCTTTGGTTGAATAAAATTGCAACCAAAAATCGTGTGGACTATCGCCAGAAACAAAACGCATGTCCAGTATGTCATTTTCCTGTATTGGACAAGGAATAGCATATGTGCTGACTTCATCATCCGCACTAGAAACGTTCTCAACCTTATAGTGCACCTCTTTCTGACTAACTTGTGACGTGATTGAGGTTGTGTTTAATTCTTCGGGTTCCCTTCGATTCTCTTCACAGACTAAAACATCCAAGTCGTAGCTGATTCGGCTTATCTGACCCTGCCAATCTTCCAACTTTTTACTAGCAGTAGGGTATTTCAGCAAAAATTCCCGCGCGTCAGTTTCTAAGTCAAGATCTGAAACTATCGAAGTTGCCCGAATCTGGATGTCGTGTATTAACTCTATAATGTTTTGGCTTTCATCTGCTATTTGGTTAAGTTTTTCATGTAGCATCTCCTTTCGTTTTTTCAATATACATTTTCCCTTAAAACTCATCTTTCAACACTTTAATGTATCAAAATTTCAAACACTTGTCAACATTTAACAAAAACCATGCAGGCTATAAACTACATGTCGTCCAATACACGAAAACACTTCACTCACAAGCCTACCACTTTAGGAAGACGTTACTCGAAAACAAACCTACTACGAGCACCATCAGAAGTTGCACTTCAACATTTATATCTAATTATATATTTTACAGTTTTCTTTCAAAACAATTCGTGCACAATACAAACAGGAGTTTCTTTTTGAACATACCAACATGTTGGTACTTCTGATATCTCCTCACTTCCAGGCCATTGGTCATTTCTGAGAATTCCTTGGCAGTGACAAGGCTGCCAACATCTAAGATTCGAATGTAAACGTACGACAAATGCCCTTCATGAAGAATGAAGGATATTTGCATTGCCAGATTGAACATTCTAGTTCAGTATTAGACTAAGGTTTAGTTAAGGTTTAGTTCTTATTTTAGACTAAGGTTCTTTCCTGAGCCTTTTCTATTGGTTACGCCGACAATATGGCTACGGGACCGGTGAACGACAGGTTTCAAGATTTCGTTTAGGTTAGGTTAGGTGTAGGCAAATGAACTGGGTCAAAATAAGGGTAAAAATGGACTTTCTGAACATCCGCTCTTCTTTCTAGTGCAAAATGCACAGTCTTCCGTTCATTCTGTCTGCTTTTGCATGGACAGCCATATTGGTCAATCGACCAATGGTAGAGTCAAACTGAACTTGAATCTGCAATGTCGATTTGCCACAACCAACACATTTGTGTTTTTGGGCAGTACAGTTGGTATCGGTACAATGCAAATGAAAATGGAATTGAAATTCCTCGTTTCTAAGTAGCATACAACAATTATTTATTTTTACATTTAACCAACGAATGTGTATTATACTCTGTTATGCAATGTGTTAAAAGGGTTGCAACGCATTCAAAACTATTTGTTAATCATAGTAAGTAACATCGGATGTACCTTAACCTCAAACTACCAATGAACTATGCTATATTATGTTTAACCGACCGGCCGCTATCATACATTATAAGCTGTTGTCTAAGTACCCTAAATTTCGTGGTGCAGTATTTTAACGCATGAGATATATGATAAAGTTTATATGAGAGAATGATGGTAGCTGGTTTTTGTTTCAGTTACAATGATGAAGCTATGCATCCTCCCAAGAATGTTTCCCCAGGGGACTGTCTCTGTTTTGGGAAAATTGCCAGAGCTTATAAAATGGGGCAGAGCTGATATCAACACATCTGCAATTGTAGCCGCATGGGTAAATAAACCTAAAGAACCACGCAAATTTCTCAGGCACAATAAAACAATATATCCACCTCAAGTACCAGAAGAGAAACCTAGACCAGCTGTAAGTAAACTTATGCCAAATGTGTAACTAAAAATGAGAACTTTGAAAGTTGGAGTAAAAATTTTACTCAATCTACATTGACACAGTTTGCATAATAATAGTTGCTACTTCAGCAAAATCACTATTTTCATAACATTATGTACTATTTCAATACTAAAATATGGAAAGTGCACAGTGATAACTAGAGACCAGATTATATGCAACATAAAAAATCTCAAAATATGTATGCAAATATGCATGAAAGTTGACTAAGTATGTAACATAAAATAATACAAAGTAATATTTTAATAATTATTATATAAAAACAATATAGAATAGGAAGGTTTTATTATTTACTTCAACAGAAAAAAGTATTGTTTACAAATGTCTTTACATTTTGTTGCTATGGTAAACAGAAATGATCAGATACTCTTCCAAATGTTCAGTAGTAAAATTGTGTCGTTAATCACTGAAAACATTTTTATAAGCAGAAAAGGACCGTTCTATGTCAGCTGAGGTCACTGGACAGTATTTGAATTTGAGTGCTATATTGGCACATATTGTTTTTGGTAAACGTTCACCCATCCCATTAGTAAAACTATCAATTTGACACAAAGGTTCAAAGCCTGGATTATTGTTCAAAATGTTTGCAAAATGTTGAGTTTCCTCAGGAATCCTCTGGCAAGGAGGAGTTGACCAAACAGATTTTATTAATTACCTGAGTAGATTGTCAACACCAAACCTAGAGTTTTGAGTTTTTTAATACTTGCTAATCACAGCAATGTTTTCCTGAACAGCAGAATCGTTAAATGCTTCCTTGCACTTGCAAAGTCTCTCATTTACTACGTCTTTGATAGCCTCAAAATGTTCATTGTAAACTAACACAGCTTCGACCCAGGTACTCCAACAAGTTACAATTGTTTCGGGAGGTAAAGACATATTTTATATTTTATTTAGTCTGGCAATAAACAACATGCCATTTCAATTTCATGCAACAATAATTAAATTAGCAATGTAACGGCCATAATTTTCGGTAGTTTCATAAGCTGAAATTCAAATGATTTTGTCCTTGTTCGTTGCGTATTTCTTCCAGAACATGTAGATAAATTGTCAGCATATTCTTATACAATTGATTCATCTGGCAATATTTACGCAGATAACGTTTCAGAATAGAGTTTGTAAGTTTGTGAAGACCAATATTATTTGCGATGAATGCTTCACATAGTGTTAAAGCATTTTTACTTTCTCTATACGTACTATGTACATAGTGTGTAGAGAAGGTATTTTATTGTAGCCAAAAATTCAATACCAAGATTTCACCGAAAATACATGTTTTGAGATCTCCTGAATCAAAAAAATTTAGTAAAATGCCCATGTGTGTGTGCATCCAGGCAGCATAGTTAAAAAATTAAAATACTGTTAAAAACCAAACTTGATATTTAAGTTTATTATCTTCCAAGAATGCGACACGAAGAGTTTCACCAACTACCTTTTACATGGAGAACATTTCGAAAATTTTGATTTTCTTAAAAATGGCTCAAACGATTTTGATTAAATTTTTTTTATATCTAAGATATATATTTGCCAAATAAAATGTATGTCTTCAATTTTCTGTAAATAGCCTCTGAAGACTACTTTATTCTGTTTGAATTTTACAGAATTTTGCATAACTGCTAAACCGTAAGAGATGGACAAACACTTACCACACAAAAAATGTAGAGCACATTAAAACATACAATATATGTAATATACATTTTTTTCGTGGAGTTGATCGTTTTTTAGATATTCCTTGTTATTGTTTTCAGCTTTCAAAATCTTACACTTTTGTCATTCAGGAATTGGTTAACTCCTGTCCATACAAACAAACAAACAAACTTCAGTCACATACAAACCAGCTTTTGACTATCACTTTAACCTATGCTACTCCCTTATTTCACTTCTACTTACAAGGAAGCAAGTAATAAGACTATTTCTGCTAGTTTGTTTTCGATTAGCATGAAGTAAATAGCAGCATAAGCTTTTTAACAATACTTTGGTGCAGAGACGTGGAGAAAGTCATGTAAATGGAACACATCAGATTCCCCTCCCCTCTGGAGGTTAAACCACTGCTACTGCTATTTGCTGCTGTTAAAAAGTTGTCATGGTCTTTTCTTTTACATCCCTTGATATGAAAACTTGTCCTGATATGCTGGTGTATTTGAAACTTTTTTGTGCTCAAAACATTTTTCTCGCAAACTTGACAGTATAATTTATTTCCATCATGACTAAATGTTCTAGGATGGTCAGCAATCCACAAAAGAGCATTTCTCTTTTCGAGTGACATGTTACACTGCACGTTGAAATTTGTACAAATAAATAGAAAACTAAACTTAAACAATGGGCATGCGACAAACAACATACAATGGAAATGGATTTATTGACCAAGAGTGGATTAATTACACTAAAGAGCACTTACTTGGGATTTGTCCAAGAACATGTTTCCTTCATTTTCATTGAAGCACCACCAGAGGGGACAGCACTTACAACAACGCCAGCTTCACCACAAGGAATTAGTTGATGTCTGGTTGAAAATGTAGGAAACTAGTTCTTCAAAACATGTTCCGCAAAAATCGCAATTAAGTGTTGTTTAGTGTAATTAATTGACTCGTCAAATAAATGAATATAACAACACTGTTTACAAACTTCCACAAAAAGAAAAGTGAATGGAAATGTAGTTTTGTTTATGGATGCTCTTTAACTGCTGTGGTTTTCAGTGTCCCATTCTATACTGGGCATGAAAGACTACTTAATTTTGCTCAGAGACCTCTCTATCAGGCTTGAGGTTCTTTAACTGCTGTGGTTTTCAGGTCCATTCTATACTGGGCGTGAAAGACCACTTAATTTTGCTCAGAGGCCTATCAGACTTGAGGTTCTTTAACTGCTGTGGTTTTCAGCGTCCCATTCTATACTGGGCGTGAAAGACCACCTAATTTTGCTCAGAGGCCTATCAGACTTGAGGTTCTTTAACTGCTGTGGTTCTCAGCATCCCATTCTATACTGGGTGTGAAAGACCACTTAATTTTGTTCAGAGGCCTCTCTATCAGACTTGAGGTTCTTTAACTGCTGTGGTTTTCAGCGTCCCATTCTATATTGGGCGTGAAAGATCACTTAATTTTGTTCAGGGGCCTCTCTATCAGACTTGAGGTTCTTTAACTGCTGTGGTTCTCAGCGTCCCATTCTATACTGGGCGTGAAAGACCAATTAATTTTGCTCAGAGGCCTCTCTATCAAACTTGAGATTTTTTAACTGCTGTGGTTTTCAGCGTCCCATTCTATACTGGGCGTGAAAGACCACTTAATTTTGCTCAGAGGCCTCTCTATCAGGCTTGAGGTTCTTTAACTGCTGTGGTTTTCAGCGTCCCATTCTATACTGGGCGTGAAAGACCACTTAATTTTGTTCAGAGGCCTCTGTATCAGACTTGAGGTTCTTTAACTGCTGTGGTTTTCAGCGTCCCATTCTATACTGGGTGTGAAAGACCACTTAATTTTGTTCAGAGACCTCTCTATCAGGCTTGAGGTTCTTTAACTGCTGTGGTTTTCAGCGTCCCATTCTATACTGGGTGTGAAAGACCACTTAATTTTGTTCAGAGACCTCTCTATCAGGCTTGAGGCTCTTTAACTGCTGTGGTTTTCAGCATCCCATTCTATACTGGGCGTGAAAGACCACTTAATTTTGTTCAGAGGCCTCTCTATCAAACTTGAGATTCTTTAACTGCTGTGGTTCTCAGTGTCCCATTCTATACTGGGTGTGAAAGACCACTTAATTTTGCTCAGAGGCCTCTCTATCAGACTTGAGGTTCTTTAACTGCTGTGGTTCTCAGTGTCCCATTCTATACTGGGCGTGAAAGATCACTTAATTTTGCTCAGGGGCTTCTTTATCAGGCTTGAGGTTCTTTTACGTTACCTAAATTTTGACATGGGAGCAACGGCTTTACTTTCCTTCCGAAGGAAGCCATTCTAAAGAATTTTACATAAAAAATGCATCATCCTCCGCCAGCTTTGAACCTGTCATCACTATAAAACATTAAAACGTGAACAAGCTTGTGCCGGGCCTTTTAGATTTCTAAAATATTGTAAATATAACCTTGAATATGCATCATCACCAGTTTTTGGTTAAAATATGCAATAACTGGTGAAAAAGGGCTAAATATGCAAATGCATTTAATCTGGTCTCTGCTAATAACACATATTCACTTACATAGGGTCATCAGTATTCGCCATGCTTTTAAAGGTATCTTGGGTTGCTGTTGTGTACTGTCTTATGTATCAAAATAAATAGGATGAACAGATGAGATCAACCAGAACCATTATCGTTTCATAAATTACAATATTGAATGTCCATTGCACTGCTTACCTTTTCAAAGAAAATATTGGAAACGCTTCTTGCGCTCGACGGGCAGGACTTAACAGATTATTAAAAACATGTTGCAATTCTTCTTGGGATATGTTAGTATATTTTGGTAAAGATATGTGATGGTTGACACATACTCTCTCTCTCTCTCGCTCACTCTCCCTCTCTCCCACTCCCTCCCCCCCCCTCCGTCTCTCTCTGAGTGTAGCCACTTTCCCACTTGAGTTTACTCTTTGCCAGCACTGTTTATACTTGTAGCCAAACACCTTCACGAGAAGTGTTGGATATTTCTCGATAACCAATACACTCTAGTTTTTTCACCACTAGACAACAGTTTACCAGCCTTATGCTTTATGTAACTTGACGAAGATGGCAGAGGAAACTCATGGTGACTGTCCTCCATGACTCTAAACAGCAACAACCAGCAACCGTTACTTGTAAACAACATTGCAGAAATCAGGTGACTCAAAGGAATACCAAGTTTGGAATTGTAGCTCTGTTTAATGGTGCAAATCAGCGTCAGTTTAACTCTTAGTTATTTATACAATTTAAGTATAACTTTCTTCCGTAATTTAGATTGTTATCATGGGATGACATTCTTGCATACACTACTACTGTGTGTACCGTGATGCACTGGCTACGCACATCCGTTTAGACGCGGATCAACCTAACAGTGAATAGAAAATAGTAAACCAATGACCTCTGGTTTTATAGCTAGCATAATATTAGTCTCTTTTGTTATTGGTAGTTACAAGTTGGTTCTGTTTCAGTATGTATGTCACGTGAAGTCCAATATAAAGTACAGTCCGTGGAAAATGTGGTATATAGCAACAATGGTACGAGGCATGACTGTGAGTGAGGCATTGAAACAGCTGAGCTTTGTATCAAAGAAAGGTGCCAAATACGTGAAGGAGGCAATTCTGGAAGCCCAACAGAAAGCAGTAGAGCAGCATAACGTTGAGTTCTCTAGCAATCTTTGGGTTGGTAAGTGGCAGTATAGTACTGACTTTATCTGCTTCCATTTCAAATTAATTCATACTTTTCTATTGCAAAAGCTTCTGTTTATTTTCGTATAAAGTATTTTCACATGGCAACATTTACAAAGCACTTTATATATTAAGGCATGATTCTTAACACAGCCCAGGTATTTTTTTAGTAGAAGAGTACAGAAACGCAGGGTTTTTACTCCTGCTTTCAATTAGTATTTACAATACATCAATGAAATCTGCTAAAATGCCTTGGTACAATTTAAAGTATGGTATTCAAGGATTTCTCAACAAGTAAGAAAAAAGTTGTAACTTCTGTATTAATATTTTATTTTAAACTTGCTACAAGTATAAACAATGAGTTTGAAAATATCTGCATAAAGCAGCTTACACACCATTTATTGAATACTCAAAAATCTCTCCATCAGAATCAGATTTTCCAGAACTTCTTTTGCATCCTGAATTTCAGCTTCAGTTCGCAGAAATCGGGGAAAATGCTGTATTTTAACATTTAAGAACACTAAACATAGCAAATAGATCACCACCTTCAAGGAAAACGGGGCAAGTGACCCGTTGAGCAGCCAATATTACTAATTCTCCTACATTTGTTAATAGTTGACTAAAGCGAGAACAGATGGCAGCACAAATCAGACAACTAAACATTTTTCACATAGCCCAAGACTGCCAGTCCCCATGGCTGCGCTCGCCAAGGCGTCCCGCTTTGGTGCTTCGTAGTGCTGGGGATCGTGGGTTCGAGTCACGCCTTGGGCATGGGTGTTATATGTTTGTGTTTATGTGAGTGTTGTAAAAGTAAGAAAACAGCAATCTAGTAATAATACAGAAAAACAAGGTAAATAAAAGTAGGGTATACAGTGCCGGCCGGAGTCCTGATCAGACTCCGGTACTGTATTTTAAAAGAAAAAAAGACCGAGTTATGCTGAGGCATGAACATTTTGCACGGCTCGAACTATACTTGGGCTTGGGCCTCAATGTGTTAAGAAATAAACATGTCTCTTTAGAAATTGTAAGTATTTTTTTTCCTCGAGTGCAATAGAAGACATTCTACTGATTATTGCCAACTACCATACATGAACTGACATATTTTTACTTTCTCTACAAGTACTATGTACATAGTGTGTAGAGAAGGTATTGCATTCCACCCAAAAATTTGATACTGAGGTTTCACCGGAAATACATGTTTTGGGTCGCTCTGAATCCAAAAAAAAAGCATTTTCAGACAAAGGTCTGTGTGTGTGTCTATGGACAGCATAGCTCAAAAATGAAAAGGCCGTTAAATACCAAACTTGATATTTAAGTTTGGTATCTTCCAAGGATGCAACACGAAGATTTTTGAGAAAATCCCCCCCCCCCCCAACTACCCTTTACATGGAACTTTTTTCGTGAATTTTGATTTTCTTAAAAATGCCTCTAACGATTTTGATTAAGATATCGTATATTAAAGATATACATTTTTTTTCGTGGAGTTAATTTTAGAAAGCTTATGCTTGTATTTACTTCATGCTAATCGAGAAGAAATTAGCAGAAATAGTCTTATTACTTGCTTCCTTGTAAGTAGAAGCGAAATAAGGAAGTAGCATAGGTTAAAGTGACAGTCAAAAGCTGGTTGCTATGTGACTGAAGTTCCTTTGTTTGTATGAACATGAGTTGACAAATTCCTGTATGAGAAAAGTGGAAGTGTGTTAAAGCTGAAACCAATAACAAGGAATATCTGAAAAACGATTCTGCACCAAAAATAAAATATAATGTTCCGATATCTTTATGGCTGGTTGAAAATAATCACCGTTGCAAGGTAAAATGGCTGATTTGAATATTTAATAGGAATTGGTATATTAATAAAAATATGTATGACAGAAATTGTATGTTTTAATGAGCTCTACATTTTCTGTTATGTAAGTCTTTTCTATCTCTTATGGTTTCCCATTTATACAAAATTCAATAAAAATCCTCTAGAATAAAGAGGCTTTTAGAGGCTATTCCCAGAAAATTCAAAATATACATTTTATTTGTCATGTAAATATCTTTAATAAACGATATTTGAATCAAAATCGTGAGAGCCATTTTTGAGAAAATCAAAATTTTCGAAAAAAGTTCCATGTAAAGGGTAGTTTAGGGTGGGGGCATTTTTCTCAAAATCTTTGCTTTTTTTGGATTCAAGGGGAACCTAAAACATATTTGCAGTGAAATCTGTGTATTGAATTTTTGGGTACAGTGCAACACCTTCTCTATACACTATGTACATAGTCATGTGAATGTAAGCCATTTTTGTGAACCCTAATGTAACGTGATATTTTTGTTTATTGCAGCAGAGTCATTTGTGTCAAAAGGAGCCGTGTTCAGGGGTCTGCGCCGTCACGCGAGAATGAGGGTGGGCAAAGTGGAGTATTTCCACTGTCACTACTTCGTGCGTCTGGAGGAGGGCAAGCCCCCCGAACACTACTACCCGTACTCACGTCCTCTCACTGGACCAGAGATGCTGGAGAAGTGGCTCCAGCAAATGAGGAATCGCAAGATCACCAGCTCACTGTAGTAACTTGCAATAAAAGCTTTTATGTACAGTTTAAACTGTTGTTTATGTAACATCACATTTCCAGCAGCAACAGCAGAGGTATAACAGATGTGAAAATAAGAACTATAGCTTTCCTGGCGACGTGTTAATTCAAGATCTTCTCGGGCTTCTAGCCAGGTAAAAACTTGGCTTGACACCAACGTTTCGAAGAAGTGCATCTTCCTCGTCTTCGAAGACGAGGAAGATGCACTTCTTCGAAACGTTGGTGTCAAGCCAAGTTTTTACCTGGCTAGAAGCCCGAGAAGATCTTGAATTAGATGTGAAAATGTTAATGGGAGCTAGGAAGCGAGATGTACTTTATCTGATATTCATATCTATACAAATGGCCTACTATATAAACAAGCTGCGTCCAATTCTTCCACACCTGACAGTCCTTCATCTTCACTCACGTCATTGTCATCAACGCTATTGCTACTTTCTGCACCTTTATCCTGGATTACAATTCTTTTTGATTTTCTGTATTTCTTTCTAATGATTTTCAATGTTCTCAACATGTTGACATACATTTTCCCATTCTGGCCTGCCAATTCGCTGGCCACAAAACTGTTCCACATCTTTTAATTTAAAAGTGATATATTAAGTTTTATTTTTCTTTCTTTCTTATCTTTGAGAACCCTGTAAATGGAACTCAGTTAAATATCAGTTGCCTTGGCTACTCTTTCATTCACTTTCTACAGGCTTTTGAAGAACTCGGGGAACATACATTTTCTTCCTTCATCTCTGCCTCTTGTTTCATGAAGACAAGGAAGGACATTTGCAATTATTTCTCTACTCTAAGTAATACCTTGCCACTTAGGAGCCATGGTTAAAAAAATTAAATAAAATGAACACTATTTACTGCCCACTTTGAATACAAAGATATGCGGAACACTTTCAATACACACTGTATAAAGTTTGCTCGCTGTGACTTTAAGTAAGCAAAGTATCATACGACAAACTCCGATAAGCTAGCCTCGGTAGCTGGGTTGGCGGTCAGGGTCACGATTCCAGAAGTTTTGTCCGGCAATAACCTTACAAAACAACATACTGATCTATCATACACAGTCCATGTGAGGGTTGCCCAATAATGTCCCACAATTTATTTTGCAGTGAAAAACATTTTTGAGAAATGTACAAATTTAAGTGCAACTGACTTAAAGGTTATTGCGAGTGTATACAAAGTTTCAGTTTGTTCTGACAGAAAGCGTAGGTTTAGGAATGTTTTAAAATAGCATCTGTATTAAACAAAGTGCTGTGATTGAATTTCTCGTAGCAGGGAAGGAAACCATTTGGGAATGTTATTAAACATTTGTGCAAAGTCTAGGGAACATCTGCAGTGAATAGGAGTACCGTTGGTCACTGGGTGAAGGCATGAGAGCTTCAAGATTTGCTGTGGCGAGAAGGTCTCCCACATGTCATTCGAGAGGATTGACCAATTACGACTCTGCAACTGGTGCTGATGCTGTCGGTAAGCAAAGGAAATGTGGATGCGATTATCGATGAGCTCGGACACACAAAAACTCCTTGGTGGCTTCCTGTCGATCTTAGTCCCAAAGAAAAGACATTGCTTCCAATTTGTTGTTGCATCAGGTGCATCACTTTGATCCCAAAACAAAAAGACACTTGATGGAATGGTGTCATGTTCACTCTCCATAGAAGAAAAAATTCCTTCAGCCTGAAAAGTCATGATCACAGTGTTTTTGGGATTGTGAGGGACTAATTCTCATGGATGTGGTGCCAAAAGGTGGTAAGATTAATTCAGAAAGTTGTGTCAAAGTGTTAGACAAACTTAACCAGCATCATGCCAACCCAGAGCAGGTTTTCATTGAGGACTTCTGCCAAACAGGGTTGGACACTGTTACCCCATCCACCCTATAGTCCCAATTTGGCTACCTCAGATTTCCAATTGTTTGGACCACTCAAGTATGCCGTTTGTGAAACACATATATAAAAAATAACTCAGTGGAAACCTGGCTCTGCAATCACAGTAAACATTTCTATCAACAGGAAATAAACACCTTTGCATCTCGCTGGAGAAACGCCATGGAAATTGTAGAAAAAAAATCTGATGTACTCCATTCACATGACTTTCTCTACATATCTGCAACAAATTGTTGTTAAAAAGCTTATTCTTCTATTAACTTCATGCTAATCAAGAAAAAATTAGCAAAGTAGTCTTATTACTTGCTTCCTTGTAAGTAGAAGTGAAATAAGGGAGTACCATAGGTTAAAGTGATAGTCAAAAGCTGGTTGCTATGTGACTGAAGTTTCTTTGTTTGTATGGACACAAGTTGACAAATTCCTGTATGAGAAAAGTATAAGTTTTTTAAAGCTGCAACCAAAAACAAGGAAGATCTTAAAAATGACCAACTCCACGAAAAAAATGTATATAACATAAATTGTGTGTTTTAATATGCTCTACATTTTTTGTATGATAAATTTTTGTCTCTCTCTTATGGTTTAGTAGTTATGCAAAATTCCATAAAATTTATCCAGAATAAAGTAGTCTTTAGAGGCTATTCCCAGAAAATTCAAGATATAAATTTTATTTGCGAGGTATTCATCTTTAATATACAATATTTTAATTGAAATCGTTAGAACCATTTTTGAGAAAATCAAAATTTTCCAAAAAAGTTCCACATAAACGGTAGTTGGGGTGGGGGGATTTTCTTGAACATTTTTGTGTTGCATCCTTGGAAGATACCAAACCTAAATACCAAGTTTGGTATTTAACGGTCTTTTTGTTGTAGAGCTATGCTGTCCACACACTCACATAGACCTTTTTCCAGAATTTTTTTTTTGAATTCAAGGGGACCCAAAACATGTATTTCTGGTGAAATCTCAGTATGGAATTTTTGGGTGCAATATAATACCTTCTCTAGCCTGCCTGGGTAGTGTGGTGGTAACATGCTTGCCTCACATTCAAAAGGCCTGAGTTCGAATCCCACCTCGAGTGAGTTATCTGGATAAGGTTTTTTTTTTCAGGGTTTTCCCTTATCCTGAGAAGACGAATGTCAAGTAACTTTAAGCTCCATGGACCCTGAGATCATATCACCAATTTTATCGTCCAATATGACTAACCAGGTTAAAGGACATTTGACTACAAAAAAAAAAACTACCTTCTCTTTACACTATGTACATAGTACGTGTAGAGAAAGTAAAAATACAACATTATGTTCAATGTTTTAGGGAAAGTAGACAATGTAAAAAGTAGCATGGCTTCACAGTGCATAGATGCTCTATTTCAGATGCTGATGATGAGGTATGAGCATGTTAACGGCAACTTTGACCAAGTACCGATCTGCCCCCCGCGGGAAGGACTGAGAGGAAGGGAGACGCACGGAAGTCCCTAACAGTTTCAATAGGTGGCAGCCCTGGCGGAGCCGGGAGGCCACTACAACGGCACCTAACACAGGGGGAACCTGCAAAGCCTCAAGCCACACCTGCCATCGACCTGAAACAACCGTGGTAGAAATACAGCACCCCAAGAGTCGCCTAAGCGGACTTAGGCACGAGGCCAACGGGAAGCGAAGCCGGACCTCCCAGACGAGACACCTGGCTCGGTGATGCTGATGATAATTTTGTTGCTTCACAGTCGTGGACCGCATCAGCTGTCTCTCTAATCCAACTGCACCCCTAGAGCGCTCTGTACAAACTAATTTCTGCGGTATTTTGTTTTTTTCAAGTGCCAACCGGGAGGGTATGTGGGGCTGTTAGACTCAGTAACTCCCTTAGGCCCTGGATTTCCTGCAGCAAGGTGTCTGTAGCTGCGCTGGCTGGGCTTGCCCGGAAGTGTCCGATGTGTAGGCGTGGCATCTTGGCTGTGCAGCGACCAGATCTGCTCGGTCCTCTAGCAGTCTAGGAGCAACACGTTGAGACAACACCTATACCCTTGCCCCCTCTCTCTCTTGCACATCTGTTGTTGATAACGGTGGCTCTTTTTCCCTCACGTCCATAGAACTATCAGTGGCGGCCAGTTCCTCCCTCTTCCCAACAATAGTTAATACAAGAACAAATGTTGAATCAAGTTAAACATTTCTGAGCTCAGCATTTGTAACTAAGATTGTAGTATGTGGTTAAGATAATATATAAACAAAATCCAACTTCAACATGGCCATGAGCGACACCAGCATTCTCAAGTTCTTCCTCACAAACTTTAGACTGTGCAGTGGTGAGGAGAGATCCTTAGGGACCCCCCGAACCATGGCGGAGACCGGGGGAGGGCTGGCAGGGGTCTGCATTGTAGTATGTGGTTAAGATAATATATAAACAAAATCCAACTTCAACATGGCCATGAGCGACACCAGCATTCTCAAGTTCTTCCTCACAAACTTTAGACTGTGCAGTGGTGAGGAGAGATCCTTAGGGACCCCCCGAACCGTGGCGGCGTGGTGTTCTGCAGACATGCTTACCCACTTTTTTGTTAGGAGTCTTCAATCCTTGGATTGGTTTGCAGCGACTCTCCATTCAGATCTTCTCTCTGCTTTCTGTTTGAGTTCTTCATATTTACTGCATTTCATATCTTCCATAATTTGTTTTATATATTGTGATCTTGCTCTTCCTTTGCCATACCTCCTATTATAATATTCAGTGTGCTCTGATGTCTTAATAAATGGCCTATTAATTTTGTTCTTTTTTTAATTTGGTTCCAAATTTGTTTTTCCGCTTCTGCTCTTTTATATACTTCTTCATTTTTAATTTTGTCACTCCATTTAATTTTTAGCATTTTCCTATAGCACCATGTTTCAAATGCTTCTATTCTCTTTCTTTCTGCTTTTAAAATTGTCCAAGTTTCACATCCATATATCATAATACTCCATACATATGTTTGTAATAAATTCTTCCTGGTTTCAAGGCTAATATTGTTTGCAATAAATAGCTGGTACTTTTTATTAAAAGCAAGTTTTGCGTGTTGTATTCTACTGGTTATTTCTGTTTTGCTCCTTCCATCAGCTGTTATTTTGCTTCCTAGATATTGAAATATTTCGGTTTCTTCTAATAGTTGTCCATTTAGTTTAATTTTTGTGTTACTATTCCCTTTCTTCCTGCAAGTCATAATTTTTGTTTTTGATTTATTAATGTTTAAGTTGTAGTTGTTCCTTAATGTATTTTCTAATTTGTTTATGAATGTTTCTAAATCTTTCTTGTTCTCCATTAATATTGCAATATCATCTGCAAAGCGGAGCATATTGATTTTTATCCCCTGTATCTTTATTCCAGTGTCTATTTCTTCCGTGATTTCATTTCTGTATGTATGCATTAAACAGTATTGGGGATAGTGCACATCCTTGTCTCACTCCTTTTCTTATATGGACTATTTCTTGGTTTCTCCCACAGTTTATAATTGCTTTTTCATCTTTATATAGATTCCATATAATCCTAAAATCTCTAAATTTAATTCCCAGGTTTCTAAGCACTCCAAATTTTGATCCAATCCACATTATCAAATGCTTTCTCTATATCTATGAAAGCAATATATGTTCTTTTATTCTTTCTTAGCCTTTTTTCCAGTATTACTCTCATTGCTAATATTGCTTCTTGTGTGCCTGTGTTCTTCCTAAATCCAAATTGATCATGTGTTATGTATGTATCTATTTTCTTTTCTAGTATATATTATTTTGTTAATATTTTGGATGCATGCGACATTAAACTTAGTGTACGGTATTGTTCACATTTTTCAGCATTTGGTATAATTTTACACATTTTAAAATCTTCTGGTAGTATTCCAGTTTCATATATATCAAATATAAGTTCATAGTGTCTTGTGTAGTTCTTCATTTGCATTCTTCAATAGTTCTCCAGGAATCCCATCCTCCCCAGGTGCTTTTCCATCTCTTAGATTGTTTAGAGCCTGTTCAAATTCTTCTTTTAGTACTGGGTCTCCTCTATCATCTTCTACTTCATCTATGATTTCTTTTAGCTCTTCTATTTCATGTCCTTTATACAAATTCTCTATATATTCTTTCCATCTTTTTACTCTAATCTTATCATCAATTAATTTTCCTTCTCTGTCTCTTAGTTTGTTCCCTTGTGTTTTACGTTCAATAAAAAAGTTTTTAATTCCTTTATATGCTGTTTCTAATTTTCCTTTCTTGAATTCTTCATCTATTATCTCCATATTTTCTTTTAAAACTACTTCCTTCCTTTCTCTAATTTCTCTATTTATTTTGTTTCGTAGTGCTTTGTATTTTATTGATGCTTCTGGGTCCTTTGATTTTTTTAGTTTTCTGTGTTCATTAATCATTTTTATAATGTCATCTGTGATCCATTCTTTTTTATTTGTTATTGTGTTAGTATTAATAGTTTCTTCAGCTACTTTTCCTATTTTTGTTTTGATCACTTCCCAACTTGAATTTGTGTCTTGTGGTTTAATTTCTATATGTTAATTAGTTTTGTTTTTATATTCTAGTAGCGTTTGTTCAGCTTTTAGCTTTCTAATATTCCATTTCTTCCTATTACTTTTAATTAGTTTCTTAAATCTTAATAGAGTTTTCATCATTATCATATTATGATCACTATCTACGTCCGCTCCTGGATAGCTCTTACTATCTTTCACTTGATTCCGAAATCTTTGTTTTGTCAAGATATAATCTATTTGATATCTGTTTATATCTCCTGGCATTTTCCATGTGTATCTCCTTCTTACATGATGATCAAATAATGTGTTAGTTATTAGTAACTTGTTTTTTGCACAAAATTCTATTAATCGTTCTCCTCTTCTATTTCGTGTGCCTAATCCAAATTTTCCTATTATATGTTTTTCTTCCACTTCACCTACTGATGCATTCCAATCTCCCATTATTATTAAGTTTTCATTCATGTTTAATTGGGTTATGACTGAATATTTACTGGCATGGTCGGGATGACTTGAATGGCAGTAAAACTGCGATGTGGAAGGCAACGAGAAACCACCACATAAAATTCTCAAGAATCAGCGAACTATGACATGAAGTCTTCTCATGTTAAAATATCCGGAGGTAAAATAGGCCCGCAATCGAATCTCCAGAGCGGCTCAACAAGAGGAGCAATGAAGTATATTGCAACATGGAATGTAAGATCACTATCCAGTGGAAAACTACCCACTTTTATAACTCCCAATTGTGCAGCAAGAACTTTCCAGGAGCAGGGCTCATTACTGCAGGTGTGTGACAATCTAAAACTTTTATGTAAACGGTCCACGCGCACTCCTTAAATTTACGCTCACCTGCGACAATGCAGTGCAACTATGTAAAGCATGCCAGCTGTGAACCTGCAACAATTGTAGGCACGGTGCTTAGATTTTCTTTTTTACTTTCTCTATACCTACTAGAGAAGGTGTTGCATTGTACCCAAAAATTCCATACCGAGATTTCACCCGAAATAGACGTTTTAGGGTCCCCTGAATTAAAAAAAAAGTATTTTCAGAAAAAGGTCCGCGTGTGGGTGTCTGTGAACACGATAACTCAAAAACGAAAAGTCGGTAAAATACCAAACTTGGCATTTAAGTTCAGTATTTTTCAGGGATGTGACACGTAGATTTTGAGAAAAATCCCCCACCCCAAATTACCCTTTACATGGAAAAGATTTCGAAAATGTTGATTTTCTCAATAATGGATATAACGATACTGATTAATATACCGTATATTAAAGATAAATAAAATGTATATCCTGAATTTTCTGGGAACAGCCTCTGAAGACCTCTTCATTCAGGATTAACTTTGCATAACTGGTACACCGTAAGATATAGCCAAAATCTTACTTCACAAAAAATGTAGAGCTCAAAACACACAGTTTATGTCATATACTTTTTTTTTTTTTTTTTTTTGAGTTAATCGTTTTCGAGATATTCCGGACTATTGGTTTCAATTTTAAGCCGTTTAAACTTTTCTCAAACGGGAAGACGTCTTTCTTCACGTTACTCGTTTGCTCCTAGGAAGTAAAGAGAATGGAATTTCAATTGTTTCGAACAGCGACTGGTTTTTAAAGAGGACACTGCCGCTTTAATCTGGCATTTTCTTATTTCCCTTCTACTTCCAAGGAAGCTAGTAATAAGACTATTTCTGCTAATGTGTGTCTCGATTATCATGAAGTAGGTAGAAAAATGAGCTTTTTAACAATAATTTGTTACAGACAAGTGAATGAAACACATCAGATTTGTCTAAACAGGCTTTTTATTCAGGGACCTCAAAGCAGTGTTTCGATATCTAAATTTTAGTAAAATAGAAATACTCCAAGTATTAGGGAGAAAAAGTAAAAATCTGATGTGTTCCATTCACATGACTTTCTCTACATCTCTGCAACAAATTATTGTTAAAAAGCTTATGTTTCTATTTACTTCATGCTAATCGAGAAAAAATTAGCAGAAATAGTCTTATTACTTGCTTCTTTGTAAGTAGAAGCGAAATAAGGGAGTACCATAAGTTAAAGTGATAGTCAAAAGCTGGTTACTCTGTCACTGAAGTTCCTTTGTTTGTATGGACAGAAGTTGACAAATTCCTGTATAAGAAAAGTATAAGTTTTTTAAAGCTGAAACCAAAAACAAGGAATATCTCAAAAACGATCAATTACATGAAAAAAAAAGTATATAACATAAATTGTGTTTTAACGTGCTCTACATTTTTTGTGTGGTAAGTTTTTGTTCATCTCTTACGGTTTAGCGGTTATGTAAAATTCCGTAAAATTCATCCAGAATAAAGCAGTCTTCAGAGGCTATTCCCAGAAAATTTAAGATATACGTTTTATTTGTCATGTAAATATCTTTAATAAACGATATTTTAATCATAATTGTTAAAGCCATTTTTGAAAAAATCAAAATCTTCGAAAAAAGTTGCATGTAAAGGGTAGTTTAGGGTGGGGGTATTTTTCTCAAAATCTTCGTGTCGCATCCCTGGAAGATACTAAACTTAAATACGAAGTTTGGTATTTTAGCGACTTTTCGTTTTTGAGTTATCGTGTCCACAGACACACGGATCTTTTTCTGAAAATGCTTTTCTTTTTTTTTTTTTTTTTTTTTTTGATGCAGGGGAAACTAAAACATATATATCCTGTGAAATCTCGGTATCGAATTATTAGATGGAGTGCAATACCTTCTCTATACACTATGTACATAGTACATGTAGAGAAAGTAAAAAAGACTGACAACCATTCCTTTTAACCCCCTACGAGGATAATGGGCACTCCAGTATGATAAAATTGTTCTCGACACGCAGACTTACGAAGGTCAACGGGGTCAAATGGACTTTGTAGCACTTAAAGTTTAAAAACGAATGAGGGAAATTAAGTTGAAATGGGAGAAGACTAAAATGCTTCTGCCATTCAGTTTTTTGTTCAACTTTTTTTTTAGTCAGCTGGGAGTTAGGAGTTGTATTACAACGCGGGCCAGTTAACAAAGGAAATGCGTTCTCCGTCACATTAGTAACTGTTGTTAGGTGCGGGTCTTTTGTTCTCATTTCTGGCACCTGTTGAGTTCACCTGGCGAAACTGCATTCGGAGGAAACGCATCAACTGACCAATAGGGAATTAGGAAAATTGCCACGTGATCCTTTATTATTCTGCGTGGTCGTGTCTTGTTTCCTGTGCTGCCCCCACCCTTCGACTTAGCAGCACGCTCGACGAACCGGGTTGCCGCCAGTATTCAGTGCGGCTCTCCTCAAGAAAGTGGTTCATTGTATCATAATTAAATTTGCGGTGGTTGTGTTCACGTGTGTCTCCATGTCGCTGACCTGCCAACACAGGCAAGTACATTCATTTGCTTCTAAATAACAACACTTGACCTATTAAAATATGTGTTTCGGTATCGCTGTGCGAAAATCGCAAGAATTCCTACATTTTTGCAAGTATGTGTTAAAAAACTTAAATATATTTCTTCTCAAACGTTAATTTAGTAATAAAGTGATCTAATGGCAAATACTAATTAACAATAGTTGTGTTTAAAATAACCTTAGTAATAGCTGTTAAAAATTACTTTTCACCTCAGTTGGCAGTACCTAATGGTAACAATGTTAATTACTAATAATCAATAACAAATGAGCTACGACTTAAACATATTTGATGTGAGAAAACATTTTTAAAACCTATGTACAGCGATAGAGGAGGAGGCTTTCATTGAACACGTCATTGGCATTGCGCAGAATTTAATTCCTTATTAGGATTATTGATAGCGAGGTGTAAAGTAGGATGAAAAATTGCTTTATTTCAATCGTGCTAGAATAATTTGCTTCCAAATGTTACTAAAACGTTATAACAAAGTATAATACATTGCTATTCGTTGTGCGCGACAGGTTGGCGTCTCCTGTTCGAGCCTTCTAGAGGCATGACTCAGTGAATCCTGCAAAAAATGCCTTTGTAGAGCGGTGTTTGTTTAAAGCCTACTTCCATCCGACATTAATACGTCTCGGTGGTTTTATATGTGGTTTCATACAAGCAACAGGTTCTTACATTTGTAGAAGGTGTTCCCAATAGGCACATGACACAATGGTGAGATCATCGGGGTTAAATTGCCCAATAACCTTGACATGCGGCACATATTTATTTTTGGAATGCCACTTCAGCGTGGATGCGTTTGTGTGCAGAGGCGTAGCAGAGGGGGGGGGGGTTGGAATCTCCATGCAAAAAATTTATAAAGTAATAGCAAAATCTAACTTTAATTCCAATTGCTGCACCTTAAACTATGAATATAAAGTCGATTGTGTTTTAAAAAAATATTGCAACTACGATTAATATACATTTATCATTAGATTTTATACAAACTGTTTAAAAAATATATCCTTATGTATAAACTCTTTCAAATATTTTCCTGGCTACGGTATTGTTTATAATAATTGAACACTACTTACGATTCTATAGTGATAAGTTATTTGCATTTAGTTTCGTAAATACGTAATGTCCTTAGTTTTCATGTTTAATAATACTCAAGGAGAATAGTACTTCCTGTCTCGCAATATCAACTTTTAAAAATTGTAGAAATGACCGCACTGGTTTCCCATTGTGAGTAATTCCATGGTGAATTGAAATCGATTAGAGTCAAATTCCATCTCGATACCTTCCGCGTTTCATATGTTAAATTCAATACGAATTCAGATCGTTTTGAATACTTGTTATCTGTATTATAAGCAGGTTTAGAAGTTAGATTGTAATATTTGAGAATGAATTGCAGACTATAGAAACCATAAAAATCTGATGTGTTCGATTCACATGACTTTCTCTACATCTCTGCAATAAATTATTGTTAAAAAGCTTGTTATTTTATGTATTTCATGCTAATTGAGAAAAAAATTAGCAGAAATAGTCTTATTACCTGCTTTCTTGTAAGTAGAAGTGAAATAAGGGAGTACCATAGGTTAAAGTGATAGTCAAAAGCTGGTTACTATGTGAACCTTTGTATGGACAGGAGTTGACAAATTCCTATATGAGAAAAGTAAAAGTTTTTTAAAGCTGAAACCAATAACAAGCAACATCTTAAAAACGGTCAGCTCCACGAAAAAAATGTATATGATATAAATTGTGTGTTTTAATGTGCTCTACATTTTTTGTGTGGTAAGTTTTTGTCTATCACTTACGGTTTAGCAGATATGCAAAATTCCGTAAAATTCACCCAGAATAAAGGGGCCTTTAGAGCGTATTCCCAGAAAAATCAAGTTATACATTTTATTTGTCAGGTAAATATCTTTAATATATGACATTTTAATCAAAATTTTCGAACAAAGTTACATGTAAAGGGTAGTTTGGGGTTGGGGGATTTTTCTCAAACTCTTCGTGTCGCATCCCTGGAAGATACTAAACTTAAATACTAAGTTTGGTATTTTACCGATTTTTCGTTTATGAGGTATCGTGTTCATGGATACACACACACACATTCAGGGGGGCCCAAAACATGTATTTCCGGTGAAATCTCTGTATCGAAATTTTGGGTAGAATGCAATACCTTCTCTATACACTATATAAATAGGACGTGTAGAGAAAGTAATAAAAAAAACATTAACATATGACTACCACGTGTAACGAGAGTAGTAGGAGAAGCGTTTATTTACCGTTTTCAAAACGATATGAATTCCGAAGCGTTTCCATGCAATATTTCGATCCGATCCCACTTTTTAAGAGGATCGGATCCAAGATTCTATACGATTTGAATCCGCCTTTTCAAGCAGTATTTAATACGGTAAGTGTAGTCAAATCGATTATTACGTGGTAATAATGTGGCGATTGTTATTTCAAGTGCAAGTTTACTTCGCCAGTGGTTTACGTGCTTCAACATCATACCGAGTACGTAATGTTTTACCTTCTGTAGATGAAAGTGTGTAAATTGCTGTGAAGCAAGGGCGCACTGGGTGGATTGGGGTTCTACTCGGAACGTTATATTTGGAGAAACATGCGGTAAAAGGGGCAAAATAAATAATCTTATAGATGGTACTATATGTATTAAATTTTGAACCCCTCGACGAAAAGTATTACAGTAGGAAAAATCTGATGTGTTCCATTCACATGGCTTTCTCTACATCTCTGCAACAAATTATTGTTAAAAAGCTTATGCTTCTATTTACTTCATGCTAATCGAGAAAACATTATCAGAAATAGTCTTATTTCTTATTTCCTTGTAAGTAGAAGTGAAATAAGGGAGTACCATAGGTTAAAGTGATAGTCAAAAGTTGGTTGCTATGTGACTGAAGTTCCTTTGTATGGACACGAGTTGACAAATTCCTGTATGAGAAAAGTATAAGTTTTTAAAGCTGAAACCAATAACAAGGAATATTTCAAAAACTACCAACTCCACGACAAAAATGTATATAACATAAATTGTGTGTTTTAACGTGCTATATATTTTTGTGTTATAAGTTTTTGTCCATCTCTTACGATTTAGCAGTTAGGCAACATTCCGTAAAATTCATCCATAGTAAAGTAGTCTTCCCAGAAAATTCAAGATATACATTTTATTTGTAGTATCTGTATCAAGTAAATATCTTTAATTTGCGATATTTTTATCAAGATTGTTAGAGCCATTTTTGAGAAAATAAAACTTTTTGAAAAAAGTTCAATGTAAAGGGTAGTTGGGGGTGGGGGGATATTCCTGAAAATCTTCAAGTCGCATCCTTGGAAGATAACAAATTTAAATACCAAGTTTGGTATTCAACGGTCTTTTCGGTTTTGAGCTATGCTGTTCACACACATACACGGACCTTTTTCTAAGAATGCTTTTTTTTTGGATTCCGGGAGACCCAAAACATATATTTCTGGTGAAATCTCGGCATTGAATTTTTGGGTGGAATGCAATACCTTCTTTATACACTATGTACATAGTGCGTGTAGAGAAAGTAAAAATATAATAAAATAGTTGTGAATTAAGCAACAAACTAAACCTTCCTTTCTTCATATATTTTTACTTTCTTTACACGTACATAGTGTATAGAGAAGGTATTGCACTCCAGCCAAAAATTCGATACCGAGATTTCACCGGAAATATATGTTTAGGGTGCCCTGTATCAAAACAAAAAAAAAAAAAAAAAGCATTTTCAGAAAAAGATTCATGTGTCTGTCCATGTATCTGTGAACACGATAACTCAAAAACGAAAAATCGGTAAAATACGAAACTGGGTATTTAAGTTTAGTATCTTCCAGGGATGCGAAACGAAGATTTTGAAAAGAAAAAAAATCTGCCCACCGCCAACTACCCTTTACATGGAACTTTTTTTTTTTTTAAAAAAAATTGATTTTCTCAAAAATGGCTCTAACGATTTTGATTAAAATATCGTATATTAAAGACAAATACGGTTTATACATTATGAATTTTCTGGCAATAGTCTCTGGATGAATTTTACGGAATTTTCCATAACTGCTAAACCGTAAAAGATGGACAAAAACTCGTTACACAAAAAATGTAGATCACGTTAAAACACGCAATTTGACTTATATGCATTTTTTTTTCGTGGAGTTGATGGTTTTTTTTTTTAGATATTCCTTGTTTTTGGATTCAGCTTTGAAAAACATACTTTTCTCATACAGGAATTTGTCAACTCCTGCCCATACAAAGGAACTTCAGTCACATAGCAACCAGCTTTTGACTACCACTTTAACCTGTGGTACTCCCTTATTTCGCTCCTACTTACAAGGAAGCAAGTAATAAGACTATTTCTGCTATGTTTTTCTCGATTAGCATGAAGTAAATAGAAACATAAGCTTCTTTGCAGAGATGTAGAGAAAGCATGTGAATGGAGCTTCATCAGATTTTTTTACGTAAGTGATACATGCCCATCTTGTGTGTGTTTGCCTGATAAACACGATGACTATGGTAGTGACATAACCTCAACTTGTGTAGGCCGTTGTACTGAAGTCGAAGATGTTCCATTGCGTTCCGTTTGTGGGGAAACAATCGACCAGTCTTTTGTTAATTATGAATCGATAATTTTGCGAGACATACACCAGACAAAAAAAAAAAAAAAAGGCTAACGTAATTGTCACGTAATGGCGGAATGGCACTATCGTCAGAATAACATTTACCACGTTGGGCAATTGAAATCGATTTGAGTACGCTTACCATATCGAATACTGCATAGAAGCGGGGATTCTAATTCTATTGAATCTTGGAAAGTGGGATCGGATCAAAATATGTTCTGCTACTCGTTGCACGTAGCAGTATCATGATAATGCTTTTGTTTATTGCTCTATGACAGTGTTTCCCAACCTTTTGAAGTTCACGGCACCCTTGGGAATAACATTAAACACCAGGGGCACCCTTCCTTGAATTAAATGAAAATTAAGCTTAATATGTTAATTTATCGAAATATTATATAATAATAACGTACACCATAACATAATACAGTAAACTTTACTACAAATACTGAGTAAAAATACATCAATAAATTTTGTTCGATTAATGATTAATGTGAAACTTGTGATTGATGCTTAGAGCACAGACATGTGATGTCGGGTCTTACAGTTGACAGTGAAACACGCAAATCACCCTCAAGGTTATTCAGTCTATTTCTTGCTTTCCATTTTATTGTCACCATAGCAGAGAAGGCTTGCTCGCATAGATAGGATGTTGAAAAGGGCAAAAGTGCGTTAATTGCTTTCTTCATTAGGTTAGGGTACTCCTCTCTCCGTTGAAGCCAAAAACTAGCCACCGACGCCTCACTCTTGGTGAACTTACCTTTGAGTGTGGAATCAGCGCAAAGATCAATAAATTCATCTCGTTCGCAAGCAGTGAAATCTATTTCCTCTGCACTATCTACGAAATCAAATGGTGAGACAACCCAGTCGAGATTCGTAGTGGAAATAGTTGGAAAGTACGCATCTATTGCATCTTGCAATCTTGATAAGTGATCACAAATGCGGTCTTTCAGTTTACCCAGATCTTTATCTCCTGCCACATTAAGAAGAGACGGAAAGTGCGACAAATCTGCTTTTTGAACTGCAGACTTCCAAGAACTAAGTTTTCTTTTAAAACCTTTCATTTTATTGGTTGAGGAGATTATTGTTTCATGTCGACCCTGCATCGAAACATTCAGTTCATTCAGCTTATGAAAAATATCTGCCAGATACGACAGTTCAAAACACCAAGAATTACTTAGTAAGAGGTCATGAAATGTGTCTTGATTTTCATCCTTAAAAAAAGTTTTTAGCTGTTCTTTAAGTTCGAGAAACCGGTTCAATACACGACCCCGCGACAACCACCTTACTTCTGTGTGAAGTAACAAAGAGGTATGAGCTGCATCCGTTGCGCGACATAACTGTTCAAAAGTTCTGCACTTTAAAGGTCGAGACTTCATATAGTTCACCATTTTCACAACTTGGTTAAACACTTCAGCAAAATCTTCATTACACGCTTTCACGACTAATGCCTCTCTATGCAGAAAACAGTGAGTTATAATAATGGATGGATTTTCATTGACAGCTCTGGCAGTAAAACCTTTAATTTTCCCAGACATAGATGGTGCACCATCTGTACATATACCACAACAGTCTTTCCATGAAAGATCATGGTCATTGAGATAGGAATTAATAGAAACGAAAATATCATGGTCTGTGGTTGTAGTCTCCAGCGGTCTACAGAACAGAAACTGTTCATTAATATCTTTTTCATCAATATATCTGATAAAACCAAGGAGTTGCGGTTTGTCACCAATATCGAGACTCTCATCTACTTGCAAAGCAAATGTTCTATAAGTTTTTATTTTCTCCGTGACTTGTTCGTTGATATTGCATGACATTTCAGATATCCTGCGGCTGATTGTGTTGTTGGACAGAGGAACTTTCGAAATTTGATTAGCTGCTCCTTCGCCAAGTATTGTTGAAACTATAACTTGACATGCAGGGCCAATGATTTCCTCTCCAAGAGTATGAGGTTTCTTTTTTTTAGCTATCAGTCCTGCTACTTTAAATGAGGCTTCAAGAGCAGTATCACCTATGGTCATTCTCTTTACCATTCGCACAGCTGTTTTCTTCTCCCCTTCTAATATATGTGAAAAATACATTACACTTTTCTGTGACACACCAGGATGCTTTGTTGTAAGATGCCGCTTCAGTTTGCTAGGTACCATGGCCTCGTTGCTAAGTGTTTCGCCACAAACTAAACACACAGGGATAGGGTTTTCCTCGTTGTTATTCCACTTAAATCCATACGTTAAGTAACTGTCCTGGTATGTTCTTTTCTTTCGTTTGTCTTCTTTATGTGGTGAATTCGACGGTCCGGGAGAAACTGTAAGATTTGGCTTCTTAAAGCAAGCAGTAGGAGCCAACTGTTACTTTCACTGTCGTGGCGTTTACGTTTATCAATGAACTTATCCATAGCTAAACACTGTGAATCAACGCGAGGAAGACAACTGGAAGCGCCAAGCGGCGTACACTTTTATATATTCATCTGTCGAAGTCACGGGAATGTTCGTGAGGAAGCGAGTAGTCTCGGGAATGTTCGGCAGGGTATAGCTGTAATGCCATCTGTGGGATACTAGTATAACTGAATTATTGAATTGAATCCACCACTATCACCATCTGCCGTGCATGAGCGTAATTGATTTGACTTATTTTATTTCAAGACCTTACAAGACTTAAAGCTTCAGTAGAAGGTATTTTTGTTTTGTTTATCTCAATATCTCGCGGCACCCCTTAGCCAATCACACGGCACCCTAGGGTGCCGGGGAACACCAGTTGGGAACCATTGCTCTATGATATGGAATTGGACTCAAGTCGATTTCAATTCCCCATGGAAACGTGGTTATTGCTCTCGCTACTGCGCATGCGTTACACTCCCCACTTGGCTTAGCAGTCCCGAGTAAAGCTATCAGGTTAGAAAAGCAGACTGCATCAGTTTATATCCACCATACGTAAATCAATGTTGCTTAAGTTTTTAGTTTACCAATGTTGGGTCCATTTTTTACTTTTTCTACATGTACTATGTACATAGTGTATAGAGAAGGTATTGTATTGCACCCAAAAATTCAATACCGACATTTCACCGGAAATATATGTTTTGGGTCCCCCTGAATTCAAACAAAGCCTTTTCAGAAAAAGGTCCGCATGTGTGTGTCTCTGTGAACACCATAAATCAAAAACAAAAAGTCGGTAAAATACCAAACTTGATATTTAAGTTTAGTATCTTCTAGAAGTTGACAAATTCCTGTGTGAGAAAAGTATGTTTTTTAAAGCTGATACCAAAAACAAGAAATACCTATCTCAAAAACGATCAACTCCACGAAAAAAAAGTATATAACATAAATTGCGTGTTTTAACGTGCTCTGTGTTTTTTGTGTGGTAAGTTTTTGTCCATCTCTTATGGTTAAGCAGTTATGCAAAATTCCGTAAAATCTATCCAGAATAAAGTAGTCTTCAGAGACTATTCCCAGAAAATTCAAGATATACATTTTATTTGTCAGGTAAATACCTGTAATATGCGATATTTTAATCAAAATCGTTGAGGCAGATCAGCATTTACAAAAAATGTCCATGTAAGAGTAGTTGGGGATGGGGGGATTTTCTTGAAAATCTTCGTCTCGCATCCTTGGAAGATACCAAAGTTAAATGCCAAGTTTAGTATTTAACGGTCTTTTCGTTTTTGAGCTATACTGTCCACAAATAGACATACACGCAGACATTTTTTCTAAAAATGCTATTTTTTTATTCAGGGGGACCCAAAACATGTATTTGCGGTGAAATCTCTTTATATTGGAATTTGTAGGAAGCGTAGAGGAGTGAATTACTTAGGCATGGTGTGGGACGAGTCGAGAGTAACGTGATACTACAGGAATGCTGTCAGCTTTATACTCGTGACAATTGCCATGCGATCATTTCTGCCGGCACTCAACAGGTGTTCGTTCGGCTACCTTTCAAATGAGGGCGGCCATGCATGTAACATGTCTACCTGCGCATCAGGCAGGCCGTGGAATTCACTACCAGGCTGCCAAGCTTAGCGCACAGTTTCAAACTTATACTGGTCTAAATGCATGACGTTAGAAAATCGGCATAATACAGAGGAAACGATCATTTGTATACATTTAAAAAAACATCTGATGTGTTCCCTACGCATGCCTTTCTCTCATCTCTGTAACAAATTATTGTTAAAAGCTTATGCTTCTATTTATTTCATGCTAATCGAGAAAAAAATTAGCAGAAACAGTCTTATTACTTGCTTCCTTGCAAGTAGAAGCGAAATAAGGGAGTAGCATAGGTTAGTGATAGTCAAAAGCTGGTTACTATGTGACTGAAGTTCCTTTGTTTGTATGGAAAAGAGTTGACAAATTCCTGTGTGAGAAAATTGTGCTTTTCAAAGCTAAAACCAAAAACAAGGAATATGTAAAAAACGATCAATTCTACGGGGGAAAAAAAATGTGTACAACATACATTGTGTGTTTTAATGTGCTCTACATTTTTTGTGTGGGAAGTTTTTGTCAATCTCTTACGGTTTAGCAGTTATGCAAAATTCTGTAAACGTCATCCAGAATAAAGTAGTGTTCAGAGGTTATTCCCAGAAAATTAAAGATATACATTTTATTTGTCAATAGAATCTTTATACGATATTTTAATCAAAATCGTTAGAGCCATTTTTGGGGGAAATTAACATTTTCGGTTTTTTTTTTTTCATGAAAAGTGTAGTTGGGTGGGGGGATTTTTCTCAAAATTCTCGTGCCGCTTCCCTGGAAAACACTAAGTTTAGTACTTTACCTAGTTTTGGTTTTTGAGTTATCGTGATCACAGACACACGCGCCCGCGCGGACTTTTTTCTAAAAATGCTTTATCGAATAGTAGGACGTACGTGTAGAGAAAGTGAAAAGCGTTTATAATACTTACCAAAATAAACATTGGCCAAATGGTGTTGTGCCCCTTTAAGTACAAGCTCTGCTCCTAACGCCAAGCTGACTGGTCACCACAAAATGTTCCTTATTACTTTCTCTGCACGTACTATGTACATAGTGTTTACAGAAGGTATTGTATTGCACCCAAAAATTCAATACCGAGATTTCACTGGAAATATGTTTTCAGACCCCGTAAATCCAAAAAAAAAAACAACACATTTTTAGAAAAATGTCCGTGTGTGTCTATGAACACCATAGCTCTAAAACGAAAAGTCTGTTAAATACCAAACTAGGCATTTTAGTTCAGTATCTTCCAAGGATTTTCAGGAAAATCCCTCAACTACGCTTTACATGGAAGAAATTTCGTGAATTTTGATTTTCTCAAAAATACCTCTGGCGATTGTAATTGAAATCTCTTATGATTAAGATATTTATATGACAAAATGAATATTTTGAATTTTCTGAGAATAGCCTCTGAAGACCTCTTTATTTTGGATGATTTTTATTGAATTTTGTATAATTAGTAGCCCGTAAGAGATAGACAAAAACTTACTTCACAAAAAATGTAGACCTCGATAAAACATACACTTTGTCATATACGTTTTTTTTTTTTTCCGTGAAGTAGATCGTTTTTGAGATATTCCTTGTTATTGGTTTCAGCTTTAAAAAACTTAGTTTTCTCATTCAGGAATTTGTCAGCTCTTGTCCATACAAACAAAGGCACTTCAGTCACATTGCAACCAGCTTTTCTCGATTAGCATGAAGTAAATAGAAGCATAAGCTTTTCAACAATAATTTGTTGTAGAGATGTAGAGAAAGTCATGGAACAGAGCGGATGTTTTTGTTTTTTATGTAAAGAGACGTAAATAATCTTTTTTCCGAGTGTAAAAGTTGTTCAGTTGAGCTGCACTAGCAGGGAAGTAAGCGGCATGTCTTTTGTTTCTCTGTGAGATTGTTACCGCTTTTGTTTGTCGCCTCTTGGAACGAAGCGGAATAACCTTTGTTTCTGTGGCAGAACCTTTGTCGCTTCTTTCGACCTGAAACAGCAGAAAGCTACAAAACCGACTGCAACTTAAACCCTATTAGAACAAAACTGACCAAGTTATAGTTGCGTTGTCAGCTCGTGGACCCTGAAAGGAATGCGTACATAACACACGCATGACTACAGATAAGGTGACACACGCAGATAGAAACGCTGTTGAAGAATAACATGCAGCCTGCCGTGCCAATTCTGAACATGCTGTCTTATTTTCTGATGAAAATGTGGGTGTGCGTGCTCAAAAATGAAACGCTCGTTAAATACCAAACTTGGTATTTTAGTTCAAAATCTTCCAAGGTTGCCCCACAAAGATTTTCAACAAAATCCCCCACTCCCATTACCCTATACAAGTGACATTTTTTTTAGAAAATTTAAGTCATTGATTTGTGCAACAGTATATTCAGGTCTAGTTACTGTCTCTACACGTACTATATACATAGTGTATACAGAAGGTATTGTATTGCACTCCACCCAAAAATTCTATAGCGAGATTTCACCGGAAATACATGTTTTGAGACTCCCTGAATAAAATAGAATTTTTATTTTCTCTATACGCACTATGTACATAGTGTATAGAGAAGGTGTTGTATTGCACTCCACCCAAAAATGCAATACCGAGATTTCACCGGAAACACACGTTTTGAGACCCCCTGAATAAAAAAAAATTACTTTCTCTATACGTACTATGTACATAGTGTATAGAGAAGGTATTGTATTGCACTCCACCCAAAAATTCTATAGCGAGATTTCACCGGAAATACATGTTTTGAGACTCCCTGAATAAAATAGAATTTTTATTTTCTCTATACGCACTATGTACATAGTGTATAGAGAAGGTGTTGTATTGCACTCCACCCAAAAATGCAATACCGAGATTTCACCGGAAACACACGTTTTGAGACCCCCTGAATAAAAAAAAATTACTTTCTCTATACGTACTATGTACATAGTGTATAGAGAAGGTATTGTATTGCACTCCACCCAAAAATTCTATAGCGAGATTTCACCGGAAATACATGCTTTTGGTCCCCCTGAAAAAAAAATTAGAAAAATGTCCATGTGCGCGTGTCTGCGGGCAGCATAGCTGAAAAACGAAAATTCCGTTAAAAACCAAATTTGGTATTTAGGTTTGATGTCTTCCAAGGATGCAACACGAAGAGAATCCTCGCACCCCCAGCTATCCTTTACATGGAACTTTTTTCGCAAAAATGGCTCTTAACGATTTTGATTAAAATATTGTGTATTAAAGACATTTACTTGACAAATCATGTACATTTTGAATTTTCTGGGATTTTGTATAACTGCTAAAGCGCAAGAAATGGACAAAAACTTAACACAAAAAATGTAGAGCACGTTAAAACACACACTTTATGCTACATACATTTTTTTCGTGGAATTGATCGTTTTTGAGATATTCCTTGTTATTGGTTTCTGCTTTAAAAAACTTATACTTTTCTCATACAGGAATTTGTCAACTGCTGTCCATACAAACAAAGGAAGTTCAGCCACATAGCAACCAGCTTTTGACTGTCACTTTAACCTATGCTACTCCCTTATTTCACTTCTACTTACAAGGAAGCAAGTCATAAGATTATTCCTGCTAATTTTTACTTTCTCTACACGTACTATGTACATAGTGTATAGAGAAGGTATTACACTCCACCCAAAAATTCGATACAGAGATTTCACAGGAAATATGTTTTGGGGTCCCCTATATATATAAAAAAAAAAAAAAAAAAAAAAGCATTTTCACGAAAAGGTCCATGTAGGTGTGTCTGTGAACACGATAACTCAAAAACGAAAAGTCGGTAAAATACCAAACTTGGTATATAAGTTTAGTATCTTCCAGGGATGCGACACGAAGATTTTGAGGAAAATCCCCCAACCCCCAACTACCCTTTACATGGAACTTTTTACGCAAATTTCGATTTTCTCAAAAATGCCTCTAACGATTTTGATTAAAATATCGTATATTAAAGATATTTACCTGACAAATAAAATGTATATCTTGAATTTCCTGGGAATAGCCTCTGAAGACCTTTTTTATTCTGAATGGATTTTACTCAAATTTTTCGTAAATTTGTAGAGTTCGTAAAAACACAAAATGTATGTTATAAACATTTTCATCGTGGAATTGACCATGTTTTATTTTGTATTTATTCTTTGTTATTGGTTTCAGTTTTAAATACTTTTCTCATACGAGACTTTGTAAAATTATGGCCATGCAAACAAAGGCACATCAATCACATGGCAACCAGCTTTTAAAAGAGTTGTCTATCACCTTAGCCGCTTCTAATTACAAGGAAGCAAGTAAGCTAATTTTTTCTCTAGTAGCATGGAACAATAATCTTTTTAACAATAATTGTTTCAGAGATGTAGAGAAAGTGATGTGAATGGACACATCAACTAATGGCTACAGTTTGACTATTTCATAGTTATGTGCTCCATACGGCAAAGGTGATTTTGCACGTATGTACGTTTCCATGGTTACGAGCGTGTACTGAAATCACGTTCGGCTTTTGTCACAAGAAATGTTTATTGTGGTAGGGTGTGACACCAAGCTTTGCTCTCACACGTGTTTCTCGCTATGTAAACTAGCATTAGGAATCCTTTTTAATTTCTCTACACGTATATGTACATAGTGTATAGAGAAGATATTGTATTGCACCTAAAAGTTCCATACCGAGATTTCACCGGAAATACGTATTTTGAGACCCCCTGAATCCAAAAAATTAGAAAAAGGTCCGCGTGTGTCTGTGTCTGGATAGCATAGCTCAAAAACGAAAAGACTGTCGTACAAGTTTAGTAGCTTCGAGGGATGCGACACGAAGATTTTCAAGAAAATCCCCGTACCTCAGCTACTCTTTATATGCAACTTTTTTCGAAAATTTTGATTTTCTCAAAATGGCTCAAACGATTTAGATTAAAATATCGTATATTAAAGATATTTACCTGGCAAATAAACTGTATATCTTGAATTTTCTGGGAATAATCTCTAAAGACTACTTTTTTCTGGATGAATTTTCCGGAATTTTGCATAACTGCTAAACTGTAAGAGACGGACAAAAACTAACCACACAAAAATGTAGAGCACGTTAAAACACACACTTTATATTATATACATGTTTCGTGGAATTGATCGTTTTTGAGATATTCCTTGTTTTGTGTTTCAGCTTTGAAAAACTTATACTTTTCTCATACAGGAATTTGTCAACTGCTGTCCATACAAACAAAGGAACTTCAGTCACATAACCAGCTTTTGACTATCACTTTAACGTATGATACTGCCTTATTTCACTTCTATATACAAGGAAGCAAGTAATAATAATAATAATAATAAATTATCGATTAGCATGAAGTAAATGGAAGAATAAGCTTTTTAAAAAAAAATTATTGCGGAGATGTAGAGAAAGTCATGTGAGTGGAACACAATTTTTTTGCGAGGATAGAAAACAAACGAATGACAACTCCTAGGTTAGAAAAGTATAAGTATTGGAAATTTTAAAGCAATAACAAGGAATATCTCGGAAATGGTTAACTACACAAAAAGGTATATGACATAAATTGTGTTTTATCAGCTGTTTTTGTGTGGTAAGTTTTGGTCTAATCCCTTAGCGGTTATGCAAAATTCATTCAGAATTAGGAGTACCTCAAAGGGTATTCCCGGAAAAGTCAAGATATACATTAGATTTGTTACGAGAATATCTTCCAGGTATGGTATTTTAATGAAAATCGTTTGAGCCATTTTTGAGAAAATCAAAAGTTTCGAAAATATTTCCAAGTGATGCGAAGTTGGGGGAGGGAGAATTTGCCTTAAATCTTCGTGTCGCATCCTTGTAAGATAAGCAGTTTTCGTTCTTGTTTTTTGCTTTCCACACGAACCTTTTCAAGAGAATACCCCAACCCCGAACTACCCTTTACATGGAAGAAGGTTAAAACAATGGCTCTAACAATGTTGATTATATTTAAGATCGTTACACGACAAATAAGATGTATATCTTGAATTTTCTGGAAATAGCCTCTGAAGACCTCTTTACTGTGGATGATTTTTTTTCTGAATTTTGAAAACTAATAAAAGTAAGAGGTAGAAAAAAAAAACTTATTGCACAAACAATGTAGAGCTCGTTAAAATTTAATTTATGTGATATACATTTTTTTCCCTGGAGTTTACGTTTTCGAAATATCCCTTGTTATTGCTTTCACTTATAAAATACTTGAACTTTCACATATGGCAACTTGGCTACACACAGAAACCACATTTTAAAACATTTGACTGTCACTTTAACCTATGATACTCCCTTATTTTACTTCTACTTACAAGGAAGCAAGTAATAAGACTATTTCTGTTAATTTTTTCTCAATTTGCATGAAGTAAATAGAAGCATAAGCTTTTAAACACTAGTTTGTTACAGAAATGTAGAGAAAGTCATGGGAATGGAACATCAGAATTTTTGGGTGGAATGCAATAGCTTCTCTACCTATGTACCTACATGTACGTGGTAGAGAAAGTGAGAACTATCCATGTTAGGTCTAGGTCAAATCATGAATATACTTATCGTGTCTAACTCTATTTGATTGTAGCGTCATGATTGTGACTGTTACACGTCATATTTTTGGCATTCATTTTCCTACAAGGAAAACTCAGTAACTAGTAAAGGACAGGACATGGAAACCACCAGGAAACTGTGAAATTGTTTCTTTTTAAGGAAGGTAAATGAGCAAACATTATCAGCATACTGGGAACATTTCAAAACTCCGGTTGATAAAGTCATGCAGTTAACTGAAGTTCTACAACGATCCTGTGAATCCACGCTAACTTTGTAAGATATTCTGTTGACTTTTTATAAATGTTAATAGTAACAATTTAGCTCAAGTATTAGAGCGCCAATGGAATGGCTGAGATTAGGCGGTCATCTGACTGCTGCGATATTGTCGCAGCTGATGTTCATATGTTTAGTCTCCTGACTTGGTTATTGTACGCATCTTAAAATAACGTTTGTTTCCATTTCATGTATTATTAAAAGTTGAAATAAAGTAGCTGTCTCCTGTTGCTATAGGTACAGTCGGCCATGCCATAATTAAGGAGGCAGTGAAGAAAGAAAAAATTCGGTAAATAAACATGTTCGAATGCGTCATGTACCATTTGAGAACTAATGTATTACAATGATAAAATCTCCCTTCCTATATTATATTAATAGTCTATTTGTCTTATCAAGTACAACTCGTGTTTTCATCTCTTCACTCCGATCGTGAATTATCACAAAATGAAAGCACTCGTGGTATTACTTCTGATAATTTTACCACGTTCAAAACTCTAACTTGTATGGTTATTTAAAAAAAAACACGACTGTTTTCTAAATTCATTGTTTTAATTAAAATTTCTACAGCAGCATTTATAAAACTCTGTGGTCCATTCACATGACTTTCTCTACATCTTTGCAACAAATAGTTGTTAAAAAGCGCATGTTTCTATTTACTTCATGCTACTCGAGATAAACATTGGGAAATGCTTCCTTGTAAACAGAAGGAAAATAAAGGAATGCACTAGGCCTAAACGATAGTCAAATCTCTTAAAATCTGGCTGCCATTTGATTGAAATCCGTTTATTTGTATTGCCAGCGGTTGACAAATATTCACCCGTATGTGAAAAGTGTTGTGTTTTAAAACGGAAACAAATTACAAAGAATATCTTAAAAACGGTCAACTACACGAAAAAAAATGCATATCACATAAATTGTGTGTTTTAACGTGCTCTACATTTTTTGTGTAGTAAGTTTTTGTCTAAATCTTGCGGTTTACCAGTTGCGCAAGATCCAGCAAAATTCAGCCCGATTGAAGAGCGTTAAGCCTTTCAAATGAAAGTATTTGATCATCGTTCCATTTTCGTGAAAAGTGTAAAGTTGTGTTGTTTAAAATGCTGTCATTGGAAAACTAAAGAAGCTATGGATAGAGTTAAACTGGCCTAGTGGCGCCATCTCTGTGTGAGGCCCGGCACTCGTATTGAGATGGGGTAGATTTCAATTTGCGAGTGGTGAAATGCACTGGGCTCGACGTAAGGAGGTGAAGGCCGACATGGTCCGTGTGTGCGAACACCCAGAGGAAGCAATCTCTATTCCGATGTTGATTATTATTATAATCTGCTGCAAGCTATATGACGTCAAGTGTAACAATAGTTTCCCTGCATGACGTCACTGGCACGCGCTGTCATTCACACGTTCAGTATTGCCATTCCTTTGTGTTCCATTCACATGACTTTCTCTACATCTCTGCAACAAAGTAGTGATAAAAATCTGATGTGTTACACTCACGTGGCTTTCTCTAGCTGCTCTACAAAAGATTATTCTTCTTTCTACACATTCTAATCGAGATAAACATTAGCAGAATGTTCTTATTACTTAGTTCCTTATAAGTAGAAGGCAACTAAAGGAATGTGCTATGTTAAAGTGATAGTCAATGTTTTAAAAGCTGTCGTTATATGAATGTCATTGCAAATCGCGTCTTTGCTTAGCCAGGAGTAGAACAAAAGAAAAACAAACACTTCCTCTATGAGAAAAGTATAAGTACTTTATAATTGAAACCAATAACAAGGAGTATCTTGGAAACGGTTACCTCCACACAAAAATGTTAAGAACATAAAGTGTGTGTTTTGACGAGATCTACATTTTCTGTGTAGTAAGTTTTTGTCTATCTCTTAGGGTTTAGCAGTTACGCAAAAATCCGTTAAATTGGTCCAGAATAAAGTAGTCTTCAGAGGCTATTCCCAGAAAATTCATATGACAAGTAAATATCTTAAATATACGACATTTTAATAAAAATTGTAAGAGCCATTTTTGAGAAAATCAAAATTTTCGGAAAAAGTTCCATGTAAAGGGTAGTTTGGTGTGGGTGGATTTTCTTGAAAATCTTCGTGTCGCATTCCTGGAAGACACACAACTTAAATATCAAGTTCCGTATTTAACGGTCTTTTCGTTTTTGAACTATGCTGTCCACAGCCACACACACGCAACCAGCTTTGGACTACTACTTTAACCTATGTTGCTCCCTTATTTCGCTTCTACTTACAAGGAAGCAAGTAATAAGACTATTTCTGATAATTGTTTCTCAATTACCATAAAGTAAATAGAAGCATAAGCTTTTAACAATAATTTGTCACAGAGATGTAGAGAAAGTCATGTGAATGGACACATCAGATATTTTCATTCGTTTTACTACCGGTTATGGAAAATAGAACCGAATTTCATTTGTTTCACTAGAGATTTTAAAACATTTGACTAACACTTTATGCTAGTGTGTTCCCTTATTTCCTTTTTACTTTCTCTAGCCCGGTATGTACAATGTACATAGGAATAGAGAAGTATTGTATTCCACCTAAAAATTCGATGTCTAGATTTCACCGGAAATAAATGTTTTAGGACCCCCTGAATAAAAAAATTTTTTTTATAGAAACAGGTCCGTGTTTGTATGTGTCTGTGGACAGCTTATCCCAAAAACGAAAAGCCGGTTAAATACCAAACTTGGTATTTAAGTTTGGTGTCTTCCAAGGATGCGACACGAAGATTTTCAACAAAATCCCCCCCTCCCCTAACTACCCTTTACATGGAAAATTTTTCGAAATTTTTGTTTTAAATGGGTATAACGATTTTGATTAAAACACCACATATTAAAGCCATTTCTATTATAAATAAAATGTATATATTTCTTTTTCTGGGAATAGCCTCTAAAGACCTGTTCATTTTGAATGAATTTGGCATAACTAGTAAACCGTAAGAGATAGACAGAAACTTGGTATGCAAAAAATGTAGATCTTGTTAAAATACACAAGATATGTAATATACATTTTTTTCGTGGAGCTTACCGTTTTCGAGGTATTCCTTATTATTAGTTTCAATTGTGAGGTACGGAAGTGTGTGTTTCTTTTGTTCTGGTCAAGCAATGACAATCGCATATAGACAGCTTTTAAAACATTTGACTATCACTTTTCCCTTAGTTCTAGTCTACTTATAAGGAACTAAGTAATAAAATTCTGTTAATGTGAAGCTTTTTAACAATTCTTTGAATGGAATATATAGAGGTACATTTTAAATGATGATATCAGTTGTGGTGGATGTAAGAAGAATGTGACGCTAAAGCTTACACTGGTGGGCGATAGAGTGAGTCATATATTAATTTAGACAGATGACTGCTATACCGCTACCTTATAAGTGCAGCCGGACAATTCTCAGCGATATTTTCTTAATGGTCTGGCGAACTTTGAAGGTCACGCATGCGCCGTTATAATCTGCCACTGATTTTAATTCAACCTCAACTTTTGAGAGATCGTTGAGAAAAAAATCTGATGTGTTCCATTCACATGACTTTCTCTGCATCTCTGCAACAGGGTATTGCTAAAAGGTTTATGCTTCTATTTACTTCATGCTAATCGAGAAAAACATTAGCAGAAATAGTCTTATTACTTGCTTCCTTGTAAGTAGAAGCGAAATAAGGGAGTGCCATAGGTTAAAGTGACAGTCAAAAGCTGGTTGCTATGTGACTGAACTTCCTTTGTTTGCAGTTGACAAATTCCTGTATGAGAAAAATATAAGTTTTTCAAGCTGAAACCAAAAACAAGGAATATCGTAACTGTTCAGCTCCACAAAAAAATGTAGATTGTGTGTTTTATCCTGATCTATTTTTGTTCATGTCTTGCGGTTTACCAATTATACAAAATTCAATAAAATTCATCCAGAATAAAGTAGTCTTCAGAGGCTACCCCAGGAAATTCAAGATATAAATTTTATTTGGCAAGTAAATATCTTAAATATAAGGGATTTTAATCAAAATCATTAGAGCCATTTTTGAGAAAATCAAAATGTTGTAAATATTTTTCCATGTAAAGGGTAGTTGGGGTGGGGGGATTTTCTTGTAAATTTTCTTGTCGCATTCTTGGAAGATGCCAATTTAAATACCAAGTTTGGTTTTTAACGGTGTTTTCTTTTGTGAGCTATGCTGTTCACAGACACACACACACACACACGGACATTTTTCTAAAAATGCATATTTGGATTCAGGAGGTCCCAAAACATGCATTTCCGTTGAAATCTCGGTATGGAATTTTTGGATGTAGTACAATACCTTCTCTATACATTATATAGTGTACATAGTACGTGTAGAGAAAGTAAAAAATAATTTACTGTCCCTTTCGCAAGGCTTTGAAACCGCTACCGACGGGTGCTGACGTCACCGTCTATGACGGTCTGAGGTTGTGTCATGCTTGCGTTGGACTGGATGTGTGTTGTTAGAATCTATTTTCGCAAAATTACGGATGAGGGTTTTAAGAAAAGTTGAACTATAATGAGCTGTGTATAGGGCTACCACCTTTTTATTTTTACATTCCCAGAGTGTGGAGGTAAGGGATTTTTGTTTACTACTCAGTCAAATAAATATCAACTTAATGTTATAATATTGTGTCTCTGATACTGCACATTATCAATCAGCTGTATCTTTGGTCATTGAAACTTAAATGCATACTTCTTGTTTGATGTTCAACCTTAACAAATAGAAAGTCATATGAACCAGAATATTTTACTGATTCCAAGTTGGCTTTCTGCTTTAACCACATTTACGACTGTCAGTCCAAACATTTCATATTATGGAAAACGCTCGTTCTGTAAATGAGGAATAGAGAGTAGGTGCATATAAATAGCAAGTTATTCTGAGGTAAAATTATCATGATTCCCGGCATATCAAGCCTGGGTCCGGACTCCGGACACCCGGAGTAATCGTAGCTGTGCAAGGTTCTTACTTTCTCTACCACGTACAATGTAGATAGAGAAGCATTGTATCCCCTCAAAAATTCGATACCGAAATTTCATCGAATGCACACTTTGTATATAAGCAAGCATTTGTAGAAAAACGTCCGCGTCCTTATCTGTGAACACGATAACCCAAAAGCCGGTGTCTTTTAAGGATGACACACGAACATTTTTAGGAAAATCCCTGCACTACATACTATCCGCTTACTTTCTCTACACGTTATATATATATAAGGCCGCGCCGTGTCCGAGTGGTTAGACCACTCGCCTCTCACCTAGACGGCCCGGGTTCGATCCCAAGCGACCGCATGTGAGATTTGTGGTGGACAAAGCGGCGCTGGGGCGGGTTTTCTCCGAGTTCTCCGGTTTCCCCCGCCATCGCATTCCACTGGTGCTCCATCTTCATTCATGTATCATCCATGTCACCGCCTGCAGTGCCATAAGTAGTTAAAGCGGGCGTTAAACACTACCAAAAAAAAAAAAATACACATTATATGTAGGTACATGTGTATAAAGAAGGTATTGTAATGCACTCAAAATCCAATTCCGAGATTTCACCGGAAATACTGGTTTTGTGACCCCCTGAATAAGAACACGTTTTTTAGCAAAACGTCCGTGTGTGTACGTCTGTGGACAGTACAGCTCAAAAACGAAAAGACCGTTAAATGCGACACGAAGATCTCCAAGAAAGGCCCTTCCCTACTACAAACTACTCTTTAGATGAAACATTTTTCGAAAATATTGGTTTTCTCAAAAATACCTCAAACGATGTTGATTAAAATACCGTATGTTTAAGATATTTTTAAGACAAAGGAAATGTATATCTGGAATTTTCGGGAAAGAACGTGTGAAGACCTCTTTATTGTGGATGAATTTTTCATAACTGGTAAACCGTAAGCGATAGACAAAAACTAACTACACAAAAAACGTTGACCTCCTTAAAACACACAATTTATGTATTTTTTACTTTCTCTACGCGTACTATGTACATAGTGTATAGAGAAGGTATTGTAATGTACCCAAAAAATTCGATACCGAGATTTCACCGAAAATACATGTTTTGGGTCCCCCTGAATCCAAAAAAAAAAAAAACATTTTGGAAAAAGTCCGTGTGTGTGTCTGTGAGCAGCATAGCTCAAAAACGAAAAGTCCGTTAAATACCAAACTTGGTATTTTAGTTCAGTATCTTCCAAGGATGCGACACGAAGATTTTCAAGAAAACCCCCCCACACTCAACTAACCTTTACATGGAAAAAATTAAGAAAATTTTGACTTTTTCAAAAATGGCTCTAACGATTTTGATTAAAATATCGTGTATTAAAGATATTTACCTGACAAATGAAATGTATATCTTGAATTTTCTGGGAAGAGCCTCTGAAGACTACTTTATTCTGGATGAATTTTAAGGAATTTTGCATAACTGCTAAACCGTAAGAGATAGATAAAAACTTATCACACAAAAATGTAGAGTACGTTAAAACACACAATTTATGTAATATTCTTTTTTTTTTTTTTTTTTTTTTTCGTGGAGTTGATCGTTTCTTTTTTAGATATTCCTTGTTTTTGGTTTCAGCTTTGAAAAACTTACACAGGAATTTGTGAAGTCTTGTTAATACAAACAAAGGAACTTCAGTCACATAGCAACCAGCTTTTGACTATCACTTTAACCTATGCTACTCCCTTATCTTGCTTCTTCTTACAAGGAAGCAAGTAATACGACTATTTCTACTAATTTTTTCTGATTAGTATTTGTTGCAGAGATAGAGAAAGTCATGTGAATGCAACACATCAGATTTTGTTATGTATACGTAAATTTAATAAAATTCGTTGTTCAGAAGTGTAGAGGCCGCACCATATTTGTAAGGTGAAGTCTGTGCCTGAAATGAAAACTGGGATCGGAAATGTCCTGTGCACTCAAAGACGCCGCACGTTTCCTAGTATCGGATGACCCAGATAGAAACTGGTCTCGATAAGGAACCGGTTCCTCGAGTAACATGACCTCCACTTCGAGTGCATTTGTACAATCTAAAACTGAGCTGTAATCTTCCTTCGTATACCCAAGCGCCGACTGTATAGCACACGCAAGTTAATTACTCTTTATTTCATGCTATTCGAGAAAACATTAGCAGAAATAGTCTTATTCCTTGCTTCCTTGTAAGTGGCAGTGAAATAAGGGAGTAGCATAGGTTAAAGTGATAGTTGCTATGTGACAGGAATTGACAAATTCCTGTATGACAAAAATAAAAGTTTTTCAAAGCTGAAATAAAAAACAAGGAATATCTAAAAAACGACCAACTCTACGAAAAAAACAAATATAACATAAGTTGTGTCTTTTAAGGTGCTCTACGTTTTTTGTGTGGTAAGTTTTTGTCCATCTCTTACGGTTTAGCAGTTATGCAAAATTCCGTAAAATTCATGCAGAATAAAGTAGTCTTCAGAGGCTATTCCTAGAAAATTCAAGCTATACATTTTATTTGTCACATAAATATCTTTAATACACGATATTTTAATCAAAATCTTTTTTAAGAAACTAAAATTTTTCGAAAAAAAGTTCCATGTAAAAGGTAGTTGAGGGTGGGGGATTTTTCTTGAAAATCTTCGTGTCGCATCCTTGGAAGATACCAGATTTAAATACCAAGTTTGGTATTCAACGGTCTTTTCGTTTTTGAGCTATGCTGTCCAGACACACACACGGACCTTTTTCCAAAAGTGCTTTTTTTAGATTCAGGGGGACCCAAAACATGTATTTCCGGTGAAATCTCGGTGGTATTGAATTTTTGGGTGGGATACAATACCTTCTGTATACACTATGTACATAGTAGGTGTAGAGAAAGTAAGAATACAAATGTCGCTAAAATACACTATTTATTTAATATACATATCTTTGTAGAGCTAACGATTTCAGAGATATTCCCTGTTATTGGTTTAAGTTTGAAAATATGGATGGTTTTCTCAAATGGGAAATTCTCATATGTTTCCTATGTACTTTGTTTTTCTCCCGCATAGCGACAGCTTTTAAAATATCTCACTATCCCAGGAATTAAGACAATGATCTTGGTTAGCGTGTTGTAGATAACAGAATAATATTTTATAAGTATGATTTTTTGCAGAAGAGGTAGAGAAACTCGTGTGAGTTTATAGAAGAGTGAGTACAGAAATCATTGAGTATATATATGTGTATACCCAAGCAAGCCGAGGCTGAAGAAAGTGGAATCAGAGTGTGACCTCTATGACCTTCTAAATAAACAAGCTGACGAGATGTTGTTGCTTCAACATGATGCTGACTGACTTCTTCTCGTACTTAACAATCTGCATTCACATGACTTTCCCTGCACAAATAGTCTCTTGTAAGAAGGGAGTAGCATAGGTTAAAGTGATAGTCAAAAGCTGGTTGCTGTGTGACTGAACTTCCCTTGTTTGTATGGACAGCAGTTGACGAATTCCTGTATGAGAAAAGTATACGTTTTTAAAGCTGAAATCTAAAACAAGGAATATCTCAAATACGATCAACTTCACGAAAAATATATTGTGTATTTTAATGTGCTCTACATTTTTTGTGTGGTAAGTTTTTGTCCATCTCTTACTGTTTAGCAGTTATGCAAAATTCTGTAAAATCCATCCAGAATAAATTAGTCTTCAGAGGCTATTCCCAGAAAATTCAAGATATATATTTTATTTGTCAGGTATACATCTTGAATATATGATATTTTAATAAAAATCATTAGCCATCTTTGAAAAAAAAAATGTCGAAAAAGGTTCTTTGTAAAGGGTAGTTTGGGGTGAGTAATTTTTCTCAAAATCTTCGTGTCGCATCCTTGGAAGATACTAAACTTAAATACCAAGTGTGGTATTTTACCGACTTTTCTTTTTTGAGTTATCGTGTACACGGACACACGCGCGCGCGGACTTTTTTGTGAAAATGTTTTTTTTTTTTTTATATAGGAACTCTAAAACATGTTTCCGGCGAAATCTCGGTATCGGATTTTTGGGTGCAATGCAATACCTTCTCTATACACTATGTACATATTACGTGTAGAGAAAGTAAAAATCTGATAATCGAGATAAACATTAAGAGAAAGAGTCTTGTTACTTAGTTCCTTACAAGTAGACTAGACTAAACCGACAGTCAAATGTTATAAAATGTGGTTGCTATGGAGTTGAAATACGTTCCTTAGCGTGGCCAGGAGCTGACTAGTTCCCGTATCAGAAACAGTATTTTAAAACTAACCGATTGCAAGGATAGCTCTAAAGCACTCAACTCCACGAAAAACTGTATACGACATAAGTTATGTGGTTTAAGAGCTCTACACTTTTTGTTTATTTCTTACGGTGTACCAGTTACGCAAAATTCCACAAATCCATCCCTAATGTTCAAGATATATATTTTACTTGTCATGAAAATATCTTTAATACACGATATTTTAATCAAAATCGTTAGCCACTTTTGAGAAAATCAGAAATTTCGAAAAAAGTTCCATGTAAAGGGTAGTTTGTGGTGGGGAATGTTCTTGAAAATCATCGTGTCGCATCCTTGGAAGATACTGAATTTAAGTACCAATCCCTCAACCCCAAAATACCCTTTATATTTTGGTTTTCTCAAAAATGACTCTTAACGATTTTGATTAAAGTCGCCTGTATATATAATATATTTACAAATCGAATAAAATGTACGTGTTCTATTTTCTGGGAATAGCCTCTGAAGATCTGCTTATTCTGGATGATTTTCTTAATTTTGAATAACTGGTAAACCGGAAGAATAGACACAATCTTACCACACAAAAAGGTAGACCTTCTTTCTAAAACACTCAATTTATGTCCTATACATTTCCCCCCCCCCCCCCCTTAGAGTTGACCGTTTTCGAGGTATTCCTTGTTATTGCTTTCGGTTGCGGGAACTTGTCAACTCCTGGCCACGCAAAGAAACGGATGTCAATCCCATAGCAACCACATTTTAAAACATTTGACTGTCTGTTTATCCTAGTGTATTCCCTTATTCTATTTACAAGGAAGCAAGTAATAAGACAATTTCTGTTAATGTTTATCTTGATTAGCATCAAGTAGATAGAAGAATAAGCTTATTAACAATAATTTCATTCTGAGATGTAGAGAAAGTCATGTGAATGGAACACATCAGATGTTTAGTTATTCTGTTTAGTTATTCTGATGGGTTGAAAACATGTATTTTCGGTGTAATTTTGAGATCGAATTTATGGTTGTAATATTATCACGTGTTACAGGAAGTAAATTGGCATTTTGTTTGTTGGAATGCTTTAAAGACGAGAAGAGCAGTTTGTGCCACTTTTACATGGAAACTTTGTGTGCTAGAAGCTATATAGAAAAAAAACAATTGATAATTCGGCGGCTACTGTTCTACTCGATGACTGTTGTACCTGCTTTACTTTCTCTACACGTACTATGTACATAGTGTATAGAAATCGTATTGTATTGTACTAAAATTCAATACCGAGATTTCACTGGAAATACATGTTTTAGGACCCCCTGAATCTAAAAAGAGCATTTCTGTGTGTGTGGGGGGGGGCTAAAAGGATAAGACTGTTAAATACCAAACTTGGTATTTAAGTTTGGTTTCTTCCAAGAATGCGACACGAACATTTTCAATAAAATCCCCCCATCCCCAACTACCCTTTACATGGAAAACATTTCGAAAATTTTTATTTTCTCAAAAATGGCTCTAACGATTTTTATCAAAATATTGTATATTAAAGATATTTACCTGAAAAATAAAATGTATATTTTGAATTTTCCGGGAATATCCTCTTAAGACTACTTTATTCTGGATGAATTTTACGGAATTTTGCATAACTGCTAAACCGTAAGATATGGACAAAAACTTACCACACAAAAAAATGTAGAGCTCGTTAAAACATGCAAGTTATGTCGAGTAAATTTTTTTCGTGTATTTGCAGTTTTTAAGATATTCCCTGTTATTAGTTTCAATTGTAGAGTACTTTTAATTTTCTCATACAGAAAGATGCCGATTTTCTTTTGTTCTACTCCTGGCCAAGCAACGAACCGATTTGCAATGACAGTCGCATAACGATAGCTTTTAAAACATTAGACTGTCACTTTAGTGCATTCCTTTAGTTCCCTTCTATGTACTTATAAGGAACTAAGTATTAAGAGCATTCTGCTAATGTTTATCTCCATTAGCATTGTGTAGAAAGAAGTTTGTTTGAAGAGTAGCTAAAGAAAGTCATGTGAGTGTAACACATCAGATTTTTAGTTATTCTGTTCACCGACATAGATTTTGATGTGTTGAAAACATGTATTTGCGGTGTAATTTTGACATGGAGGAATTTATGGTTGTAATATTTTCACGTGGGATTTTGTTTTAAAGACGAGAAGAGCAGTTTATGCCACTTTTACATGGACAGTTTGTATACCATAAGCGATATAGGAAAAAACAATTGATAATTCGGCGGCTACTGTATTGTAACATCTGAAGCACCTATATATTCTGTTTGGCTCCTAATTAAGAACAGGTTGGAGTTACAAATTTGGCACAAAGAGGCAATTGGCAGGTGAGGAGCTGGACTGGCTTGAGGTTTCTTTTCGTCGTATTGTAGTATCTGACGGCTGGCATTCCTTGGGCCAAGGTCGCGTAGCCTTGTCTGGACACTGGAGCAGCGTTCGTCAGTTGAGTGTGCTCCCAAAAATTTCATCCTGTCAACTAAGTAGTACATTTGTTTTAAACCAGTGTAAAGGTGAATACGTGTGTCGTGTTTGCTTGTAGTTTCTCGAATAGCAGAACCAAAAACGTGTTTCGATACAGGGGTTGGTGTACTTATTTAAGTGATTTTTCGGTGGTATACTTGATGAAATATCTTATATATTATCAACAGAACGATTCTGTATTGTTTGTTAGATTTCCACTCGGAAAGGCCGTTGAAAAGGAGACAAAATTGGCAACCTACTGGGGTTTATTAACAGCTAACAAGAAATAATCACTGTCAAATTATGTGCTTATGAGACCACAACCGTGAAATGAAATGGCGTGTTATTTATGGACGCTCTTTACCTGCTGTGGTTCTCAGCGTCCCATTCTATACTGGGTGTGAAAGATCACTTAATTTTGTTCGGAGGCCTCTCTATCAGACTTGAGGTTCTTTAACTGGTGTGGTTCTCAGTGTCCCATTCTATACTGGCTGTGAAAGATCACTTAATTTTGTTCAGAGACCTCTCTATCAGGCTTGAGGTTCTTTAACTGCTGTGGTTCTCAGTGTCCCATTCTATACTGGGCGTGAAAGATCACATAATTGTACTAATAGACCTCTCTATCAGGCTTGAGGTTCTTTAACTACTGTGGTTCTCAGTGTCCCATTCTATACTGGGCGTGAAAGATCACTTAATTTTGCTCAGAGACCTCTCTATCAGACTTGAGGTTCTTTAACTGCTGTGGTTCTCAGTGTCCCATTCTATACTGGGTGTGAAAGACCACTTAATTTTGTTCAGAGACCTCTCTATCAGACTTGAGGTTCTTTAACTGCTGTGGTTCTCAGTGTCCCATTCTATACTGGGTGTGAAAGACCACTTAATTTTGTTTAGAGGTCTCTCTATCAGGCTTGAGGTTCTTTAACTGCTGTGGTTCTCAGTGTCCCATTCTATACTGGGTGTGAAAGATCACTTAATTTTGTTCAGAGACCTCTCTATCAGGCTTGAGGTTCTTTAACTGCTGTGGTTCTCAGTGTCCCATTCTATACTGGGAGTGAAAGATCACTTAATTTTGTTCAGAGACCTCTCTATAAGACTTGAGGTTCTTTAACTGCTGTGGTTTTCAGTGTCCCATTCCATACTGAGTGTGAAAGACCACTTAATTTTGTTCAGAGTCCTCTTTATCAGACTTGAGGTTCTTTAACTGCTGTGGTTCTCAGTGTCCCATTCTATACTGGGTGTGAAAGATCACTTAATTTTGCTCAGAGGTCTCTCTATCAGGCTTGAGGTTCTTTAACTGCTGTGGTTCTCAGTGTCCCATTCTATACTGGCTGTGAAAGATCACTTAATTTTGTTCAGAGACCTCTCTATCAGGCTTGAGGTTCTTTAACTGCTGTGGTTCTCAGCGTCCCATTCTATACTGAGCGTGAAAGATCACTTAATTTTGTTCAGAGTCCTCTTTATCAGACTTGAGGTTCTTTAACTGCTGTGGTTCTCAGTGTCCCATTCTATACTGAGCGTGAAAGATCACTTAATTTTGTTCAGAGTCCTCTTTATCAGACTTGAGGTTCTTTGACTGATGTGGTTCTCAGCGTCCCATTCTATACTGGGAGTGAAAGACCACTTAATTTTGCTCAGAGGCCTCTCTATCAGGCTTGAGGTTCTTTAACTGCTGTGGTTTTCAGCGTCCCATTCTATACTGGGTGTGAAAGATCACTTAATTTTGTTCAGAGACCTCTCTATCAGACTTGAGGTTCTTTAACTGCTGTGGTTCTCAGTGTCCCATTCTATACTGGGAGTGAAAGATCACTTAATTTTGTTCAGAGACCTCTCTATCAGACTTGAGGTTCTTTAACTGCTGTGGTTTTCAGCGTCCCATTCTATACTGGGTGTGAAAGATCACTTAATTTTGTTCAGAGACCTCTCTATCAGACTTGAGGTTCTTTAACTGCTGTGGTTTTCAGCGTCCCATTCTATACTGGGAGTGAAAGACCGCTTAATTTTGTTCAGAGGCCTCTCTATCAGACTTGAGATTCTTTTACATGCCGTAAATCTACGAAACGGGACCAACGGCTTTAATTCCCTTCTGAAGGAAGCCATGCTAAGGATTTTTGCGCCCGAAAAAAAAGCATCGTCCCACGACCTTGGGTATATGAAGTTAGCACGGTAACCATTACACCACGGAGGACGATAACGTGAACCGTGAGAACAGGAGGCGTGCACGTCGAAGTCTGAATGCAGTTCACAGTGAAAATGTAAATATATTCATGTTTTAATAAAGAGTGGAGTTCAGTTGTTGTCATGTGCAGGTGGAATGTTGTAGCACTTTGTTTGTATTTACAAGTTGATGTAGAGGAGTTAATGGCAAACAATAAAGTTTGGTCAACATTTGATATTTTGCCCTTCTTTGCTCTTAGACACAATTTAGTTATGATCTTGAGCGACGATATTTACTGCAATACTAACTTCTGACAGGCCCAAAAATGTGATTGTGTTAAATATTCCTTCAACTAGAGATCTCTCTCTCCTTCATTTGTCCTTTATTTCAAAAATTTGGAAAAACGATTAATTTGACAGATGCTGCGTATGTGTTTAGCATCACAAGATGGCGGCTACACACAAAACGTGCTTCCTGCCGAGTAACTTAAATACAGCTCAACAAGATGTTTGTGGTCAACTGCATGGTAGATAATTAGCGCCCTTATAAAGTAAATTGTGACCAATAAAACATGAATGGGCAACTTCAGATGTGAAAATAATCCAGTGTAAATAAAACCATCCTTGACAAAAGGCATAGAAGGATCTAAAAACGAGATCCAACAATGGAAGTAAAACATATAAAAATAAGTAAATCCATATCGCTAAAATTCACTGGTGGTACAAAGTTAAAAACTGTATCTACCGCGTGGACCTCCACAGGAAGACCGGCAACTGCAGCGCTGCTGGACAAATTCCTCGGCCTTCAACGCCTATCCAGAAAGTGACAGACATGTACATAACTAAACTATAACCAAAGATATGAACACAAAGTTACAGTATCTTACTCGATGTCTCAACGTAATCTCCATTCTGTCAAGACATTTATTGCCACGTGTACCAGTTTTTCAATGCCGATATTATACTTTTCTACCGCTAAAGGACTTATTCGTTTTTTGAATGCACAAAATGGTCGGTTAAGCGAATTTTATTGGCAAATAACGCAAGTGTATAGTGATAATGCAATGAAAGAGTATTCAGTGAGGAAATGGCGCATAATTTACGAGTGATCAAGGAAGAACATAACAGTGCGTACAGCAGAAAACAGAGAGGAAGTTCATCAATCGTTATGGAGAAGTTGAAAATAAATGTTGATAAAAGAATTGAGAAAAAGCATTTGGACACCAAACATGACTTTTTGTATAGAAAAGATGACCTAGCCATGTGGCAGTGACAATCTTGGCTCTGAACTTGCGGTGCAAGAGTACATCTGCGTTGAAAACATGTTACCACGTGACAATAAACACCTTGATAGCAATGACGATTACGTTGAGAAATAGAGTAAGGTAGTGTAACTTTGTAAATAAAGTTTTGTGTTATTTATAACAAATCGTCTGGTCGTGGTACACAGCTTATCGCCGCTCTCTTCGAATGGGAAAAGAGTATCTTTTTTATGTAGAACATTACTGGAAATGGGAGAGCTGAAACAAGCCAAAGAATTACCAATTTCTCTCACACTTTGAGACGAAAGTGGCTCAACTCCACAAGCAAGATGGTGGATGTCCGCGCAACACGAGAATTGGACATATTCATAGCTTCTAAAATACTTCTCTACCAAACATGTATCACAAAATTAACAGTAGGTAGCCCACTTTATGTCGATATGCCCAAAAGAACGCAGTCAGTTTGGTAATCCCAAAGTGTTGCTGTAATACTCAACGATGCTTCGGTAAATCATGTAAGGGTGTGATAAAGCCTTGAGGTTAAAACGATCATAAATAAACCTTATTAAAAAAATCTGATGTGTTCTATTCACATGACTTTCTCTACATCTCTGCAACCAATTATTGTTAAAAAGCTAATGCTTCTGTTTACTTCATGCTAGTCAGAAAAAAAAAATAGCAAAAATAGTCTTATTATTTGCTTTCTTGTAAGTAGAAGTGAAATAAGGGAGTACTATAGGTTAACGTGATAGTCAAAAGCTGGTTGCTATGGGACTGAAGTTCCTTTGTTTGTATGGACAGCAGTTGACAAATTCCTGAATGAGAGAAGTATAAGTTTTTCAAAGCTAAAACAAATAAAAAGGAATATCTCAAAAACGATCAACTCCACAAAAAAAATGTATATTACATAAAGTGTATGTTTTAACGCGCTCTATATTTTTTGTGTGGTACGTTTTTGTCCATCTCTTACAATTTAGCAGTTATGCAAAATTCCGTAAAATTCATTCACAACAAAGTAGTCTTCAGAGACTATTCCCAGAAAATTCAAGATATACATTTGATTTGTCAGGTAAATATCTTTAATATACGATATTGTATTCAAAATCGTTAGAGCCATTTTTGAGAAAATAAAAATTTTCGAACAAAGTTCCATGTAAAGTGTAGTTGGGGGTGGGGTATTTTCTTGAAAACCTTCGTGACGCATCCTTGGATCATGCTGAATCTAAATACCAAGTTTGGTATTTAACGGTCCTTTCGTTTTTGAGTTATGCTGTCCACAGACACACATACACACACGGACCTTTTACCAAAAATGCTTTTTTTTGGATTCAGGGGGACCCAAAACGTGTATTTGCAGTGAAATCTCGGTATGGAATTTTTGGGTGAAATGCTATACCTTCCCTTTACACTATGTACATAGTACGTGTAGAGGAAGTAAAAAGTAAGGTACTTGTGACAAAACTAAGTATATATATATATACACTAGGAATAATCGTTTCCTAGCTTAGGTTGACTAGAGCAACTGTTAGAAAGGAATAGCATTCTTACATCAAGAAATGCTCGTTTTCCTTAATTATTCATACTGTATTATTTAGGCAATATAGTATAGTATAATGTGTACTCACTCGGCAATTTAACAGGAATTATTTTGTGATGCAGAAAAGCAGTAAATTAGTTACATTACCGGTGAAGTAAGGTTGAACGGACAATAGATGGTTTTAATGCCGGGGCGTTTCTAAGGTATGCTTTTGCTGGAACGGATCTGGGACTTTTGGAACAAACCTTTCATTTTCGTACAGAGCAAAAGAAGAGGAATGGTATTGTGTTATTCAACTGTTTATGCTTTGCGTTCGCTCACTGTTTGAAAAATAATATGTATGCAAATACGAAAGAGAGAGAGAGAGAGAGGGAGGGGGGAGAGAGGATGATAATATTGCGGGCGATTATCAAATTCCAGCTTAAGCCGATGTCCCACGGTCAAAATTTGGTCCAAATTTTGTTATACAACGTGAACGTTGTGTACACTTCTGTGCACCATTCCCACGGGTGTGTATTGCTCCAAATACTTCTCACATGAACAGCCGATAGAAAATGGTGGAGGTTGCTGATCCACAATTATTTACGTTAGCTGACGCAAGTTAGTTTATGTGTCCATTGCAAGAGCATGTTATAATAGAAAGACTGGACCATGACAGGCCAAGGAAGAAGTGTATTACATGTGCTGCAAAATGAACTCCTTTCTGGCCCTGGAAGTTAGTTTAACTTCCTTAGAATGGATGAAAATTTGTTTGGAAAGTTGCTTCCTTAGTTGAGGCAAAAATCACTCGCCAAGACACAAACATGAGTCAGTCTATACCAGCAAATCACGATTTAATTTTTTGTTGAGAAAAGAAGGTTAGGTACAAATGGATCCGATAAAATACTTTGCAGGGGTTATTTCATAAATCTCTGTACTTCAACATTAGCTCAGTTACTATAACACTATTAGGTATTTAGGACAAAGTTTCACACAAACAATCATTTGGGCGCGAAGGAAGACGCAGCGCTACCTGGCACCAGGTCGCTTATTGGTTCATTTCATACGCTTGGACCAAAAATTAGAAACCGCTGTAACCTGTTGTAGCAAACTGGAATTGCACCAAAATATAGGACGGAAATTGTATGCAATGAAATTATCCGATGTCCCACGACCAAAATATTTTACCGTAGAACATCGGCTTTAGTCTTTTTCGCCTTGTGATAATCTCTGTAAAATGTGTTGTCCTTGTGGATTTATGTTCAATACAATCACAAATAAGTCCTGAAAAGGTTTGAGTTTTATGTATAAGATACCTAATTGAAGTATTTATTTGTGTTTTTGCAGCCGCTGAAGAACGCCAGCATGTGCCAGACGTAACCTCATTGACCGCGTGGACATTTACAGCGAGACAATGAAGGCTCCCAGTGAGAATTTGGTCTCTCTGAAGCTTCTGCTTTTCCTTTTCTTCGGAGGTGAGTTTAATATAACAGCAATAGTGCGGAAACAGCGCCACGCATCGCCAACAATGTACTCAGGTCAATTCATGTATATGTATGAACGGAAATGTGTATCCTTGCAGCTCCACCAGAGAGCGGGAAATGTAGCAGATTGTTATGCTCTAATAATACATCCTCATGTGTTGATATCAAATAAACATTTAAAGGATTTTTACTTTCTCTACACGTACTATGTACATAGTGTATAGTGCACCCAAAAATTCTATACTGAGGTTTCACTGGATATACATGTTTTGAATCCACCTGAATCCTAAAAAGAATATTTTTGGAAAAAGGTCCGTGTGTGTATGTCTCTGTGGGCAGCATATCTCAAAACGAAAATACCGTTAAATACCAAACTTAGTATTTAAGTTTGGTATCTTCCCAAGGATGTGACACGAAGATTTTCAAGAAAATCCCTCCACCCCCAACTACCCTTAACGTGTAAAAATTTTCGAAAATTTTGATTTTCTCAAAAATAGCTCTTAACAATTTTGATTAAAATACCGTATATTAAGGATATTTACCTGACTAATAAAATGTATATCTTGAATTTCCTGGGAATAACCTCTAAAGACTACTTTATTCTGGATGACTTTTACAGAATTTTGCATAAATGCTAAACCGTAAGAGATAGACAAAAAGTTACCACACAAAAAATATAGAGCACGTTAAAACACACAATTTATGTCATAATCATCTTTTTCGTATAGTTGATCGCTTTTGAGATATTGGTTGTTTTTTATTTCAGCTTTGAAAAACTTGTACTTTTCTCATACATCGTGTCCATACAAACAAAGGAACTTCAGTCACCTAGCAACCAGCTTTTGTCTATCATTTTAACCTATGGTACTCCCTTACTTCTCTTCTACTTACAAGGAAGCAAGTAATAAGACTATTTTTGTTATTTTTTTCTTGATTAGAGGAAGTGAATAGAAGCATAAGCTTTTTAACAATAATTTGTTGCAGAGACGTAGAGAAAGTCATGTGAATGGAACACATCCGATTTTTTTTTTTTTACAATGTAATTTGTTTTGGGTCGCTTTAACAGCATGGTCATATCGCGACCTTTCAAATTGTAGGTACTTAAAATAGTTATTTACATAATGGTAAAAATGGTTACATTTATACTTCACAATAAATGAAAAACTTCACTTTGTCTTATAGTTTTTTTTTTTTTTATTTGTGTGCAGCACTTGGTAAGTCGCTGAAGTCTCAGTTTGGTATCTTGCGTGTTGGACAGTAAGCGGTGTGTTGCAGGTCTCACATTTTCATTGTGTCAGTTTGCAGAGGCGGGTAATTGCCGTTTGATCACGACTTTCAAATTTTCTGAGAGGTTCGAAGAAATTAATAGGTATCGAGCAGTATTCTGACAACTTCGTATGCCCCTATATTATATTCAAACTGACGTGAAATAAAGTACAAGTTTCCAATATTTATTTAATTAAATGTTTCTCCTTACATCTTAGGACTCCAAAACATCGGTGTGTATTGCCCCATTGTCTCTGCACAGCCGCCATGTTCTCGTGTTCATCTTACTCAACATCATCGGAGTCACTGTCTGGAAATTACTCGCACCGCACCTTCTCTTTGATGTAACCCCATCTGTAGTTGTTAGATCAGGGCTCCTTGGAGGCCATGTGAGATTGACCGATCCAAAGACTGCGTTCAGACGTTGTCGAACAGTCTCTGCACCCCATCATGTTGAAACCAAACACTGTTTAAGATGATTAACAGTACATCAAAAAAATATGGGCCAAACAGATGAGTTTGTGTCATTCCGGCCCAGACCATCACATGTGGTGGGTTGGGCTCCATTTCTTCGAAAAAAATTGTATTTTCTTTCCCCAGAAATAAACATTGCGGTTACGGGAACTGCGATAAATCGCACATTCGTCTGTGAACATGACTTTTGCCTTCTCAGACATTGTTTTGAATTGTTGCAGCATCCGACCACAAGCATTAACACGTGTCTCCATATCAGCATCTGATAATTCATTCACATTCAATGGACGCCATCACTTCATTTTCAGATCCACTTTAATGTGTTCGCTCATGGTTGATTCCTAACTCTGCAACACGTTTCCTCAAGGATTTAACCGGACGGAGATTGTTGGATAGATTCAGCACAAAGGTGGATGGTGTTCCACTTCTCGTCGCGTCCCGAACACACGCTAACAACGTCTTGTTTGTCGGTGCTGCTTCCACAAACCGTGCAACGATTTCGTCCATGACATTTTCCATTGATTTGCCATCAATTTGATGCTCACAGCGGACACTCAATTGTGTATTCTTTCTCGATATCAACTAATTTGATTCATAAGATTTGTTGCCATAAGAGCGACAACAATCGAAGTCGTCAACAATGGGTATCTGACAGGAGAATAATATGAATATATACCAACCTCAAAACAAAAACATTGACTCACGTAATTTTAAATTTGGTACTTTGTGCGCACACTGTACGATGTTGACCATGTCGTTTACCAGTTTTCTATAAACAGTTGCTTGGTGTATCTAATGCCGTCTTGATGTTATTCCCCAATGGTCACTGATAGGATGTCGGGCGGCAGCTTTATCGGCGTTTTCACATCCATCGATATTTGCATGTACCCAAGTGAGGATTACTTGTTTTCCAGACCGGTCAGTGAAATATGTCGCTTATTAAAGGATTGTGAGTGGCAAGAATTGTGCTCAGTGTAAATGGCATATTCTGTCTGATAGGCAGTGCTTCTTTAACTGCAGAAAATGGACAAATCTGATGTTTTCCATTCACATGACTTTCTCTACATCTGTACAACAAATTATTGTTAAAAAGCTTATGCTTCTATTTACTTCATGCTAATCGAGACAAATTAGCAGAAATAGTCCTATTACTTGCTTCCTTGTAAGTAGAAGTGAAATAACGGAGTACCATAGGTTAAAGTGATAGTCAAAAGCTGGTTGCTACGTGACTGAAGTTCCTTTGTTTGTATGGACACGAGTTGGCAAATTCCTGTATGAGAAAAGTAAACTTTTTTAAAGCTGAAACCAAAACAAGGAATATCTAAAAAACGATCAACTCCACGAAACAAATGCATGAAACCTAAATTGTGTGTTTTAACGTGCTCTACATTTTTTGTGTGGTAACTTTTTCCCCACCCCTAACTGCCCTTTACGTGGAAAAATTTTCGAAAATTTTGTTTTTCTTAAAAATGGCTCTAACGATTTTCATGAAAAGACCACATATTAAAGCCATATCTATCACAAATAAAATTAAAATTCTGAATTTTCTGGAAATAGCTTCTAAAGACTTGTTTATTATGGATGGATTTTGCTTAATTTGGCTTAACTAGTAAACCGTAAGAGATAGACAAAAACTTACTGTACAAAAAAGTAGATCTTGTTAAAAGACACAAGTTATGTCATGTACATTTTTTCGTGGAGCTTACCGTTTTCGAGGTATTCCTTGTTATTAGTTTCAATTGTGAAGTACTTACACTTTTCTCAGACAGGAAGTGTCCGTTTTTCTTTTGTTCTACTCCTGGCCATGCGTAGAAGCGATTTGCAATGACAATCGCATAACGACAGCCTTTTAAAACATTTGACTATCACTTTAGCCTAGTGCGTTCCCTGAGTTGCAGTCTACTTATAAGGAACTAAGTAATAATATTCTGCTAATGTATATCCTGATTAGCATGGTGTTGAAAGAATTATGTTTCGTAAGAAGTTTGTTTGTAGAGTAGCTAGAGAAAGTCATGTGAGTGTAACACATCAGATTTGTTGTATGATTTCCGTGAAGCTGACGGTAATAAACCCTCGTCTGCTTCATTTGGAAAGCGATATATTAACGTCCATCGCTAACTTAATCAGTTTGAAACTGGCAGCAATAAAACACATACATACCTACCATATTTTATAACTATAAGAACGCCTCAATTCCTTATTTAATTTATTACTATTTGTTGTAAAATCATTAACTGAATATTTGTCATATATTAATTTATCGTATCTGTAGGATGAGGGTCGTTTTATTTGAACCTTCGATAGCCTATAAATAAAAGACAAGTTGATAGAAAACAATTATTTTATTACTAAAAGTTTTGGTTACTTTTCAACATAATCACTGAGACATTTATCGTACCTGTGCACAACCTTTGCAATACCCGCTTCAAAAAATGTTGCCGCGGCCAATGATTTCAAATGAGCAGCATTGACGTTGTTTTGAAGATCTTGGTACTTTACGACGTTTGCGGAGAGCCTTTCAAAACAAACGAAGAGGAATGCTGACTCGGGACAACGCTCGTCCACACAACCCATCGGCTCCTTGAACAATTTCAATGGGACATTTTCCATCATCAGTTCTGACCTGGCCTGACCCAGCGACTTTCACCTTTTCCCTGAACTGAAGACGTGGCTAGGAGGGCAGCACTTTCAAACCAACCAAGATCTTCAAAACAACGTCAATGCTGCTCATTGGCGGCAACATTTTTTGAAGCGGGTATTGCAAAGCTTGTGCACAGGTACGATAAATGTCTCAGTGATTATGTTGAAAAGTAACCAAAACTTTTAGTAATAAAATGATTGTTTTCTATGAAATTATCTTTTATTTATAGCCTATTGGAGGTTGGGGGAAAAAACGGCCCTCGTAGTGTATAGGGGGACAAACCTCTATTATCCTCTCGTAGAACTTAAAACGCGATTTAAATTGTTCTACTCATGGATAAAGTCTCTGTTTATCCACTTGTATAATAAGTAACTGTATTACGTCACTTGTGATATTTTATTATTGCACTAGTATCAGGGGGTGTTGTTCGTCGCCACCTTTTTGGCAGAGTTTCCGATATTGGTAATGAAGGGTATTTTGTAAGAGGAAGATACGCAGCATGACAATTGAATGTTGAACAGGAAGTAAATGAGGTGCATTTTGTATGAAGGTCGCTTTGGCACTGCACAGAAAGCTTGGCACTTAGACAACTGCATATAAATAGACGTCAATTATTGTTGTTGTTTACATAGCCTAGAAACGTCAGTCACATGACTTTCTCTGCCTCTTCCACAAACAAACCTTTCTTACAAAACAGAAAAATTGCCTTATTACTTGCTTCTTTGTAAGTAGGAAAATAAACAAATTCACTAGGCTAAAGTGATAGTCAAATATTTTAAAAGCTGATTGCCATGAGAAACAATTGAAGTTCGATTCGCTTAGCATGAAGCCGTTGCAGAAAAGTTAATTAGTTTAAAGTCGAAACCAATAACAATGAAGATCTCAAAAAGAAAAACACATATGACGTAAATTATGTTTATATAAATATATAACGAGATCTACATCTTTGTGTAGCAAGTTTTTGACTACCTCTTACAGTTTAACCGTAATACAAAATTCTGCAAAACGAACAGCTCTTTGGAGGTTATTACCAAAAAATTCAAAATAAGCATTTTATTTGTCATGTGAATGTCATTAATATACATTATTTTAATCAAAATCGTTATTGCCATGTTCCAAGTAAAGGGTAGTTAGGGGTGGGGGAATTTTCTTGAAAATCTTCTGTCGCGTCCTTCAAGACACTGAACTTAAACACCAAGTTTGGTATTTAAAAGACTTCGTGTTTGGGATATGCTGTCCATAGACACACGGACCTTTTTCTATAATTTTTTTCGGACTTAAGGGACCCTAAAACATATTTTCGATGAAATCTCGGTATCGAATTTTGGGTGGAATACAATACCTTGTCCATCCACTATGTACGAGGGTCGGCTGATAAGTCCCGGGCCCCACACAGATATGGCGCCACTAGGCGGTAGTTTAACTCTAGACCAACTTGTATCCATAGTTACAGGTCAATAGCTTCTTTAGTTTTCCAATGACAGCATTTTAAACAAGACAACTTTACAGTTTTCACGAAAATGGAGCTTTTGGAAAAACGAGCAGTGATTAAATACTTCCATTTGAAAGGCCTAACGCCTAAAGAAATCAAGGAGGAAATGGACAGTACATTGAAAGACTCTGCCCCTTCATATTCAATGATTAAAAGGTGGGTTGCAGAGTTTAAAATGGGACGTACGAGCACTAGTGATGAGCCTCGCTCTGGACGCCTTGTAGAAGTGACAACTCCAGAGATCATCGTTTAGTTCTGGAAGACCTCAGATTAAAGTTGTTTGAGATAGCAGAGGCTGTAGACATATCAAAAGAACGTGCAGGTAATATTTTAAGTAATGTATTGGGCTTTCACAAGGTCAGTGCCGCATTTGTTGACACCTGATCAAAAGTTGCAAAGAAAAACCGTTTGTGTTAAGAATGTGGAGCTCTACCGTAACATGGATGAAACTTGGATACATCACTACCCTCCAGAAAGTAAATCAGTCAAAACAGTGGATTACGCCAGCTGAACCAACTTCAAAAAAGGCAAAGTGAATTTTGTCAGCTAACAAGGTTATAGCGAGTGTTTTATGGGATGCACAGGGAATTATTTTTAGTGATTACTTGGAAAAGGTTAAAAGTATCACTGGTGACTACTACGCAAGCTTACTGCAACGTTTGAGTGATGAGGTGAAAAGAAAAAGATGTCATTTGGCAACAAGGAGATTCTTGTTTCATCACGACAATGCTCCGTCCCATTGTTGAGTCTTTGTAATGGGAAAATGTGCGAATTAAAGTTGGGGTTGCTTGAACATGCAACCTATTCGCCAGATCCAGCACCCAGTGACTACCACCTGTTCCCAAACCTCAAGGACGAAGATTTCACAGCAACGAGGAGGTCATTGATGCAGTAAACAGCTATTTTGAGGACCTTGATAAATCGCACTACAGAGATGGTTTAATTAAATTAGAACACCGATATGACAAATGGAGATGATGTTGAGAAATAAAGCATTTTTTTTTAAATGCTGTTTTCATTGAGAGGCCCGGGACTTATCAGCTGGCCCTAGTACATTGTACATGCGGGCTAGAGAAAGTAAAAATCCGATGTGTTCCATTCACATGACTTTCTCTACATCTCATCATTGTTAAAAAGCTCATGCTTCTATTTACTTCAGCTAATCGAGAAAAAACTAGCATAAATCGTCTTATTACTTGCTCCCATGCAAGTAGAAGTGAAATAAGGGAGTACCATAGGTTAAAGTGATAGTCAAAAGCTGGTTGCCATGTGACTGAAGTTCCTTTGTTTGTATGGACACGAGTTGACAAACTCCCCTATGAGAAAAATATAAGTATTTCAAAGCTGAGACCATAAACAAGGAATATCTCTAAAACGATCAACTCCAAGAAAAAAATGTATACAACATAAATTGTGTGTTTTAATGTGCTCTACATTTTTTGTGTGGTAAGTTTTTATCCATTTCTTACGGTTTAGCAGTTATGCAAAATTTCGTAAAATTCACCCAGAATAAAGTAGTCTTCAGAAGCTATTCCCACAAAATTCAAAATATACATTTTATTTGTCAGGTAAATACCTTTAATACATGATATTTTAATCAAAATCGTTAGAGCCTTTTTTGAGAAAATCAAAATTTTCAAAAAAGTTCTATGTAAAGAATAGCTTGGGGTGGGGAGATTTTTCTCAAAATCTTCGTGTCGCATCCCTGGAATATACTAAACTTAAATACTAAGTTTGGTATTTTAGCGAATTTTCGTTTTTGAGTTATGTTCAGACACACGGACCCTTTTTGAAAATACTTTTTTTTGGACATAGGGGACCCTAAAACATATATTTGCGGTGAAATATTGGTATTGAATTTTTGGGTACAATACAATAGCTTGTTTATACACTATGCACATAGTACGCGTAGAGAAAGTAAAAATGTAAAGGTATGTTTGCTACAGAAGCTGCTGCGTCACTTGAAGATTTTAGGAGTTGTTATATAACAGTGTCTAGCCTACAGCTTACGTGACAAAATTCATCAAGTTGCAAGTTTTACTTTCTCTACACGTACTGTATACAGAAGGTATTGTATTGCACCCAAAAACTCAACACCGAGATTTGACTGGAAATACATGTTTTGGGTTCCCTGAATCCAAAAAAAAGTATTTTTGGAAAAAGGTCCGTGTGTGTGTTTGTGGAGGGCATAGCTCAAAAACGAAAAGGCCATTAAATACCAAACTTGGTATTTGAGTTCGGTATCTTTCAAGGACGCGACACGAAGATTTTCAAGAAAATCCCCCAACCTCAAACTACCCTTTACATGGGAAAAATTTCGAAAATTTTGATTTTTTCAAAAATGGCTGTAACGATTTTAATTAAAATGTGTTATATCCAAGACAGTTAGTTGCCAAATAAAATGTATATCTGGGATTTTCTGGGAATAGCCTCTGAAGACTACTTTATTTTGGATGAATTTTACGGAATTTTGCATAACTGCTAAACCGTAAAAGATGGCCAAAACTTACCAATCAAAAACATGTAGAGCACATTAAAACGCACAATTTTTGTTGTATACATTTTTTTCGTGGAGTTGATCGTTTTTTAGATATTCGTTGTTATTGGTTACAGCTTTAAAAAGCTTTCTCATACAGGAATTTGTCAACTGCTGTCCATACAAACAAAGGAACTTCAGTCACACAGCAACCAGCTTTTGACTATCACTTTAACCTATGCTACTCCCTTATTTCCCTTCTACTTACAAGGAAGCAAGTAATAAGACTGTTTCTGCTAATTTGTTCTCAATTAGCATGAAGTAAATAGAAGCATAAGCTTTTAATAATATTTTGTTACAGAGATGTAGAGACTTTCCATCCATGTGAATGAAACACATCAGATTTGTTTTAATTTCTACTGAAATTGTATCATAGCTAAACAATTGAGGTTCACAAGATACTAAGAGGAGGCAAACAAAAGTGTGATTATGTATTGCAAGTAGTATCGGAGAAAAAGGTACATGAATTCACATCTTTTTAAGACTAAGTTTTATTAGTTTTCTGCTGAATGAAATACTTTTTGTAGACTCAAACACTTAAGCTACTAATACCAACACCGCTTCAAATAATTGTCATGATTTATACAAGTTTCTGGGAAAAGAATTGAATACTTTAAGGGTAGTGGTAATTGAACTCACTTAAGGTGTCATTTCCGAATGTTGAGGCTATCTTGTCACCTTAACTTGTTCGTGATGTGCAGTTATGTTTCACCAAGCTGCAGCACAAACACTGATGGGAGGTTGTCACTGTATAACAAAATGTAGTAGTATTTTAATTATTAAGTTTACAATAATACACTATTTGCGTCACACAGTCGCATGTGACCGTACATGCTGTCTAAAAATACTTGAGTTTAAAATATAACATACATATACATTTTATTTATCTTAACAACATTGGAAATGCATGCTCTCACCCTACAACCGATAAAAGAAAGAATGCTCTGATATCACACACACTCACAACTACACTACATATTCATACATATAGTACTCAAACACCAAATAAGTCTATACAATATTTACACAAATATTTTATCTCTTAGTGCACGTACTTCCATTAAGTATATGCCCAGGCTTGGCCAGTTTTGGTTGTTTAGAATCAAATCCCAGAATGCTGTCCTTCGCCTGTTTAAAGCTAAAAATACCTCCAGCATTATTGGTTTCCTATCATCCTCCATCTGCATGCAATATGCCTCCAGGCTTCTTGATCCCCACAAAATGGGCAAATGCGCCTAACAGCTTCATCAACTACCTTATGGGTTTTCCACCCTCCTAACCTGAGCCACGCTATTCCCAATCTTTGTTTCATACCCAATTTTAACATATATGTTTCTTTACTCCACCCAATTTTTATTTCAATTTATAACTGCAGCGACAATTTTTCTTCTACATTCAGATTCTATTTCCAGCCTGTTTATATGGCATAGTCGTCTTTTTACTTTATTTGCAACTTTATAACTATTTTTGCTGCCCCTTTGTCAAATATGGTTTAAGCCAATCTTTGATAATCCCATTTGTAGCCCAACATTTTGGATGTTCTATGTTATTCATCTAATGACGGTAACGTATTGCTCTTAGAGTTGTTTGAGCACCTTTAATTACTCGCAGCCAGTATCTAACTACACTTAATAACAAAATGTAATGTATATATAATATGTATAATTCTTTTTGACGAGTAGTATGACTGTAAATGTATTTTTCAAATTTCTAGAAAACACATAATTGATTTTTCTATTTTGTGTACTTTCAGGTATTGGATGCCTGTTCCCTTTCTTGCCTCTGCATATGATAAAAGTTGGCCTCACTGCATTTGAAGCAAGAGTTGTATCTGCCGTAGCTCCGCTAAGTAAGTGCTAATATTCAAAGTTTGTAAACTAAATTTACAAAAATATGATTGTTGTTATTATTTTAATGTGATGCATCAAAAGAAGTGAAGAGACTGTGTACTTAGGAGTCAAGATAAATTCAAACTGTAGTCAAGAAGAGGACACTAAATATAGAATTCAAAAAGACAGAACAATAATATCCGTGCTCAATGGAGTTATAACTTTAGAAACAAAGTTGCAGATGTGTCTATAAATCAATAATTAGAAGTACGTTAACTTGGGCGCTGAATAACAATTTAAATTGAAGTGATGACAGATAAATAAGAACAACTTAATAACAAAACATGAAAAGAAATGAAAGAAATAAAACAAATCAAATAAACAGTAAGAAAAAATAACGTAAATAAACAGAGGGAATTTAAGGAAATAAATAAAGTAATTTGAATGCAATGATGAATCAAAGCTAGCTATGTTAAAAGAGAAATGGACAGCGGAAATAGAATCACTTGTATGTACGAAAGCTCACGAGTCCAGCGAGGAGGCGAGGAGGGGTCATTAGCAAGCAGTGGAGACTGGTATTTCAAAGCCTAGAAGTTCAGAGCTGCAAACAATAAGTTGAAAATATCCAGGCGAAATTCACGCTCCACCAAACACTGAATGAGTAATCAGGCGAGTTAAAATGTTAATGGCTGTAAAAACATAGCGTGGGGTCTAAAACTGTAAGAGCCAATTTTTCTGAGAAAAGTATGTTTTTTTAAAGGTGAAATCAAAAACAAGAAATAGCTCAAAAACGATCAACTCCACGAAAAAAATGTATATACCATAAATTGTGTGTTTTAATGTGTTTTACAGTTTTTGTGTGATAAGTTTTTGTCCAACTCTTATGGTTTAGCACTTATGCAAAATTCCGTAAAATTCAACCAGAATAAAGTAGTCTTCAGAGGCTATTCCCAGAAAATTCAAGATATACATTTTATTTGTCAGGTAAATATCTTTAATATACGATACCTAAACAAAAACGTTAGAGCCATTTTTTAAAAAATCAAAATTGTCAAAAGAAGTTACATGTAAAGGGTAGTTTGGGGTGGGGGGGATTTTACTCAAAATCTTTGTTGGCATCTCTGGAAGATACTAAACTTAAATACCAAGCTTGGTATTTAACCGACTTTTCGTTTTTAAGTTATCGTGTTCACACACACACGGACACACACGCATCTTTTGCTGAAAATGTTTTTTTTTATACAAGGGACCCTAAAACCTGTATTTCCGGTGAAATCTCGGTATGGAATTTTTGGGCAGAGTGCCGTATATACTATGTACATAGTCCGTATAGAGAAAGTAAAAGAAAGGTAATATTCACAAATCTTGTTATATATACACTAGGAATAATATTTTTCTTGTTTATGTTTCACCATACTGGTATTACATATTTCTGCCATTGCTTGGTGACTAGAAGCAACCGTTAGAACAGAACTGCATAATGTCTATGCATTGTTGCATAAAGAAATAATGATTAAATGATCAGTAAAATGTTTTCCTTAATTATTTGTACTATATTATTTAGGCAACTTAGTATAGTGTAATAGGATATGTGTGTACTCAGCAATTTAGGAGGAACTATTTTGTGATGCAGAAAAGCAGTAAAGCATTCAGCAACCAATTATAACCCTACTGCTGAATTCTTGCACTGGACAGTTGGGAATTAAGTGGGTACTCCCACAAAAGACAGATGAAAAGCTTTACCCGTTTGACTTTTTGAACCAATCACAAAGCAGCATTTCGATTGGTCGGTCTGACAGCGGAAGTGTATCTAGATGCTGCACCGTTGCAATGTCAGGCTATTTCTAACCACGTGCTCAGTTTGTGAAATCCTAACATGTGTGTTGAGTTGTTCTGTGCAAGGTACATACTATTTGTTGTTATTGGTGTTTGTTTGTACGTGGGGGAACATAACAAGACTTTCACAATTATAGAGGTGGATAGACTTTTGTGGGAAGATGGGGCAAGGGTGGATGCGGCCTCATGGAAGAAGAAAGTGAATCATGTGCACAAAATAATACGAAAAGCACAGGAATTAGACGGAATCATCAGTGAATGTGAACCACTAATCATATGTCTTGGTGATGACAGACACTTGAATGGATTTGAGTCATTAAAATTGTAAAAATCATTTTGTATACCTTTCTCTCATTGTAACAAGCTATTTTCCATTAATTTGTTGTATATTACCATAAATACGTATGTACGTTATAGTATCACTGTTATTAACATCAATAATTACGAATTAGTTTCATTATTCATTGGCATTCATTTACTATGTACACGGTTTATATTGGTCTAGAGACAGCTGTTGTTGTTGTTTACGAGTTACTCTGGCAAAGGCAACATGGCCAACCTTACATGAAACCATCTGAACTGTCAAGTGCAAGGATTCAGGGGGAGTGGTTTAGAACTGTTGTAACCTGTTGCTTTTGCTTACATAAAGTAAGGCTGTACAGTTATTTTATTAAGATAGTAAGAGCCTTAGTCTAACACTGAGCTAGAATCTGCAATGCATGTCTCTAGTACATTCTGGCAACTGTATGTGTGCTGTGTTGTTGCAGTTGCAATATTTGGTCCACTGCTGGCCTGCCCCCTCGCAGATCGAGTATGTGGTACTTCTCGAGCCAACAATGGACGTGGACTACGTTCGCTGTTGGCAGTGATAATGCTGCTGGGAGCTGCATGCTACGCACTTCTTATGTGTATCCCAACAGTGACTCGGCTTGATCCCGAGCGCAAGCCAGATGTCACCATGTTCTGTGGGCCACAAGGGGCCATCCTGCAGCATGAGCGGTGTGTCGACCCACCGTGCCACACCTGGGACCCCAGTCACGTGAGTGTGCATCCGTATTAAAATATGATGTGTTCCATTCACATGCGATATAGCTATCCCCGAGCACAAAATTGTCTTATAAAAGTTTACTCTTGTAACTAGAAGCAAAACAAGGAAATACACTAGGCTAAACCAATAGTCAAATGTTTCAAAAACTGGTCGCTATATGAAACAATTGAGGTTCAGATTGCTTTGCATGGTCAAGTTTTAAAAAAACTTAATTAGTTTAAAATTGAAACCAATAACAAAGAATATCTCAAAAACGATCAACTTCAAAAAAAAATTGTGTGTTTTAACAAGCTTTACATTTGTTATCAATGGTTTATCACTAATGCAAAATTCTGGAAAATTCATCTATAATAAAGAGGTCTTTAGAGGCTATTCCCAGAAAATTAAAGATATACATTTTGTTTCGCATATAAATATCTTAAATGTAAGATTTTAATCAAAATCGTTATTGCCATTTTTGAGAAAACAAACATTTTCAAAATTTTTTCCATGTAAAGGGTAGTCTGAAGTGGGGGGGAGGGGATTTTTTTGAAAATTGTTGTATCACAGACTTAGAAGATACTAAACTAAAATACCAAGTCTGGTATTTAACGGTCTTTTCATTTTTGACCTATGCTGTCCACAGACACACACACGTGCACACATAGACCTTTTTCCAGAAATGGTTTTTTTTTGGATTCAGAGGGACCTAAAACATGTATTTCTGGTGAAATCTCGGTATTCAATTTTTGGGTGCAATACAATACCTTCTCTACACACTATGTACATAGTACATGCAGAGAAAGTAAAAAGTTTACTCTTGTAAGTGGAAGGAAAATAAAGAAATACATGATAGTCAAGTCTTATTAAAAGCTGGTCGCTATATGAAGCAATTAAGGTTTATATTCCTTTGCATGGTCATGTTTAAAAAAAATTAGTTTAAAATTGAAACCACTAACAATGAATAACTAATAAAGAGTCAACTCCACAAAAAAATTGTATATAATATAAATTGTGTGCTTTAACGAGCTCTACGTTGTTTGTTGAGTAAGTTTTTGTCTATCTCTTACGGTTTAGCTGTAATACAAAATTCCGCAAAATTCATCCAGAACATTATTCACTATATTTGTGATGTGAATATCTTCAAAATCAATATTTTAAACAAAATCGTTAAGAGCCATTTTTGAAAAAACTTAGATATTCAAAAATATTTCCATATAAAGGGTAGTTTAAAGTGGGTGGGTTTTCTTGAAAATCTTTGTGTTGCTTCCTTGGAAGATACTACCAAGTTTGGTTTTTTACTGACTTTTCGTTTTTGAACTATGCAGCCCACAGACACGCGCACGCACACACAAAATTACCAATCTGATAAAAAGCGAGTATTTTAAAGCTGAAACCAATAACAAGGAATGCCTCAGAAATGGTCAGTTGATACAAAAATAAAGTATATAACATAAATTGTGTGTTTTAATGAGATCTACATTTTTGTGTGCCAAGTTTTTGTCTATCTCTTATCAATTTTGCAAAATTGATCCAATATCACCTAGACGGCCCATGTGATCGAATGTGAGATTTGTGGTGTACAAAGTGGCGCTGGGGTGGGTTTTCTCAGGGTTTGGTTTCCCCCACCATCACATTCTACCGGTGCTCCACCTTCATCATTTGTATTATCAGTGATATCACCTGCGGTGCTAATTGTAGTAAAAGCGGGCGTTATACACTATCAGTCAGACTTTTTCCAGTATAAAGGGGTCTTCAGATGCTATTCCCAGAAAATTCAAGATATAAGTTCATTTTATTTTTCATGTAAACATCTCTAATATACAGTATTTTAATCAAAATCATTAGAGCCATTTTTGAGAAAATAAAATGTTCGAACCTTTTTCCATGTAAAGGGTAGTTAGAGTTAGGGGTGGGGGATTTTCTTGAAAATCTTTGTGTTGCATCCTTAGAAGATACAGAACGTAAATACCAAGTTTGGTATTTTACCGACTTTTTGTTTTTTAGCTATGCTGTGCAGATGCACATGCACTGACCTTTTTTTAAGTATACTTTTTTCTATTCAGGGGAACCTAAAACCTATATTTCTAGTGAAATCTCGGTATTGAATTTTTGGGTACAATACAAAACCTTCTCTATACACTATGTACATGTATGTGTAGAGAAAGTAAGAAGAGGGAGTGTAATAATAATAATAATTTGGTGGTATTGCAGGTCGGGTTGGTGAACCTGAGTGACTGCTACTACAGCTGTGACAGTGTTGCTGTTGACAAACCAGAGACGCTGCCAAATGTTGACGTTCCCAAGGAAGACGAAGCTGAAGAGTCATACTTGCCTCCACCAGAAAATGATCCAGTCTTCGAAGATGAGGAGGAAGAAGAGGAAGAGAAACCCATAGAAAGATCTCAGAATGTTAAGAAGATGCACAAAGAAGTGGAAGAAGAACCTGTAGACGACGATGAGGACGATGATGATGGGGAAGGTGGAAGTGGAATTGTGAGTACTCACGTTATACAAGAGCCAGTAAGACATTTAAACTGGTGACTGGTCAAAGAATCTGATGTGTTCCATTCACATGACTTTCTCTACATCTCTGCAACTAATTATTGTTAAAAAGCTTGTGCCTCTATTTACTTCATGCTAATAAGAATAAAAATGGTACAAATAGTCTTATTACTTGCTTCCCTGTAAGTAGAGGCAAAATAAGGGAGTACCATAGGTTAAAGTGATAGCCAAAAGCTGGTTGCTATGTCACTGAAGTTCCTTTGTTTATATGGACAGCAGTTGACAATTTCCTGTATGAGAAAAGTATAAGTTTTTCAAAGCAGAAACCAAAAACAGGAAATGTCTCAAAAACTATTAACTCCATGAAAAAAATGTATATAACATAAATTGTGCGTTTTAACGTGCTCTACATTTTTCATGCAATAAGTTTTTTCCCATCTCTTACGGTTTAGCAGTTATTCAAAATTCTGTAAAATTCATCCATAATAGAGGATAGTCTTCAGAGGCTATTCCCAGAAAATTCAACATGTACATTTTATTTGTCAGGTAAATATCTTTGTTATACAATATTTTAATCAAAATTATTAGAGCCATTTTTGAGAAAATCAAAATTTTCGAAAAAAGTTCTATGTAAAGGGTAGTTGGGCATGGGGGATGTTTCTCAAAATCTTTGTGTCGCATCCCTGGAAGATACTAAACTTAAATACCAAGTTTGGTGTTTTTACCAACTTTTGTTTTCGAATTATCGTTTTCACAGACACGCACGCACACACACACACACACACACATATGGAATTTAAAACTTTTTTTTTGATACAGGGGACCCTAAAACATATATCTCGGTATCAAATTTTTGGGTGGAGTGCAATACCTTCTCTATACACTATGTAGATAGTATGTATAGAGAAAGTAAATATTGTTAAAGGAAACAACCATACTCCATACAAAAGAACAGAAAAAGTGATTCACAAAATTCACATTTCATCCACATATATTTTACAAATTCAAAAAGACTTTTAAAGAATACAACATACAATTGTACACCATAAAAAAATGAACTTTCTGGTAATACTATAATGCGTGTCAGCCTAGTTATTCCAACATTGTGTCATCCACAAATTCTTAAATAGAGTAATATACTTTATTTAGTAATATTTCTTTAAACTCTTTTTGTGAATAAATTTAAGGTTTTTATATCTTTCGATTTTTTGCGGAAGTTTATTATATACTTTTAAACCCATAGAGTAGGGTTTTTTTTTTTTCATACAGTGTTAAACCGGTGTCCCAGTCAAAATTTGGTCCAAATTTTTTTATGCAATGTGAACATTGTGTACAATTTCTCCATTCCATTCCCACGGGAGTGTGTATTGATCCAAGTATTTCTCGCATGAACAGCTGATAGAAAATGGTGGAGGTTGCTGATCCACAATTATTTACATTTGCTGTCGCAAGCTTGATTTATGTGTCCATTGCAAGAGCGAGTTATAATAGAAAGACTCGACCATGGCAGGCCAAGGAAGTAGTGCACTACATGTGCTGCAAAATGAACTCCTTTGTGACCCTGTAAGTTAGTTTAACTTCCTTAGAATGGATGAAAATTTGTTTGTAAAGTTGCTGGCAAAAATCACTCTCCAAGACACAAGTGTGAGGCAGTCCATACCAGAAAATCAAATGTAGCGTTTTTATATTTTGTTGAGAAAAGAAGGTTAAGTATAAATGGATCTGATAAAATACTTTGCAGGGGTTATAAATACCAGAGTCCTTACTTCATAAATCTCGTATTTCAACAATAGCTCAGTTACTATAACCCTATTATTTAGGACAAAGTCTACAAGATACAGCAAAGTTTCACACAAACAATCACGTTGGCGGGAAGGAAGACCGAGCACTAGCTGCCACCAGGTCGCTCATTGGTTGATTTCATACATTTGGACCAAAAATTAGAAACCACTGTATCCTGCTGTAGCAAACTGGAATTGGACCAAAAAATAGGACGGAAATTGTATACAACAAAGTTATCCGATGTCCCATGATCCAATTTGTAGTTTGAAGAGTATTTGACCGTGGGACATTGGCTTTAGTATTTGCATAAGGGAATTTTATGCTAGATTCTTTCCGTGTATTTCAGTGATGTTGGTTTTGTTTTTCCATGAAATTATTATAAACATAGGTGAGCAGCTTGAAGAAAGATATTGAGGGCATTGTTAATATTTTTAATTTTTTAAATATTGGTTTACAAGAGTCTTTTGAGGTTTGCATTTGACGTTATATGTGTTATTTGTTTGTGCATTCTGAAGAGTATTTCCCACCCAGGTGCGTATCCCCAAGTTATGAGATATGTCAGGATGGAGTGAAAGTAATTATAATAGACCATTTTTTTACTTTCTCTACACGTACAATGTACATAGTGTATAGAGAAAGTATTGTATTGCACCCAAAAATTCAATTCAGTAAGTGAGTGTACCAAAAAATTACAATGCAAGATTATCTTCAACAACAGTTTTAACCTATTTACAATTAGCGTACTTCTATGAAAGTTATACCAAAATGAGCGGGAGAAACAAGATTTTCACCTGCAATTAAAACATGAAAATGGAAAAAAAAAAAAAAAAATTATGAAAAATTCCCTTAACATTTGTATATAATTTAAGGAAGCAATTTACAATACGAGCTGAGAAGTAATGTGTATATTTTCAGGATGAAACGTCAGGAGATGGCAGCCCAGGCAAGCGCAAGAGACGCCAGACGGACACACCGGTGGAGTCAGATCTGCCACATCTGTGTTACACTCATCCGAATGGCTACACCATGTGCGACGTATACACCAAGTTCAGTACGGGGATTGTGGTGAACGCAAGTCTGGACAGTAACAACTCTGAGAATCCCCGCGGTGAGATGTGTCAGTATGCTCTGTACAGCGAGGGCAAACCATTCAGATGTCGCATCCCATTCACGCTTCCCTCAACGTGCAGGATACGCTGCAACGTGGAGCAGTCCGACAACCCCAACAACTTGCTGGGTGACAACCAGTGTCAGCAGATAAAGGGAGATCCTGTTCTTACATTCTGGTCCTACCTTGTTGTAAGTTCAATTCCTTTACTATATAGGTAGAGAAGGTGAATCTTTTTCTTTGTCAGATGAGGACTTTTTGGTAGCTTAGCTTCTGTTAACCTGGTTGGTCATACCAGACGATGAATGAAATTGGTGAAATGATACTTGAATGATCTCAGGGTCCATGGAGCTTAAAGTTACTCTCAGGATAAGGGAAAACCCCAAAAAAACCTTATTTGGGTAACTCGCCCTAAGCAAGATTCGAACTCATGACCTGTTGAATGTTAGGCAGACACGCTACCAGTATACTACCCAGGGGGGGCAAGTTCGTTTTTTGTTGATTTCTCTGTTCAATCATTGCAGTATTGATGCATAATACTCTCCATTTATCATTCTTCCTTTCTGCAAATAAGTAATGTAGATGATTATGTATGCATCACAAAAAATCAAGGCAATAACTTTGTCTGCAGATTTCACCACCTTTGCCTTCTTCGGAGCCAATTTGCCTTTAAAAACCCACTGTTTCGACTGTGCTTTTTGTCTCTGGAGTGTAGTAGTATATCCATGTTTTATCCGCAGTTATGTATCGATACAGAAACTAATCAAAATTGTGACAGAAAAGCTACAAATAAGCTTCTAAACTGATAACATGATTGCATTTGTTCTCCATTGATAGCGACACCCGTCTTACCGAGACTTTTGTCAAATCTAATTTCTGGTCCAAAATACATGTGGCCTCTACCATTTCTGTAACTTTGATTCATGGATCGCTCAAAAGCATATCCTGAATTTTGTCAGTCATTTCGGAGAGTCACTTCCACTTGGTCGATGTACGGCAATATTGAAATTCATTTATCCAATTGTAAATTGTTACAAACGAAGGAGCAGATGTGCCATGAACTTCATCCAACTTGGATTTTATCTCTTTCAGTGTTAAATCTTTTATATATCATAGAGTATTTTATTCACCATTTAGATCTTTTACAAAGATATGAGCTTTGTCAAAGTTTATAAAACTAAAAACTTACAAAGTAATTGCATACAAAAAAGGCATTAATTATTTACTTAAGACAAATTTTTAATAAGCATTGTCATGAGAAACTGTAATTTAATTATTCTTCCATTCAATAAAAGCAGTCTTCCATTAAAAATGTTTTAGGGCCGATTTGACCTCCAAAATTATCTGGGAATTTGTTGTATAATAATACTGCATTATGTTCAATATAGAACAGATTAATGTAAAACAGCTTGTTACAATGAGAGAAAGGTATAACAAAGTGATTTTCACTGCTTTAGAATTGTAGTGGCTCAATTCCGTCTAAGTGTCTATTATCATCAGCATCATCATCACCAAGACATATCAACATGATTCTGTCTAATTCCCGTGCTTTTCAAATTATTTGGTGAACATGATTCACTTTCTTGTTCCTTGAAGTGGCGTCCACCCTCGCAGCAAAAGTCTATAATTGTGAAAGTCTTGTTATGTTCCCTCTCATACAAACATCACCAACGAATAATGTGTAGCTTATACAGAACAGTTAGGAGTTCACAAACTGAGCACGTGTTTGGAAATAGTGGCATCTAGATCAGTTTCCATTGTCTGACTGACCGATCGACCGGAATACTGCTTTGTGATTGGTTCAGAGAGTCAAAGGGTAAAGGTTTTCATCTGTTATTTGTGGGTGTACCAACTTGACTTTCAAGTGCAAGGATTCAGCGTAAGAAACGACGGTGACTAAACACAAACTTGTTTTGATGCTGCGAGTGGAGTTCCTTGAAGTTTCTAAGGACTGATTGAATATCCCTCATACAAGGTGGTGAATTATCTTACACTAAAATACCGTAATGTAACATTGAATGTACACATGCAAAATATACACTCGTAAGAGATTTTTTTTGTCGCCCTCCATGGGGTAATGGTTACCGTGCTAACTTCATATACCCAAAGTCGCGGGTTCAACCCAGCGGAGGATGATGGACTATTTCGGGTATAAAAAATCCTTAGCATGGCTTCCTTCGGAAGGGAAATAAAGCTTTTGGTCCCATGTTGTAGATTTACAGAACCTCAAGCCTGATAGAGAGGCCCCTGATGAAAATTAAGTGGTCTTTCACCCAATTTAGAATGGGATGCTGAGAACCACAGAAGTTAAAGAGCGTCCATAAAAACACACCATTTTTATTTCCAGCAGACCATGGCTTCTCAGCCTGGAAAATTCTTATAGTTATAGTATTTCTATTATTAATAAATTGTTGTTTTGATTTGAATTAAATTAAAATGTTGTGATTGGCAGGTTCGGTCTGTAGCCGACATGTTCCCGACGGCCTGTATCGCTCTCTTGGCCGCCGCTACAGTGATAGCAACTTGGGAAACGAACCTGGGTCGAGGAGACGTGGGACGTCAACTGGCATTTGGTTGGTTGGGCTTGGCCATATTCAGTCCCATTGCTGCAGCTATCTCATCCTTGGAACTGGGAGGACCCGCGTACTGGCCGCAGTTTGCCTTCTGTGCCCTGCTGCTGTTTTGTGCCTCTGCCGTCGCTCTGTTGGCCAAGAATCTGCCTATCGGCCCCTTGAGCTGGTGGTGGCATGCTCGTGGCTCAACAGGGCTCATCGTCCGCCGACATGGCTGTGAACTGCTGGCCCTCACAGTGGTCCTTGTTTTGTTGGGAATATTCTGGAGCGCCCTGGACTCGTATCTCTCCTGGTAAGTACCTAAACTCACTTTACTTTTTGTGGAAGTTTGTTAACAGTGTTGACAATGAGTTCATTAATTACACTAAACAACACTTACTTGGGATTTTTGCTGGAATATGTTTCGAAGGACTAGTTTCCTTCATTTTCAACTGGACATTGAGTAATTCCTTGTGGTGATGATGACTCCTCTGGTGGTGGTTCAATGAACTTGCTAACACATCCTTCTGTGGAATGTCAAAATTGAAAACCCTGTTTCTATTTTTTACAATGTAGATGTGTTCCCATGTGGCCATGTGGTTCTCAATTTATATTGTGGTGTTTTGTCCAAAAGTGGGTGGCAACTGCTAATTTTTTCAATTGTTTTTTATTTTATTTCTGAAGTGTTCTTTGTATCTTGTTTCTAAATTTCCTTTTGTTTTTCCAATATAAATCTGATGACAATCCTTGCATTCCATTTTTCAATAATAACAACGAATAACATGTAGCTTGCGCAGAACAGCTCAACACACATGTTAGGAGTTCACAAACTGAGCACGTGGTTGGAAATAGCCAGATATTGCAACGGTGCAGCATCTAGATGCGTTTCCGTTCTCTGACCAGGTAAAGATTGTTTTCACGTGATGTACCCACTTAACTGCCAAGTGTCAAGTGCAGGGTATAGAGTATGAGAAGAAGACACCACAATGTTTCTGGTCTGTCTCATGAGCTTGTTTGTGCGCAGGCATCTGACCGAGCTACAAGGCTCGGACGTGCTGATAGCTCTGACTCTGACTGCTGGGGCACTGCCTGCCATTCCCTTCATGTGGTTCTCCGAGCACATCGTCGACTACTGCGGTCACACCAACCTGCTCATCGTCGCCTTCATCTTCTACATCATACGATACACAGGTATGCATTCATCTCTACACGCACTGTGTACATAGTGTATTGCACCCAAAAATTCAATACCGAGATTTCACCCCAAATAAACATTTTTGTATCCAAAAATAATTTTTAGAAAAAGGTCCATTTGTCTGTCATCAAGATAATTTAGAAACAAAGAGTCCGTAAAATAACAAGCTCGGTATCTAAGTTTACTATCTTCCAAGGATGCAACACTAGGAATTTGAGGAAAATCCCCCCCCCCCCCCCCCCCCACTCGAAACTACCCTTCACATGGAAAAATGTTCAAACATTTTGATTTTCTCAAAAATGGCTCTAACGATTTTTATTAAAAGTTGTACTGTCCGAAGTAAGTTACTGCATTTCAAGAGTACGTCTATGTTTTGATTAATGCATTTGCAATAACGTGTTCATGTAGAGCTTGCAATTACACTCATCTAACGTCATATACATCTTTTTCATAGAGTTGACCATTTTCAAAATATTATTTGTTATTTATTTTAGTTTTAAAATTTGTCATCCTGGAACTTGTCAGCTCCTGGCCACACAAAGAAACAGATTTCAATGCCATAGCAACTACATTTTAAAACATTTGACTGTCAGTTTATTCTAGTGTATTCCTCATTTACGTTAAGGAACCATTTCTGCTAGTGTTTATCTCGATTATCATGAAGTAGAAGAACAGATTTTTCTCTCATGGGCTTGTAAAGACAATTAAATTTCAAAACAACTCTCTTGTAAAGACATAACTTTTCTTTAAGGTTGCTTTATTTGTGGAATACTATATCTGCAAATGTTTAACTTGATTAACCTTAAGTAGGCACAAAAATGAGCTTTCTTTAACAATAATTTATAAAAAATAGTAGTTATATGAATGTAATACATCAGATATTTTTATGGCATTACCGACTTCTAAAATATTGATATGTTTTAGTGATGTTATATGAATACAAAAAGGTGTGTGTGCAAGTAGAGAGAATGTGATGTGATGGTTACTGTTATAAGGACTGTCGGCGCTGTGGAGTCCGTGGTGGTTGCTGCTGTGTAGTGAGGCACTGGAACTGCTGACTCTCAGTCTGGCGTGGCTTGCTGCTATTCTGTACCTGCGCCATCTTGTGCCCAGACATCTCACTGCCACCGGACAAGGCCTGGCTGTGGCTGCCCATTTCTGTATTGGACGATGCATTGGTGCCATGATTGGGGGGGCAGTCTCCCCTACCAGCTCAGGTAACGCCATTACTCATGTTAAATGTTTGTACTTTCTCTATAGTGTACTGTATTGCACCAACCAAAACATTTAATACCGAGATTTCACCAGAAATATATGTTTTGAGACCTCCTAAATCCAAGAAAAATCATTTTTAGAAAAATGCCCATGTGAATGTGTGTGTGTCTGTGGACAGCATAGCTCAAAAACAAAAAGGTTGTTAAATACCAAACTTGATATTTTAGTTCAGTATCTTCCAAGGAAATGTCACAAGGATTTTCGAAAATGTTGGTTTGCTCAAAAATGACTCAAATGATTTTGATTTTAATCTCTTATGTTTAGGATATTTATTAGACAAATAAAATGTATATCTTAAATTTTCTGGGATTAGCCTCTGAGGACAACTTTATTCTGGATGAATTTTTCTGAATTTTGCATTATTGGTAAATCATAAAAGATAGACAAAAACTTACTGCTCAAAAAGTGTAATTCTTGTTAAAACACCAATTTATGTTAGATTCATTTTTTTGTGGAGTTGACTATTTTCGAAATATTCCTTTTCAATTTTTTTTTTTTTGTTAGTGTTTAACGCCTGCTTTAACTACTAATGGCACCGCAGGCGGTTCCTTTTCAATTTTAACATACTTAAACTTTTCTCATATGGGAACTTATCAACTCCTGGCTACGCAAAGAAATAGTTTTCAATCCCATAGCAACCACATTTTAAAACATTTGACTGTCAGTTTAGCCTAGTGTATTTTCTTATTTTCCTTCTACGAGGGCCATACTGAAAGTCACGAGTAACCCATTGTAAAAATTTAAATTTCAACAATGTAACAAAACGAATTGCAGGATCGTAATCTACAGACTTTAAGCCACATGTTGACATATTGTGACATCATTAGCTTCTATCACGTGACCACAGACGGTGTTTGAAAAAAGGCTGACATTGATTTTTCGTTTTGACAGCGTGCTGTCATTGAATTCCTTGTGAAAGAACAAAAATCTGCTCCTGAAATTCATCTCAACTTCAACGTGCGTATGGAGGCGTCTGCATGGGTGCCAGCAGTGTTAGAAGATGGGTGAAACATTTCAAAGATGGAAACACGAGTATGCAAAATGCGCCTCGTAGCGGGCGTCCTCGAACTGCCTCTACAGAACGCAACAAGGAAAGAGTTGATGAGCTCATTACAGGAGATAGGCGTTTCACTGTGAATGAAATTGCTGCGCAACTTGAATAGGACATAGTGCAGTGCAAGAAATGATCCACAGCTTGGGTTATCGAAAGGTCTGTGCCCGTTGGCTCCCCCGTTTATTGACTGAAGACCTTAAACTTCAGAGAAGAACCATTGCACAAAACCTTCTTCAGAGATTTCATAATGAAGGTGATGAATTTTTGACATGTATTGTCACTGGAGATAAGAGCTGGTTCCATCACTATGAACCAGAAACGAAACGTCAGAGTATGGAATGGCACCACTTGAACTCACCATCGAAGAAGAAAGCGAAGACAGTGCAGTCTGTAGGAAAAGTTATGGGAAGTGTCTTTTGTGCTGCACAAGGTTGCATTCTGGTTGACTTTCTTGAACCTGGACAAACCATAAATTCTGCCCGCTACATCAAGACACTTCTGAAGCTCCGTCGGGCTTTGAGTGATAAACACCCTGGAAAGAGGATCATCCTTCAACAGGATAATGCGCGTCCGCATACTGCCCGTGCCACTATGGAGAAGATCAGGGCATTAGGGTGGGGAAACTCTTCCACATCCTCCCTACAGTCCCGACTTGGCACCCTCCGACTACCATCTTTTTGGTTCTGTGAAGGAGCAGATGCGTGGCCAACGCTACGAGACGCTGGAGGATATTCGGAAAGCAGTGCGTCAGGGTCTGCGGGCAGCTGGAACGGAGTTCTATCATAAGGGCATTTTCAAACTTGTAGAACGATGGGGAAAATGTGTGCAAAACAATGGAGACTATGTCGAAAAGTGAAAGAAAGTCTGTAGATTATGGTGATGTATTTGGTTTGGCTTATAAATAAATATTAAGATTGTAAAACAGTGTTGCTCATGACTTTCAGTATGCCCCTCGTACTTATAAGGAAGCAAGTAATAACAACATTCTGCTAATGTTTAACTCGATTATCATGATGTAGATAGAACAATAAGCTTATTAACTATAATTTGTCACAGAGATGTAGAGAAAGTCATGTGAATGGATCACATCAGATTTTTTTTTAATGCACAAGGAAGTTCAATTGTTTTTATGTTTTCTAAATGATTGTGTTCTGTTTCTTAATCTTTTAATTAATATAAACAATAGGACAAATCTTACAAAAAGTTAATTTAAAACAACAGTTTTATTAATAACCTGTCTTTTAATTGTGGAATTCCGTTTGTCAGCTGATTTGTCATTTTTAATTTAGCTTTTTACTCAAAAATGCAAACTCAGTAAAATACCAAACTTGGTATTTAAGTTTAGTGTCTCCCAGGAATGCAACATAAATATTTTGAAAAAAAAAATCCCCCCACCCAAAACTACCTTTTACATGGAAAAAATGCAGAACATTTTCATTTTCTCAAAAATGGCCCAAACGATTTTGATTAAAACATTGTATATTAAAGTTATTGATATCACTCAAAAAGTATATTTTGAATTTTCGTGGAATAGCCTCTGAACAGCTCTTTATTCTGGTTGAGTTTTGCAGAATGTTGAATAATGGTTCAACCATAAGAGATAGAGAAAAACTTGCTGTACAAAAATCGTAGATTTCCCTAAAACACACAATTTATATCATACCCATTTTTTTTCATGAAATTGATAGTTTTTTGAGACATTCCTTGTTTTTGGTTTGTTTTACTTAAACGTGTTCCAAATGGGGAACTGGTCAATTCCTGGCCATGCAAAGTAACAAATTTCAATCTCATAGTAACCACATTCTAAAACATTTGACTCAGTTTAGCCTAGTGTATTCCCTTATTTTCCTTCTATTTATAAGGAGCTAAGTAATAAGACTATTTCTGCTAATGTTTGTCTTGATTAGCTTGAAGTAGATAGAGGAATAAGCTTACTAACAATAATTTGTTATAGAGATGTAGAGAAAGTCATGTGATTGGAACACATCAGATTTATGTTATTTCTAAATATGCCCATTGGTAAATACACCATCAATAAAAGCTAAATGTTTTGCACAAGTTGTGAACAAAAGTTCTACACACACGCACGCATGCACGCACGCACACACGCATGCACGCACGCACACACACTGCAGATCTTATTATGAGATTAGACTCAAAGCCCAAACTCTAGGATGTAGATCATGTCATGTATTTACAAATAATAACTCTGACAATGAATTTTCAGAGGTGTCTGTTTCCAAAAATCTACTCGTACACGGAATATTCATGTTTATTATATTTTTTGTTTGCATGAAATCCTCCTCTGTATAGAAGCTGTGAGTAATAAGATATCTTTTTTACATAAATTGTGTGTTGTATCGTGATCTACATTTTTTGTGCAGTAAGTTTTTGTCTATCTCTTACAGTTTACCAGTTATGCAAAATTTAATAAAAATCATCCAGAATAAAGAGGTCTTTAGAAACTATTCCCAGAAAATTAGATATTCATTTTATTTGGGAACTAAATATCTTTAATGTAGGTAATTTTAATCAAAATCGTTAGCCATTTTTGAGAAAATCAAAATTTGCAAATTTTTTCCATGTAGAGGGTAGTTTGGGTTGGGGGGATTTTCTTGAAAATCTTTGTGTCACATCCTTGGAAGATACCAAACTTAATTACCAGGTTTGGTATTTAACAGCCTTTTTGTTTTTGAGCTATGCTGTCCACACGCACGCAAGCACGCAGACACATACAGGCCTTTTTCAAAGAATGCTTTTTTTGGGTTTAGGTGGTCTCAAAACATATTTCTGGTGAAATCTTGGTTTTGAATTTTTGGGTGCAATACAAGACCTTCTCTATACACTATGTACATAGTACGTGTAGAGAAAGTAAAAAAATGTTGTACTTGACATTTTCATACTAAAAACTCTTGGGTTTTTATTGCTTTTTCAGATATTCTGAGCTGATTAGGGTTTAAAGAAACAAAACTTCTGAGGAAATATCAATACTATTTCAGGTTCTGAAGGCTTAATTGATGCAGAGTTTGTTAAAACAGTTTAATTAAATGTTTTTTATTTTTCTCGTACAGAAAATGGTGGCACGTTCATGCCTCTATACCGAGCTGGTGCTGTAGCAGCTGCCGTGGTGGCAACACTGTACTTTATTGTGTATCACTGCTTTCTGAAGCCTCGCTGCCTCGCCCCGTCAAACAAATCTGGACCATCGCCCAGACCAGGGGTCGTTGTGGGCCCAACAAGCAACGGCACTTACACTCAGCTCCGAGTGTATCGGAATCCAGCAACAGATGGCAGTAAGAGACGGCCGTAGACTTTGATGTCAAACTGAGAGAGAACGTTATTGATGCTGCTCAAGTTTCTAATCAAAATAAATAGTTATACAGGCTGTTTCATGCAAACCAAACTTTAACTAACTCATTTTAGACATATTTTGAAAGGAAAATTTTATAAAAAGAAACAACATTATCACTCATTATTGAACAGGGTGATTTTAACCCTTTTAGTGCCATTCCGGATAACAAAATAATGTCTGAAAAGTGCTAAGCAATTTTAGAGGAGAATGCAGGGTTTTAAATTATTAGTACTAAATGACATAGAGAACTGAATATTGTTTCATTTTTAGTAAACTCTTGTCTACTGTATAATATTCATTATATAATGAAAAGTCTGTTCTATATTTTTAAAAAATTAAAAACAAAAGAAAAATTTGAAAATAAAATTAAAAATCCCAAAGTAAACAATATTTAGGCATGCAAAATTGTACTACAAAAAAAGTTCAGACTAGTTAAATGAAAGTATAGATATTTCTTTACTAACAAGTATCCTTTTCTGGTTAAGTGTTTTATTTTTTAAAACACAGTAAATGAATTCACGCAGCCTGAAGGCTGAAAAGTGAAAAAAAAATCACCAAAAACATGTACACACACACATAAGCACACCACTATTAATGAAAATAGCATAAAGCAATAGTATACAAATACAACTTGCCTCTGTGGTCGAGTGGTCAGCTCACCCGATGGTCCCGGGTTCGATTCCCGGCTGAGGTGGGGGAATTTTTCTTTAGCTAGAATTATACCCTATGCCCCACAGAGTCTGGAAATGTGTGTGTGTGTTGGAGGAAAATAAAACAATTTAAACCTACAGACAATGGGTTGTTTCAGATGCAAAGCCCCCGATATGACTTTAGATGTTAAAGGGGGCTATATAAATATATAACTTATATAAATACAAAATAAATAAAAAAATAGTATACAAATATAACGTACATTACTGTACAATTTAGTATTTTTGTTGTTGCATAGCTGAATGGTTGATTCACATTGTATTTGTTGTCTAGTTACACTTCTGTAAATTTTGATAAGTACCCTGATTATTTGCATGTGTTATTAGATGCATTTTCATCGCTGAAGCTAGAATCAACCCTCTCTTGCGTCAATGTCAAACATATTTTATCAAGGTCTGAAAATTCAAAATCACTTGCTTTCCTTTAATACATCACAAACTGCAGCTTTTATTTTCTCTTCATTTTATAACCTTTTGCTAGACGATGCCATGTTTTAACTAACATAAACACACACTGGCAAGAGAAATTAAATTTGGAGCTAATTCAATGCTTTGGATGTTTCTCTATTGGTATGATGTAGAAAGTACACAGACTTTCCTGCTGTTAAAACGTTTGAAAATGGCATCGGGACTAGATCATGAGTAACAATAAAAGGCAACGTATTATTTTTTTTCATTTTCTTTAACTTAACGATAAGACTCGATTATGTTTTAGGTAAAAATACACTCTGAGACAACCAAATTTAAAAGAACTCAAGCCACAGAAATATGCATGTGTGGCATTTACGTTATGGAATAGAAAAGAAAGTGCAGAAATATTAATCAACTTGTAAGTTATTCAAATACTAAAACTTCCAAAATTATAGAGAAAACAAATAAAACATTAAAGTAAGAGCTGAAGCTTTCCTGAGAACATATTAACTCTAAATATTCTTGATCTTCTAGCGAGGCAAGTTCATGGATTGACTATATTTCAAAGATATCTATCATCTTCGTCTTCAGGTAAACTGATGACTTATAAGTTCAGATTTGTATATTTATAGCATCACAGTGAAGCTGCATCTGATTGGTCTGCATTATATTAAAAAAAAAAAAAAAGATAAAAAAAAAATATGGAAACCAATCAGATGCAGTTTCACTGTGACAGTATAAATAATTAAAAATAATTTGCTGTCATTAAAAATTTGTTTGATATCATGTTTTAGAGAATAATATCAGAAAATGTTGTTTCTTTTTGTAAAATTTTAAGATATTCCTTTCAAAATATGAAATTTGATGTGTGTAAGCATTTTTTAACAAATGAGTAAACTTTAGTTTTATTTGTTATTTACAAAAGACCCTGTATACATAATTTTATAAGTCCCAGCCTCCATATTTTCACTTCACTCATAAAATAATGAGCAAGTTGATAAATATCTGATTTGGGCGCTAATGACTAATGCAGCTGAGTGTTTATAAGCCCTTTCTCTTCTTATAATGATGTCTTTTACCATAAGAAGGAACATTTGCTATGGTTAAAAGATACAAGTGTTAAATGGTTCCAAAAACCACAGCATTTAAGAAGAACGGGGAGAAAGTTCAAGTGTTTATGTGACAAACTGTTTTGTGTGTTGATATTACAAAGTTTTACACACTTACAGAGACTAGCATCACATTTTATGTACATTTTTGTTTTTATCACATGTTTCATGGACAGGTGTGCAAACATAAGGTTTGTATAAAAATATTTGTAAAACATTGTAAATTGTGAACATTGAAGAAATAAATATTCATAAATATTTTTTATTTAAATAAAATAATTTCTTCTTTGTGTTCTTTTCCATGTTTCCATCAGAATGTAAGAAATTCTAATAGTCTTCAAATATTATCTGTTCTTTTCCAGTGTAACCAGAATTTTACGGCTATATTGTGAGTGTGCATGTGCGTGCAAATGTGCGTCCCTCTGTGTGTGTGTGTGTGTGTGTATGCATGCAAATATGTGTCTGTGTGCGCACATGCAAATGTGTATGTCAGTGTCTGTGCGTGCATGCAAATGTGTGTATATGTATATGCACATGCCTGTTTCCTCATGTTCTTATATGGACTATTGCTCTTAATTGTCAAATCACCTTATATGTTTTAATTTTCTCTACATGCACAATGTACATAGTGTACAGAAAAGGTATTGTATTGCACCTAAAACTTCCATACAGAGATTTCACCAGAAATATGTTTTGAGGTCCCCTGAGTCCAATTTTTATTTTTAGAAAAAGGTCTGTGTGTGTGTCTGTGGACAGCATGGTCAAAAACCAAAAGTCTATTAGCTCTAAACTTAGTGTTTAACTTCAGTATCTTCCAAGGATGTGACATGAAGATTTTCAAGAAAATTTCCACCCCAAACTACTGTTTACATGGAACAGTTTCGAAAGTTTTGATTTTCCCCAAAGTGGCTAAAACGATTTTGATTAAAATACTGTATATTAAAGCTATTTACATCACAAATAAAATGAATATCTTGAATTTTTTAAGAAAAGCTTCTGAAGACCTCATTCTGGATGAATTTTGTACAATTGGTAAACAATAAGGGATAAACAAAAACTTACTGCACAAAAAATATAGATCTTGTTAAAACACACAATTTATGTTATATACATTTTTTTCGTGGAGTTGATCGTTTTTGAGTTATTACTTGTTTTTGATCTCACCTATAAAAAACTTATACTTTTCTCATACAGGAATTTGTCAACTCCTGGCCATACAAACAAAGGAACATCAGTCACATAGCAACCAGCTTTTGACTATCACTTTAACCTATGCTACTCCCTTATTTCACTTCTACTTACAAGGAAGCAGGTAATAAGACTATTTCTGGTAATTTTTTCTCAATTAGCATGAAGTAAAAAGAAACATAAGCTTTTTAATAATAATTTATTGCAGAGATGTAGAGAAAGTCATGTGAATGGATCACATCAGATTTTTTGTGTTTTAATAGCAAGTCTATTTCAGAATGGTCCTTGCGATGTTTCTCTCGCACTTAAACCAATTTAAATTATTCCACTGTGATTAGCTGAACCATTTCAGGATAAAATATATAATTATTGAAGTGTTAGACTTTGTTTTGTTCTCATTTCCTCTTTAAGAGCACACAGAGCTGGTAAGCAATAGAATGACTGTGTGCAAACACGATTCTGTTATTTCCATTTGTTGTAACTGGGTGATTCAAAACTATCGTTAGAAAGTTTGGGGACAGGTTCTTTACATTATAACAAGAAAAAATGTTCATGTAGAAAAACACTTTGTTCTTGATTTAATGAGGTTCAAAATGCTATTAGTAAAAACGTTTTAAAGTGACACATTATTTATTCTATTTTTGAGGTTGTCAGCTTGTTAGGAGGCGTACAAGACAAAGCCACACACTGGAAGAATTGAAACAAAATATCCACTAGGAAATTGTCAACGTGAACTACAGCGATGATTTCCTAAAGAGGTACCAAAAATGTGTGTGGCCATCTCCTTCAATAACATTGGTAAGTAAAGCCTTTAAAATGTTGCGTGGTTACATCCGTGCCTTTCTATGATGTTTTTGGATCACCAGTTAACTATAGACACGCCCACACTAGTGCAGTAACAAAAACCACCAACACTAGTACAGAGATGCTGCCAACAGCTGCAGAGTTTTTGTGTTCTTGCATCACTGGTGATGTGATCTCTCCTATAGTCTCCAGGATGGTGATAGGCAGCTGTCGTGTTGTAGCTATGTCCTTATACACCTGTGCTGACATCTTTGGCTGGCGAGGTCTACCAGGGTTGCTATAGTTCACGTGGTACAGGCCGTACTTCACCCTGAAACATACGTCAGCTGTAGCATTACACAATCAAAAAATAGTTACAAAACAAACAAAAAAATCTAATGGGGAGTAGCATAAAGCTGGTTGCTATGTCCTTTGTATGGACACGAGTTGACCAATTGACAAGGAATATCTCAAAAACGGTTAACTCCACAAAACTGTGTGTTTTAACGTGCTCTACATTTTTTGTGTGATAAGTTTTTGTGCATCTTTTACGGTTTAGCAGTTATGCAAAATTCCGTAAAATTCATCCAGAATAAAGTAGTCTTCAGAAACTATTCCCATAAAATTCAAGATATACATTTTATTTGTCAGGTAAATATCCTTAATATACGATATTTTAATCAAAATCGTTAGAGCCATTTTTGAGAAAATCACAATTTTCGAAAATAGTTACATGTACTGGGGGTTTTTTCTCAAAATCTTCGTGTTACATCCCTGGAAGATATTTAACTTAAATACCAAGTTTGGTATTTTACCGACTTTTTGTTTTTGAGTTATGTTCACAAACACACGGACCTTTTTCTGAAAATGCTTTTTTTTATACAGGGGACCCTAAAACATATATTTCCGGTGAAATCTTGGTATCGAATTTTTGGGTGGAGTGCAATACTTTATCTACACACTATGTAGCTACGTAGTACGTGTAGCGAAAGTAAATATCAAGATTTTGTTTCACATTTCACAAACATAATTTACTGATTATTGGTTACCACAATAATAACATCTGATGTGTTGCACTTATAAGACCTCCAACTATTCTTACAAAAGTAATTCATTCACAGGAGTTGGAAATCTAAGAGGACTGCATAGAACGACTCAGGAGTTCATTCCCTATCCTTTCTATGTTATACAGTAGAATTGGAGCAATTCATGAACGAATCGTTCATATGAACTATTAAAAGGAAAGAATGGTATGAATCAAATCATGAATCGTCATTCAAAAAGAATCGCAGATTTCAGGATTCGTGATCAGGCATTGGGTATTATTTTTCTTTTGCTTCCATCTTTCTAAATATAATCTTTCGACGAAAACTGCCGACGCCGCACGATAATGTGTACAGGGATTTATCAATTATTTTATTGTGAGAAAATAAATAGTGCTGAGGCTAAATATAAGAATGTAAAACACATAAATATGTTTATATATAATCTACATAAGAAAACGAACACTGCCGATGATTGCCGAAGCCACTACGAGAGTCTTTATATAGTTTAGGGAGGAGTTATCGTACACGTGAAAGCAAGCGTTTGAATTTACCGTTATATACCTACAAGTACACACAGGCTGTTTCAAAACGACACCACACGAAGATAGCAGTCGATTAGTTTACACTTTGACTTGATGTCGCAACTTTCAAACTCTTCTATTTAACGTTTTATATGTGTTTAAAAATCGCACACATTTGGGATTAGGCAGCAGAGGAACAACGGTTGTCATACGCCACTTAAACAATCTCAGAACGTGTTATACGAAACACGCAACAAAACCATATGCTATGTTTTCCATTACTAAGGCGACCTGTGCCGCGCCGGCATGTCTACCAAACCACGCGACTGGGACCTTCGTTACCAACCGGCATCTCTCTTGGAGTGAGCCAGGCACGTGCCATTTGGTTATGTACGACTGCCTAATCCATGGTGATTTTATGGAAGTTTTTGTATGTGTCGAATTTAGTGCTGAAAGTTATATTCATGCATCGATGAATAATAATTACTCTGCGTATTAACATTACACAAGTACCGCCATGCAGTCCAAGTTTAGGTGTCAAATTTAGACTTAAATAAACTTTTTGTCATTACTTTCTCTATACGTACTATGCACATAGTGTATACAGCAGGTATTGTGTTGCATCCAAAAATTCGATCCCGAGACTTCACCGGAAATATATGTTTTGAGACCCCCTGAATTAAAATAATATTTTTAGAAAAATGTCCGTGTGTGTATGTGGATCTGTCTGTCTGTCCCGCCTGCGGTGCCATAAGTAGTTAAAGCGGGTGTTAAACACTACCAAAAAAACAAACTGTCTGTGTCTGCGTGTGTGCGTCTGTGGGCAGCATAGCTCAAAAATGAAAAGACCGTTAAAAACCAAACTTGGTATTTAAGTTTGTTATCTTCCAAGCGACACGAAAATTTTCAAGAAAATTCCCCCATACCAAACTACCCTTCTCATGGAAAAAATTTCAAAAATTTTGATTTGCTTAAAAATGGCTCTAACGATTTTGATTAATATCTCGTATATTTAAGACATTTACCTGATAAATAAAATGTATATCTTGAATTTTCTGGGAATAGCCTCTGAAGACTACTTTACTCTGGATGAATTTTACGAAATTTTGCCTAACTGCTAAACCATAAGACATAGACAAAAACTTATCTCACAAAAAATGTCGAGCACGTTAAAACACACAATTCATTCTATATACATTTTTTTCGTGGAGTTGATTGCTTTTTAGATATTCCTTGTTTTTGGTTTCACCTCTAAAAAACTTAAAACACTTTTTTTCTACAGGAATTTGTCAACTCTTGTCCGTACAAACAAAGGAACTTCAGTCACATAGCAGCCAGCTTTTGACTATCACTTTAACCTATGATACTCCCTTATTTCACTTCTACTTACAAGGAAGCAAGTGATAAGACTATTTCTGGTAATTTTTTTCTCGATTAGCATGAAGTAAATAGAAGCATAAGCTTTTTAACAATAATTTGTTACAGTGATGTGGAGAAAGTCATGCGAATGTAACACATCACGTTTATAAACATCTAACTACTTATTATTCAGTATAGCAACACTTATGTCAACTACCAGCAGGTTTATAAACAGTTCTTATGAAGCCTCAACGCTAATAGTTACAGATCCTTAATTACTTCACAATATTTACTTTATTCTCTTTAAGTTATCCCTAAACTTCTTTAAGGTCAGAGGGCAGCCCTGAAAGGCTGCTACAGGCAATTCATTCCATTCTTTAATCGTCGTACTTAATAAAACAAAATATTCCTGCGTCGGCTCTGTACCTTCTAACCTTAATTTTATACAAATGATCGTTTCGTCTGTACTTTGCTGGGTTTTCTGACCTCTTTCTAACGCCAACCCATGCATTTAAACCAGTATAAGCTTTAAATATTGCGGAGTAACCTATGTCTTTTAGCGGCTTTCACTTATTCTGTTCCACTTTTCGTAAGCCCAAAATGTTTATGAATGTTACAGCTCTTCTCTGTATGGGTCCTATAACCGGCCGCACTAAGCACTTGTAGGCAATTTCCCTGGACTTTGCGCTCCCCTTTTTCAGTGTTCTCATTACGAAGTGCAATGTCGATGCTGTTATTTAGGTTAGTTTTCCATCTGTATCGACACATTGCTCTCAGTTTAATAAACATGCTTGCCAACATCAATGTTACTCACGTGTATCCGTATTGCCAATCAAAACAATCCAGAAGACTCCACACAGTGTAGCCAATTACTTGACAGTCATCTTCATGGACGGCCTTCACTGTCTCATACAGATGGCTCTGGAAACAAGACAACATCGTTAAAATCTGATGTTTTCCATTCACATGACTTTGCAACAAATTAGCAGAAATAGTCTTATTACTTCCTTCCTTGTAAGTACCATAGGTTAAAGTGACAGTCAAAAGTTGGTTGCTATGTGACTGAAGTTCCTTTGTTTGTATGGACAGCAGTTGACAAATTCCTGTATGAGAAAAGTAAAAGTTTTTCAAAGCTGAAACCAAAACAAGGAGTATTTAAAAAACGATCAACTCCACGAAAAAAATTAATATAACATAAATGTGTGTTTTAATGTGCTCTACGTTTTTTGTGCAGTAAGTTTTTGAGCATCTCTTACGGTTTAGCAGTTATGCAAAATTCCATAAAATTCATCCAGAATAAAGTAGTCTTTAGAGGCTATTCCCATAAAATTCAAGATATACATTTTGTATTCCATATAAATATCTTTAATATACGGTATTTTAATAAAAATTTGTTAGAGCCATTTTTGTGAAAATAAAAATTTTCGAACATTTTTCTATGTAAAGGGTAGTTGGGGGTGGGGGATTTTCTTGAAAATCTTCGTGTCGTATCTTCTGATACCAAACTTAAATACCAAGTTTGGTATTTTACCGACTTTTCGTTTTTGAGTTATCGTGTTCACAGACACACGGGCACACACGCATGGACCTTTTTGTGAAAATGGTTTTTTTTTATACAGGGGACTATAAAACATATTTCCAGTGAAACCTCGGTATCGAAGTTTTTGGGTGAGGTGCAATACCTTCTCTATACACCATGTACATAATACGTGTAGAAAAAGTAAAAATGTGCGAATTAAAGTTGGAATTGCTTGAACATCCACCTTATTCGCCAGATCTAGCGCCCAGCGACTACCACCTGTTCCCAAACCTCAAGGACGAAGATTTCACAGCAAGGAGGAGGTAAACAGCTATTTTGAGGACCTTGATAAATCACACTACAGAGATGGTTTAATTAAATTAGAACAGCAATAAGACAAATGGAGATTATGTTGAGAAATAAAGCAAGAAAAAATAAATAAATGCTATTTTCATTGAGAGGCCCGGGAGTTATCAGTCGACCTAAAGTTTATATGTTGAACTACTGTGTTACTTACAGTTAGATAGTACAAGCGATCAACGTCGTTCAGGGTCCCATTGTCAGGGTAGCCATTAGCAGTAATGAACACTGCTGGGTTGTTATATTCCTGTTTTATCCACCTCAACAGCTTGTTCAGTCCCCAGGGAACAACCTGCAAAATGTTTATTACAAATGTATAACCTTTTGTACATGGGAAATGTTTGTAGATGCTGTTTCGTCCTTAAGATCATACACTGACATCAGATACATAGACAGTAAGCATACTACAAAACATGGCCATCAGTCGAAAATGGACGTCAAATAAAACCTGAAATCACTTTAACTATTATCAGAATAAACACAAAACATACCTTACCACTAAGTTTAGTATCTTCCAGGGATGCAACACGAGATTTCAAGAAAATCCTCCCACCCCGAACATGGAAAAAAGTTCGAAAAATTTGATTTTTTCAAAATTGGCTATAACGATTTTGATTAAAATGTCGTATAATAAATATATTTACCTAACAAATAAAATGTATATTTTGAATTTTCTGGGAATAGCCTCTGAAGACTATTCGAGATTAATTTTACTGAATTTTCAATAACTACTAAACCTTAAGAGATAGACAAAAACTTTTCACACAAAAATGTAGAGCACATTAAAACACAAAATGTATGTTATACACATTTTTTTCGTGGAGTTGATCGTTTTTGAGATATTCCTTGTTTTACGTCTCAGTTTTAAAAAACTTATACTTTTCTCATACAGGAATTTGTCAACTCCTGTCCATATAAACAAAGGAACTTCAGTCACATAGCAACCAGCTTTTGACTATCACTTTAACTTATGGTTTCCCTTATTTTCCTTCTACTTACAAGGAAGCAAGTAATACGATTATTTCTGCTAATTTTTTCTCGATTAGCATGAAGTAAATAGAAGCATTATCTTTTTAACAGAGATTTAGAGAAAGTGATGTGAATGGAACACATCAGATTTATTTTTGGATTCAGAGGTCCTCAAAGCATGTATTTGTAGTGAAATGTCGGTATCAAATATTTGGGTGAAATACAATACTATGCACTAGGGAAAGTAAAAAGAATAACAAATGAAACTCTTCAGTTGTAAACAGTTGGTAGTATTGAATGTGCTGTAAATAAATGAAAATATGCAAAAGACTCATATTGAAAATTAATAAATAAACTTAGTTCTATGTGCTATTTGCTTAAACACTTAACATTCATCTGCGTTAAGAAATGTATATTATGGGTATTTTCACAGTCAGATACAATATGGAACACTATTTTGGGGGAAAAGGCAAATAGAGTCCAGGCTAAAAAAATCAGATGTGTTGCATGCACACGACTTTCTCTACATCTCTGCAACAAATTAGTGTTAAAAAGATTATGCTTCTATTTGCTTCATGCTAATCAAGAAAAAATTAGCAGAAATAGTCTTATTACTTGCTTCCTTGTAAGTAGAAGCGAAATAAGGGAGTAGCATAGGTTAAAGTGATAGTCAAAAGCTGGTTGCTATGTTACTGAAGTTTCTTTGTTTGTATGGACACGAGTTGACAAATTCCTGTATGAGGAAAGTATACGTTTTTTTAAAGCTGAAACTAATAACAAGAATATCTCAAAAACCATCAACTCCACAAAAAAGTATATATATACTATCGTGATGTACATGTTTTGTGTAGTGAATTTTTGTCCATCTCTTACGGTTTAGCAGTTATGCAAAATTCCGTAAAATTGATCAGAATAAAGTAGTCTTCAGAGGCTATTCCCAGAAAATTCAAGATAAACATTTTATTAGTGACGTAAATATGTTTAATATACAATATTTAGTCAAAATCGTTACAGCCATTTTTGAAAAAATCAAAATTTTCGAAAAAAGTTCCATGTAAAGGGTAGTTTGGTTTGGGGGGGATTTTCTTGCAAATACCAAGTTTAGTGTTTGACGGACATTTTGTTTTTGAGCTATGCTGTCCACTGACACACAGACGGACTTTTTCCTAAAAATGTCTTTTTTTTTTATTCATGGGGACCCAAAACATGTATTTCCAGAGAAATCGGTATCGAAATTTTGGATGGAATACAATACCTTCTCTATTCCTATCCACATTGTACATACGGGGTTAGAGAAAGTAAAAAGACTAACTTGCCTGTTTCGAAATTTATATGAATATAAGCAGGTTCTCGAGATGTTTGAAGTTTGCTGAATTGTTTTATGTGCGTCTGGTAAATCATTTTGCTTTTGGTATAATGCCTAACTTAGGCGGGGATGGGGTTTGATCTGATGGAGAATAGAAGTAGGCAGTAATCAGTATTGTTCGTGAACCTCCATCCCCAAAATCGGGCACTTCTTCTCTTGGCAACATAGCGAGTATTGTGAGGTCCCACAAATACATTCAGAGCAAAACTAAGAAAGTCACTCGCTGCCAAAATCTGTCTGGTATTCAAGCGACTGTTGCGGTGCTGTTCAGTCAAGTCTATTGTCTTTTCTGACTTTCGATGCCAGAGGTTCATGGAGGCGGTTTCTCGCCGCAGTTAGGAAGCAAAACAGCTTCAGATCCTGGCGGTTAAAAGGTTCATCTCTGCTTGCATTTATAATCTTTAGCCTGGACTTCCGCCGTTGTTTTTCTTGGCTTTACCGATTTTGGACGCTTCTTTAATCCAATTCTGCACAACCGATCTACAGTGTGTGCACAAAGTTCGTATATCCCTATATTAAATTCAAACTGACGTGAAATAAAAGTACAAATTTCCAATATTTATTAATTAAATGTTTCTACTTACATTTTAAGACTCCAAAACATCTAATTGTTTGTTTTAACCATAACTTCAGTAGCATACAGTAGCACATCAACGAAAGGAAGTAAATATTGACTGATTTGCTACCTCTGAGTGAATAATAGTGCTTATTCATTTGTTACACAGATATGGAGAAAGTGAGCACTTATGACTTTTGCCTTCTCAGACATTGTTTGGAATTGTTGCAGCATCTGACCACAAGCATTAACACGTGTCTCCATATCAGCATCTGATAATTCATTCACATTCAATGGACGCCATCACTTCATTTTCAGATCCACTTTAATGTGTTTCCTCATGGTTGATTCCTAACTCTGCAACACGTTTCCTCAAGGATTTAACCGGACGGAGATTGTTGGATAGATTCAGCACAAAGGCCAAGTCTGGTGGATGGTGTTCCACCTCTCGTCGCGTCCCGAACACACGCTAACAACGTCTTGTTTGTTGGTGCTGCTTCCACAAACCGTCAATTCATCAATTTGACGCTCATGAACCCACACAGCGGACACTCAATTGCATTCTTTCTCGGCATCAACTAATTTGATTCATAAGATTTGCTGTCATAAGAGCGACAACAATCGAAGTCGTCAACAATGGGTATCTGACAGGAGAAAAATATTAATATATACCAACCTCAAAACAACATATTTACTCGTGTAATTTTAAATTTAGTACAGGGGTATACAGACTTTGTGCGCACACTGTACTCATTTGCACAGCAGTTGTTTTACGGTGCGGCCGCGGGTCACCTCGCTTGTGTAAGGCATTGCTGACTGTCACCAAGCAGAATTACATGTCATTTACAACAGGAAGCTAAAACCCCTCCTTCCCCATTTAGAGTAACGGAGAGGCCAGCGGATATCACAAGACACGCCCTATAAATTCCCTACAGGCAATCAGAAATTCGCTGTCTATTTCTACTTGTGCTCTGTGTACATCACAAACTGACTGAAAATTTGGATATGAGAAAGTTGTGTACAACGTGGGTGCTCAGAATAGAACAAAAACAGCGTAGTGAGGATATTTCAGTCGAGTGTTTGACAATGTTTCGCTGCAATAAAGCTGAGTTTTTGTGTCGATTCATAACAATGGAAGATACTTGGGTCCATCACTTCACACCTGAGACGAAGGAACAATCAAAACAGCGGATTGGAAGGGGAGAATCGGCTCAAAAGATATTGTTCCAAGACTGCAAATTCAAGCGTCCAGAATATGACAGATGCACCAGAATGAATTCACTGTTCAACTGTTTTTAGTCAAGTATTTGGAAGTGATATTGTTACCTTGATGTCCTCGACAGCTGATGGTGGCCAAGAGCTGCTGGTGGAGAAGGCCGCCTGCAGGTCGTCAGTACTCTTGGTTTTTCTGTCCTGGACTAACTTGCTGGTGAAGTAACTTACACCGAAGAAGTCAGATGATCCTGAGACAGAACCGTATAGATCATTCATATGACTTTCTCTCTGTTCTGCAAACTAATTATTCTTACAAAAAAATTACTTTATCTACACCATGTTAATCGAGATAAACGCTCTCAGAAATAGTCTTATTGCTTGTTTCCTTGTAAGTAGAAGCGAAATAAGGGGGTACACTAGTCGCCCTCCGTGGTTACCATGCTAACTTCATATACCCAAGGTCGCGGGTTCAAACCCGGCGGAGGACGATGGATTTTTTCGGGTGCAAAAATCCTTAGCATGGCTTCCTTTGGAAGGGAAGAGAAGCTTTTGGTCTCGTGTCGTAGATTTACGACACCTCAAGCCTCATAGAGAAGCCTCTCGGCAAAATTAAGCGATCAATTTGGAATGGGACGCTGAGAACCACATTAGTTAAAGAGCGTCCATAAATAACACGCCATTTCCATTTTCAGGGAGTACACTAGGCTGAAGCCATAATCAAATACTTAAAACCTGGTTGCTATGGTATTGTCATTGAAATTTGTTTCTCTTTCATAGCCAGGAGCAAAACAAAAGAAACAGGAATGAAAAATTGTAATTTTAATCATGTATAGGTGCTTGGTTATAGAAAATTGTAAATAATCATTATATCTTAGTAATATTCTTATTTGTGTACATATTATTGCTACTTTGTATTAAGAAGATTGTATTTAAACACTTTTGTAATTCTGTGACGTTGTCTATTGCTGTACATCCCAATCACAATAAAAATGTTGTTATTATTATTTAAGACAAGTATAAATATTTTAAAATACTTGGTATTTAAGTTTGGTATCTTCCAAGGTTACGACACAAAGATTTTCAAGAAAGTCCCTCCACAGCCAACTACCCTTTAGATGGACAATTTTGGTTCTCTAAAAAATGGCTCTACCAATTTTGATTAAAATATCTTATATTTAACATATCTACATACAAACCAAATGAGTTCTGGGAATAGCCTCTGAAGACCTCTTTATTCTTGATGGATTTTTCTGAAGTTTGCATAACTGGTAAACCACAAGAGATAGACAAAAACATACTACATAAAAATGTAGATCTCATTAAAACACACAATTTATGTTAATACTTTTTGTGGAGTTGACCGTTTTTGAGATATTCCTTGTTTTTGGTTTCAGCTTTAAAAAACTTGTACTTTTCTCATACAGGAATTTGTCAACTCGTGTCCATACAAATAAAGGAACTTCAGTCACATAACAACCAGCTTTTGACCATCACTTTAACCTATGCTACTCCCTTATTTCACTTCTACTTACAAGGAAGCAAGTAATAAGACTATTTCTGCTAGTGTTCATCTTGATTAGCATGAAGTAAATATCTTCAAGCTAAGATAGCGGGTTCAACTCCCACCCCATCAGATTGCACTACACCCAATAGATAGGTATTAGGAGAGAAATGATGATGTTGCTTACCTTTGACGAGGTTGACGTCCTGGGGTGTCAGGGGGACGAGACGTGACCTTCTGTATCCTTGTTCAGCGCTGAGATTCCCAACCTGCTCCTTGACCATCTCAGGGTAATCCCCACGACTTCCATATATAGGGTTGGCTTGCATTCCCAGCTGTACAAAGTTTTACTCTATAAGTGTTACTGCATCTCCAAAAACATTACTTACATGTCTACAAAAATACTTCAGAATTTAAATAACATCTGAGAAGGCTGTCCCACAAGTACCCGACCTATCAAAAAAGCACAAATATTTGGGTGAAAAACATCCTCTACATAGTCTTCCTTCAGCTCGATACACTTTTCCCAGCGATGTTCAATAGCTTTGATACTCTGTTTATAGTGAGAACTATCGAGGTCTGTAGGCTCCACCTCTTCATTGTTTTCAAATCTTCAACCACCAAGCCATTTCAAGTTTGGAAACAGAAAATAATCATCTGGGGAATAGGGTGCACGAGGAACCAATTCCAACTTTAACTCATTGCGATAATGGACGTGTCAACTGGTGGCTTGTCTTGATGAAACAAAACTTTGTTTTCCGCTAAATGTGGCCGTTTTTTGCTCGATTTCATCACTCAAACGCTATAACAAGTTCGCATAATATTCACCATTGATTAAGTTTCCTTTTTTGAGATAATCAATGAAAATTATACCGGTGCGTCCCAGAAAACTGACACAATGACCTTGTCTGCAGATAGAACCGTATTCGCCTTCTTTGGAGCCGATTCTTCCCTTCCAACCACTGTTTTTAATGTTCCTTCGTCTCAGGTGTGAAGTGATGGACCCACGTTTCATCCAGTGTTATGAATCGACGCAACAACTCAGCTTTATTGCAGCGAAACACTCGACTGAAGCATCCTCACGTCGCTGTTTTTGTTCTTTGTGAACATATGCGGCACACGCGATTATTGTAATGTTTATAAATGTATATTCCCAATAACTTTAATAGGAAAGAAAAGACTAAAAAACTAAGCAAAACCTGGCATCCGGCACTTGAGAACATCAAACAGATACAAACGCAACGAGATCATCACCAGGAATCAAAAGTCCACCTGCGCACATGCAGCTATAGCCGGACCAATCGCGTGAGAGGAGCCTGAGTATAAATACTGCCGCTATTTCAGCCAACAAGTCAGTTGCGACCAAACCTTCATGGACCACGCCACTGAAGATGTTCACCGCAGTCGTGAACGAAACGTCTGGGCCTGAAAACTCCAGCAGACCACGGCTTCTCAGCCCGGAAAATTCTTCTAGTTATAATTTAGTGAGAGAAAAGTTTCTGGATTACGATGCTGTGCTGGTTTCTCTAACAAATAGATATTACATATGACCCTCTTCCGCTGAGACCTGACGCTACTCACGTGATATTGGAGAGCAAATTCAGCAGCCTCCTCGTCGTCTGTAGAGTTTGAGGCAGCTTCGTACCATGTGCAAGAGAAGGCTGTTCCAACTTTTCCTGTGAACAAGTGACACTGTTTACAAAGAGTTCTGGTTTATATGCAGCTAACTTTTAGTCGTAGTCTGGACCAAAACCTCCCCCTAAAGAATTGAGCCAGTGTTCATATTTCCTCCACATTCAGTTGTGCGAGAGTTTTAATTCCTTCTTGCTGACTGGCACCCTGAGGGTCGTATACAAAGTAACCAGCTATTTGACATAACTAAATAACAATGAAACTTATCAACACAAAACTTTATGTACAAAATTAACTACCTTACTCTATTTATCAACGTAATCTCCATTCTGTCAAAATATTTATTGTCACGTGGTGCCATTTCTCAATGCCGTGTTTTTAATGCACAAAATGTTTGGCCAATCGAATTTTATAAGCAAATAACACAAGTGTATGGTGATAATGCAATGAACGAATCTTCAGTGAGGAAATGACGCATAGTTTATGAGTAATCAAAGAAGAACCAATGAGAACCGAAGTGGAAGTTCATCAATCTTTATGCAGGAGTTGAAAGTAAATGTTGATAAAGGAATCCAGAAAAAAACGGTATTTCACTTTGGATACCTATATGACTTTTTGGATTGAAAAGATCTCCCAACCGGTGAAGACCTCAACGTGACGTCTTGGCTCACATCTTTAGCGGTGGAAGAGTATAACATCTGTATGACGTGACAATAGATATCTTACAAATGGTTTCACGTGATAGCAACCGATTTAAATTGGAATCAGAGAAATCCATGCTTTCGACCATCTTGGTTTTCGTTAGGGAAGAAGACTACAGTGTCAAGATGGTCGAAAGCTTGGACTTCTCTGATTCCAATTTAAATCGGTTGCTATCACGTGAAATCATCTGTAATAATCAACACGGAGAAAACTTCAAATCTTTAATAACTTGATATCAATGACGATTACGTTGAGAAATAGAGTAAGGTAGTGTAACTTTGTAAATATAGTTTTGTGTTGATAAGTTTCGTTATTATTTAGTTATGTCAAATCGTCTATTACTTTCTGGATGGAGCTTGTATAGCTTTGGTTGCTGTGCGATACAAAGTAATTCCCAATTAATTTAATTTTATCTTCGATGATAAGCGTGTAATGTACATTTCCGTAACATTATGAATCGGATATATTGGGTATGTAAGAGAGTTAATGCACCTCGAGTACTTGTAAATGTTTATCAACAAGTAGCTAAGAGCATCTTGGGTTTAAACATCCCTTCAGGATGACAAAAACACATGCTTTTATCATGACAGAGCATTTTATCATCTGGTCTTATATTGAACAGGGCTTGTTTTATCAAATATCTTCATTTTATTGAAAAGTGTACAGTAGCCAATTGCAGGAAAGGGGAGGGAAATGGAGCGCGGAAGAATACATGTCAACATCATGAAGTTATAACAAGTATAGTGTAATACTCGCGAAGCTCCGCTTGATTGTTTTTCTCAACCGACGCGAAATCAGCGCTCCAAGCGGCAAGCAAGAAGAGGAAACAATAGTCTTGTCGTGCTTTTGTTCGTTTGTGTTATGTGATTAAAAATGCTGATAATGTATGGAAACTTTGCAGTGCAATAAATTGCAGCAACGACCAGAAGAACCTTTTAGATTTCCTAAAGATCCTGAAAGGTAAGTATATACATTGTCCATGTATTTTCGTTACTACAAAGTACAAGTAGTTGCGAAGAATGGCGTTTTGTTAATATGGGCCTAGCCTTATTATAGTTTAACCGGTTTCTTAATAAACTATGATCATTTTAAACCGCTTTACTGTTTGTAATAATCTGTTTTAAAATAACTTCTGTTGTTGATACATTCGGAAAAGATATTGCAATATTTGTCCACGCGTGTAAATCACACATTAAACTGATTATCTTATTACCAGAGTAGAGATTTATTATTTTTGAATGTTGTTTATATTTTGTTATAAAATGATGTGTCATATAGAAGTTTCTATTTAATTCTGTAACCAGATATAAGTATAGCATTGCAGCATTTTCACATGAACAATGCCATATAACTGTTGGCCGACATGCGGTGCTCTGGCACCAGTTAGGTCCCCTTCGAGCGCTGTTTACTTCGGTTACTCTGAGGTAGTGGTTATCCTCTCGGCCATGGTTTGAGGTGATCTAATTGGCCACAAGTTCTTCGCCCTTGACTGAGTGGCGTACTCACCTTTTCTTATGCACTTTAAGGGCGCAATTTGTGTTTCACTTAGATTAATACACGGGTAAAATTACGGGGAGTTTTAGCAGCCGTATATTAATACAGGGTGTACATAAATGAATATCGGGTTTTTAACTCTTTATAATATTTATTACATTCAACTCACAGTTATGAATGACATGTCAAATGAAAAAGCAACTCAAACAGTTTTACCAAGAAGCTTATAAATGTTCAATGTGACTACCCTATGTCACACATCAAGTCTATAGCCGTGTTCTTCCCAAACGTTGATAAGTGTGTATTCAGTAATTGTAGCAACAGCTGCTTCAATCCGGTTTCTTAATTCAGAGAGGTCAGCTGGTAGCGGAGGCACGTACACACGATCCTTGATGAAGCCCCAAAGGTAAAAATCGCATTGCGTTAGGTCAGGAGAACATGGAGGCCATGCATACCAAGCCCTGTCATTGGGGCCCTTGCGGCCTATCCAGCGCTCGGGTACAGTGACGTTCAACCAATCGCGTCCTTCGTTATGCCAGTGAGGTGGCGCACCATCCTACTGGAAAATGAAGTTCTTGGCTCATTTTCTTCCAACTGAGGGAAGAGCAATTGCTCTAGTGTATCAAGGTAAGAAGTGCCAGTTACAGTAGGTTCACCAAAAACGAAAGGCCCATAAACTTTTCGCCGGGATACGGCACAAAAAACATTCACTTTAGGGGAATCTCGTTGCATTTGTACCATCTCATGAGGATTTTCTGAGCCCCAGATGCGCACATTATGCGTGTTAACATGTCCACTAAGGTGAAAGGTCGATTCATCACTGAAGACAACACGATTCACAAAATCGACATGAAACAACATGTCGTTTGCGAATTTGGCACGTAATCCGTGGTCTGTCGGCTTTAGAGCCTGTAATAACTGTAAACGGTAAGGACGTAGCTGTAAGCGTTTTCTTACAACTTTCCAAACAGTCGACACAGGAACTTGAAATTCACGACTAGCCTTCCGGACTGATTTCTTTGGGCTATGAGTGAACGACTCTCTCACTCGCTCAACAGTCTCTTCACTTACTCCTGGTCGTCCCATGCTCTTCCCTTTACAAAGGCAGCCGGTATCTTCAAACTGATTATAGCATCTACGAATGTTTTTATCACTAGGAGGATCACAACCGAACTTACTACGGAACGCACGTTGCGCAGTAACTACAGATTCGGTCTTTGCAAACTGCAAAACACAAAACGCTTTCTGTTTACTAGTCGCCATCTTTGCTACTACCGCTGTCTAGCGGATTGCGGCAGAAACATAACACGCACATGCGCACTTGTGCCAACAAACAAAACTGTTTGAGTTGCTTTTTCATTTGACATATCATTTATAACTGTAAGTTGAATGTAATAAATATTATAAAGAGTTAAAACCACGATATTCATTTATGTACACCCTGTATAAGAAATTTTCCTCTACGAGGGTGGGCTGATAAGTGCCGGGCCTCACACAGAGATGGCGACACTAGACGGTAGTTTAACTCTAGACTAGCTTGTATCCATAGTTACAGGTCAATAGCTTCTTTAGTTTTCCAATGGCAGCATTTTAAACAAGACAACTTTACAGTTTTCACGAAAATGGAGCATTTGGAAAAACGAGCAGTGATTAAATACTTCCATTTGAAAGGCCTAACGCCTAAAGAAATCAAGGAGGAAATGGACAGTACATTGAAAGACTCTGCCCCTTCATATTCAATGATTAAAAGGCAGGTTGCACAGTTTAAAATGGGACGTACGAGCACTAGTGATGAGCCTCGCTCTGGACGCCTTGTAGAAGTGACAACTCCAGAGATCATTGTTTAGTACTGGAAGACCACAGATTAAAGTAGTTTGAGATACCAGAGGCTGTAAACATATCAAAAAAATGTGCAGGTAATATTTTAAGTAATGTTTTGGGCTTTCACAAGGTCTGTGCCACGTTTGTTGGCACCTGATCAAAAGTGTCAAAGGAAAACTGTTTCTGTTAAGAATGTGGAGCTCTACCATAAAAATCCCACTGAATTTTTGAGACGGCTTATTGCCATGGATGAAACTTGGATACATCACTACACTCCAGAAAGTGAATCACAGTCACAACAGTGGATTGCGCCAGGTGAACCAACTCCAAAAAAGACAAAGTCAATTTTCTCAGCTAACAAGGTTATGGCGATTTTTTTTAAATGCTGTTTTCATTGAGAGGCCCGGGACTTATCAGCCCACCTTGGTAAAACCATTCTGGTAGAGCGTTGTGGGGATTTTTAAGTGACTTTTGGAGATGTATCAGTTTAAGCGAAGAGAACTTAAAGTGTGATAGCATTAGTATATTCGAACATTAATTGTAATATATTTCTAAAGCAAGAAGTGCCTTTGATCATGTAATTCATGTTTTTTTTAATACAATTCCGGAGGTTTATCAGGACTCCGGCGCTGTATTCATTTTTCCTCTTCTTTCTTTCCCCGTTTCCTTAGTTGACCTACTAATGTTTAAAGTTTTCCTTTTACATGTACACATTCACAAACACCGATGCCCAAGGCGGGACTCGAACCGAAGCACCAAAGCGTGGCAATCAGATTTTATTGAAGGGTAGGCCAAGTATAACATGTTCCCATTAATTCTGTAATAAACCTGGTTCCTAATCCATTTTAAGCAACAATATCTAATTGCACGGGACTTGTGCCTCTCCCCTCTCAGCTCGCTTGTAAACAACTGAATACGACATACCTTGTTGCTGTTTACGGAAACGTGTCTCGTACAGTCTATATGCTCGCGCATGCGCAAGCAACAGAGTGTTCATTGCTTGGTAACTGCCGATGCCAGGTTGTTTAACATCTGGTGCCATACCATTGGTTCCTGAATACGCCTGAGCGACGTCATAAGGCCGGTCTATCGTGATCCACCATTTCACCTGCAATGTCATTTATCAGCCAGACGTTACAATAACACTTGTGATCCATTCACATGACTTTCTCTATCCACTAGCATTTATTACTGTAATGTGGTGCATACTACATAGAGAATATACTTTATTCCACCCCAAAACTAAATATTTACCAGAAATACATGTTTTGAGGACCATGAATAATATTAGAAAAAGATTCGCGCGCGCGTGTGTTTTAACAGCATAACTCAGCTAAACACCAAACTTGATATTTAAGTTTAGTATCTTCCACGATGATTTCCCCAAAACTATAGATCTCGATAAAACACACAAGTTATACATTTTTAATTTCTCTACTTCATGTATAGTACATAAAGAAAATATTCCATTTCACTCTAAAATGCATTGTCGAGATTTCACTGGAAATACACGTTTCAGGGTCCCCTGTATTCAAAAACGCACTTTTAGAAAAACGTCTGTTTGTAGGGAGGTTCGTGTGTACTCGAACACGATAATTCAAAAAGTCAGTAAACTTCCAAACTTGTTTTTGAACTTTAAGCCCAGTATCTTTCAAAGATGCGACACAATGATTTTGAAGAAATTCCCTCCACGCTAACTCCCTTTACACGGAAAATGTTCAAAAATGTTGACTTTCTCAAAAACTGTTCTAACGATTATGATTAAAATATGAACAGTACCATGTTAAAGAGAAATGAAATGTATATTTTGAATTTCCTGCTCATTGTGAATGACTTTTTCATAATTGTTAAACCGTTAGAGAATGACAAACAGTTACAACACAAATATGTAGATCTCGTTAAAATTCACGATATATCACATACAATTCTTTTTATATGTACAGGGTGTTTCAAAACGAAGATGTGGACTTTGTTGGTCATACTGTACGTGATACGTGAATATAATTTTCAGCTCTAAGTTCGGCACATACAAAAACTGCCATAAAATCACCATGGATTAGGCAGTCGTACACAACCAGTGCCTGGAGAGATGCCGGTTGGTAGCGTAGGTCCCGGTCACGTGGTTTAGGGTGATTTGATAGACACGCCGACGCACCACAGGACATCTTAGTAGCATGTGTGTGTGACGTATGAATACGTTAAGAGTAGATATTGAAAAGAAAGTTTGTTACCATGTCTCCATAGAGGCTGTATACAGTATAAGCGAAGTCCTCAAAGTAATTCGCTAGCAGCGGATTGGCCCAACCTCCGAGAAGCTGTAGATTCTGTGGCAGATCCATTTGGTACATGGTCACCTGAAACATTAGCATGGCCTTCCTGTGTTACACACTGACGCAACAAGCAGTATCTTCATATATGGGAAACGATACACATATATACAAGGGTCGGCTGATAAGTCAAGGGCCTCGCAACGAAAACACCATTTAAAAAAATGTTGTTTTTTTATTTATTTCTCAACATAGTCTCCAGAAAGGCTAATACATGTGTCATGTCGGTGTTCTAATTTAATTAAACCGTCCCTGTAGTGCGATTTATCAAGGTCCTCAAAATAGCTGTACATTCCAGAAAACACTCAAAAAGCTTTTTTGAGGTTTGGAAACAGGTGGTAGTCACTGGGTGCTAGATCTCGCGAATAGGGTGCATGTTCAAGCAATTCCAACTTTTATTGGCACATCTTCCCATTGCAATGACTGAACGAAGGGCCGGAGCATTGTCGTGATGAAACAAGATTTATTTTTTTTCTCCAAATGAGGTCTTTTTCTTTTGACCTCATCACTCAAACGTTGCAGTAAGCTTGAGTAATAGTCACCAGTGATACTTTTATCCTTTTCCAAGTAATCAATAAAAATAATTCCCTGTACATCCCAGAAAAAACTCGCCATAACCCTGTTAGCTGAGAAAATTAGCTTTACCTTTTTTGGAGTTGGTTCACCTGGCGCAATCCAATGTTCTGACTGTGATTTACTTTCTGGGGTGTAGTGATGTACCCAAGTTTCATCCATGTTAACAAGCCGTCTCAAAAATGCACTGACATTTTTACGGTACAGCTCCACATTCTTAACAGACACAGCTTTTCTTTGCAACTTTTGATCAGGTGTCAACAAACGCGGCACAGATCATGTGAAAGCCCAAAACGTTACTTAAAATATTACCTGCACGTTCTTTTGATATGTTTACAGCCTCTGCTATCCCAAACAACTTTAATCTGCGGTCTTCCAGTACTAAACGATCATTTTTTTCAATAATCTCTCGACTTGTCACTTCTACAGAGCGTCCAGAGCCAGGCTCATCACTAGTGCTCGTACGTCCCATTTTAAACTGTACAACCCACCTTTTAACCATTGAATATGAAGGGGCAGAGTCTTTCAATGTACTGTCCATTTCCTCCTTGATTCCTTTAGGCGTTAAGCCTTTCAAATGGAAGTATTTAATCAGTGCTCGTTTTTCCAAATGCTCCATTTTCGTGAAAACTGTGAAGTTGTCTTGTTTAAAATGCTGACATTGGAAAACTAAAGAAGCTATTGACCTGTAACTATGGATACAAGTTGGTCTAGAGTTAAACTACCGTCTAGTGGCGCCATATCTGTGTGGGGCCCGGGACTTGTCAGCCCACCCTCGTATCTTTGATTCAGAAAAAATATCTCACGTTATTTTGGAAATAGCCTTAACCTAAATATACAGTTATAAAAGTAAGAGACCAGTGGCCCCTTATGTGCATTTTAGTTGATGCGGTTCAACTTATAAAAAAATCTGATGTGTTCCATTCACATGACTTTCTCTACATCTCTGCAACAAATTATTGTTAAAAAGCTTATGCTTCTCTTTACTTCATAATAATCGACAGAAAAATCAGCAGAAATAGTCTTATTACTTACATAGGCTAAAGTGACAGTCAAAAGCTGGTTGCTATGTGACTGAAGTTTCTTTGTTTGTATTTGACAAATTCCTGTATGAGAAACGTATAAGTTTTTTAAAGCTGAAACCAAAAACAAGGAATATCTAAAAACGATCAAGTCCACGAAAAAATATATATAAAATAAATTGTGTGTTTTAACGTGCTCTACATTTTTTGTGTGGTAAGTTTTTGTCCATCTCTTACGGTTTAGCAGTTATGCAAAATTCCGTAAAATTGATCCAGAATAAAGTAGTCTTCAGAGGCTATTCCCAGAAAATTCAAGATATACATTTTATTTGTCGTGTAAATATCTTTAATATACGATATTATAATCAAAATCGTTATAGCTATTTTTGAGAAATCAAAATTTTAAAAAAAATGTTCCATGTAAACGGTAGTTTCGGAGATACTATACATATACACCAAGTTTGGCATTTTTTGGATACAGGGGACCCTAAAAAGTTTATTTCCGGTGAAATCTCGGTATCGAATTTTTGGTGGTATACAATATTTTCTGTATACACTATGTACGTGCAGAGAAAGTAAAAACAATTACTTAACATTACACTAAGTTTGAAAGAATTAACCAAAAATAGGTACTGACCACAGGAGTAATGTTTTGTTGTAGAAGGCCTTGTATTACTTTCTTATAGTGGTCGACGCCTTCTTTACTGAGACTGGCGGAAAACCCCGTGGAGAATATGCGAGACCACGAAATGGAGAACCTGTAGAATCTAACCTGAAAAAAATACCACGTGTTTCATTTTTTACAATAAAGTTTTGTTAAAAAGTTTATTCTTCTATTTACTTCATGCTATTCTAGATAAAATTAGCAGAAATAGTCTTATTACTTGCTTCCTTGTAAGAAGAAGCGAAATAAGGGAGTAGCATAGGTTAAAGTGATAGTCAAAAACTGGTTGCTATGTGACTGAAGTTCCTTTGTTTGTATGGACAGCACTTGGCAAATTCCTGTATGAGAAAGGTATACACTTTTAAAGCTGAAACCAATAACAAGGAATATCTCAAAAAGAATCAACTGCACGAAAAAAATGTATATAACATAAAAATGTGTATTTTATCGAGCTCTACATTTTTATACAGTAAGTTTTTGTCTATCACTTACGGTTTAAAAGTTAGGCAAAAATTCAATAAAAATCATGCAGAATAAAGAGGTCTTTAGATACTATTGCCAGAGAATTCGAGATATACATTTTATTTTGCATATAAATATCTTAAGTATAAGAGATTTTAATCAAAAGCGTTACAGCCTTTTTTGAGAAAAACAAAATTTTCAAAAATGTTTCTATGTAAAGAGTAGTTTGGGGTGGGGGGGATTTTCTTGAAAATCTACGTGTCGCATCCTTGGAAGATACGAAACTTAAATACCAAGTTTTTGAGCTATGCTGTCCCCAAACACACAGGGACCGTTTTCTATTTTTTTGATTCAGAGGGTTTCAAAGCATATATTTGCGGTGAAATCTCGGTATTCAATTTTAGGGTATAATACAATAGCTTCTTTATACACTACGTACATACTACGTGTAGAGAAAGTAATAAATAAATCGGTTAATTTTTCGAATGTCTAGTTACTGACAGATTGTGTTTATCAAAGACTCAATAAGTATTGCATTCTAGCCAAAAGGGTTGCGCTTTGTAAAGAATATATCTCACATTCAACTGTTTCACGAGTTGGATGTCATTTTGGTAAAGAACATATGACATGGCGGCCGTGTCTCCTGTTGGTAAGCTTGTAGAGGCGTGTGTGAACGTATCCCAAATACTGGCTCCCTTACCTGAAACATGTTACAATAATAATAATAATAATAATAATAATAATAATAATAATAATAATAAAAATAATAATAATAATAATAATAATAATAATATATTTATAAAACAATAACAGTTATCCTACAAAGGCATCAGAGGCATTCTGCGTAATATCTGAATATTTAGAAAAGAAACTACAAATACAATATCACGCAAGCTAAAAGGTATGTGTTACACTCACATGACTTTCTCTAGCTGCTCTACAAAAGATTATTCTTCTTTCTACACAATGCTAATCGAGATAAACATTAGCAGAATGTTCTTATTACTTAGTTCCTTATAAATAGAAGGCAACTAAAGGAATGTGCTATGTTAAACTGAAAGTTAAATTTTTTTAATGCGTTTGTCATTTTAAATCTAGTCTTTGCTTGACCAGGAGTAGAACAAAAGAAAAGCGGACCGCCTGGGTAGTGTAGTGGTAGCCTTTCTGCCTGACATTGAACAGGTCGCGAGTTCAGATCTTGCTTAGGGTGAGTTACCCGGATAAGGATTTTTTTTTTTTTTTTTCGGAGTTTTCCCTTATCCTGAGAAGACGAATATCGAGTAACTTTAAGCTCCATGGACCCCAGGATCATTTCACCAATTTCAAGCAGGTTAAAGAACGTTAAGCGACAAAAAAGGACAGTTAGAGATTAAAAATGAACTGATTCAAAGTTTAAATCACAGTACACAGACTAAAACTGCGAGGTAAAGAAACTGGCGCTAAAAATTTAAAAACCGTGTCCACTGCTCTTGAGTCATTAGCCAGGACCTGTGCCTCCCCACAGACAGAAGCAGCTTCGCGCTTAAAAAGGTAAAAATACGGTGGCCAAGTCGTAGTCGGGACAAACGCCAATCGGAGACGATTCACATTTCAGACGTGTGTATACATCACAGTCTTCTATTACTATACACCCTGCTGCGATTCTGTCCCACTATCGCTAACACAAACCCTATATTACTAAATGTTAGGTCATTTTAGTATCACATATACTTACCAAATTCGTTCCAGGCGCCCTCTGTTTGATACGCTGAGGAACCAACTCCCAGCATTAGGTTATCGGGTAACAATAGCTGTGACGCGTTGTATTGTTGGCACGTGGCGCTCGTCAGCAGGGTTACCAGCACTGTCGCCAACATCTGCAAACATTTAATACAACTCTGATTCCTAATGTAAGTTTGTGTAGGCCATAATTTTTACTTTCTCTACACGTACTATCTACATAGTATCTAGAGAAGGTATTACATTCCACCCAAAATTCATTATCGGAAAAACCATTTTAAGGAAAAGGTACGCGTGTGTGTCTGTGAACACGACAACCCAAAAGTCGGCAAAATACCAAGTTTGGTATTTAAGTTTAGTATCTTCCAGGGATGTGACATGAAGATATTGAGAAAAAATTCCCTCTCCTCAAACTACACCTTACATGGAAAAAAATTCGAACATTTTCGGCGATTTTGATTAAAGTGTCGTATATTAAAGATATTTACGTGTCAAATAAAATGTATATCTTGAATTTTTTGGGAATAGCCTTTGAAGACTATTTTATTCTGGATGCATTTTACGGAAATTTGTATAACTGGCAAACCGTAAAATATAGACAAAAACTTACTTAACAGAAAATACACAATTTATGTTATATACACTTTTTCCGTGGAGCGGATCTTTTTGAGATACTCCTTGTTATTGGTTTCAGCTTTTTCATACGAAATTTGTCAAATCGTGTCCAAACAAACAAAGGAACTTCAATCATATAGCAACCAGCTTTTGACTAGCACTTTAACCTATTTCCCTTCTACTTACAAGGAAGCAAGTAATAAGACAATTTCTGCTAGTTTTTTCTCGATTAGCATGAAGTAGATAGAAGCATAAGCTTTTTAACAATAATTTGTTACAGAGATGTAGAGAAAGTCATGTGAATGGAACACATCAGAATTCTTAATTTAAAAACTACATAATGAAAATTGAAATCGCCTGAAAAATTGGAAAAATGGCTGGAAGTGTCCCAAGGATATTTTTTGCCCAGATTTAGTTATTATAGGACTAAGTTGGTACCACTGCCTCTACAATATTCTTGCTGAAAGTATAAACGTTTAAATTTTATACAATAGAACACTTGTTTACATGTAGCAACTGGATCTCCGAAATGAATGTAGAGATAAACGAAGATGACGTCATCACATATACAGTGGGTGCGTGCGTGCGTGCGTGCGTGCGTGCGTGCGTGCGTGCGTGCGTGTCTGGTAGGCTCGTGGTGAGCCTGGGTGTTGTTGCTGTGTACCTACCCTGGTAAGGGTTTAACCACAGGAATGAGGTGAGGTTGGTTAAGGTTTTGTTTGAGGTTTCGAGTGTTGGTGTTAACGAGGTAGCGCTGGTAGGCTCCTCGAGCGGTTGCATTTTCAGGAGCAGCATCCTTTCCTCTGCTCCGCTGGTGTTTATTTATTTATTTAAATATGGTGGTGAATTTTGATAGACCTGTCCCTATGGGAGGGGGGGAGTGCTTTGTTCAGCTATTACGTTGTTGGCTGGTTTAAAGCCGTTGTTACCGGGGGTGCCCACAAGCCATGCGGGGGACCCGGAACCGCCTTTTTCGGCGTTCAAAGGGTAAGTACTCCCCCAGTGATCTGACAAGAGCGTTCTCATGTTCGCCAGACCTGGCGTAGAATTTTTGAGCCCGGCGCCTAATAACATCTTCCACATATGGGAGGGCCGAAGCTTCATGTAGTAGCCTCAAAGGGAAACGTCGACATACAGAATATATGGACCGGAGTCCTCTATTCTGCACCCGCTGTAACCAGAGAAGCCAGGAGTCTGCTGCCATACCCCACACTTCGCAGGCATAGAGCATCAGGGGGACTATAAGCGCCTTGAAAAGGCGTAACTTTAAGTGAACCGGCATCTGGGAGGCCAGCACAGGGTAAAGGGAGGCTACCGCCCCCTTCGCCCTGTCCGACGTTCCCCGCACGTGTTCACGAAAAGTTAGGCCCTTATCAAGAATGACGCCCAAGTATTTGATGGAATTCCCCCACTCTATCCTTTGGCCCTGATAGGAAAAGTTGGGTATCTGGTTTATTTCGGGGCGTTTTCTGATGAACAGAACAGCATGACTTTTGCCCGGATTAACGGACATCCGCCACTGTCTGCACCAGTCCTGGACGAGACGGAGGTGTCTCTGTATGGGGTTGAAGGCTCTGCGTATGTTCCTGTCGGTGCGGTAGAGCAGGACGTCATCAGCAAACTAGGCCATGTTGACGCCCTGCACCGTAGGGAAGTCTGCCATATAAAGGCTAAACAAGGTGGGTGATAGTACAGAGCCTTCTGGGACTCCGCCTCGTAGGGGTTTAGGTGTAGATGTTTGCCCCGCAACTGCAACTACAAAGGTGCGCTGGTGTAGGAAGCTGTGTATGATGTTGATTAACTGTGTGTGTAGGCCAATCTGGATGAGTTTAAACAGGAGACCCTCATGCCAGGTGGTTGAGAAGGCCTTCTCGACATCCAAAGACACCGCCGGCGTGAAGGCCCCGTCCTGGAACCCCAGGGCGGCAGCCTCCACCACCCGCAGCAGCTGTTGGGTTGTCGAGTGCCCAGGACGGAATCCAAACTGATGGAGAGGGATGGCTTCAATGTCGACTACCTGCGGCGACAAGCGGTGTAGGACTAACCTCTCGAAGGCCTTCGAGAGGGTGGGTAGGAGGCTAATGGAGCGGTAGCTGGAAGGAAGTGCAGGGTCCTTACCAGGCTTCAAAATGCACACCACCCGTGCCACCTTCCACTTTCGCGGAAAGTGTCCTAAGGTGAGACACATGTTGAATACCTTGGTGAGGTACAGCACTGCTCTGAATGGAAGGTTGCTGAGCATGGCGGATGTCAGCCCGTCCTGCCCGCAAGCCTTTTTGGTGTTGAGACGCCGGAGTGCGCCTTGGACTTCACTAGGGCGGATGATTGGTAGGGGGTTCTCCGCTTCATGAGGCTGTTCCCGCAAGTAGCGGTTCACATCCTCATGAACGCGGGCAGTGAAGAGTACGTCCTGGGGGTCCTCTCTCGGCCTGCAGGTGTCCTCTGTGTAGCTCGCAAACACATTTGCTTTGGCTTGTGATTCGTAAACAAGGCCAAGATTGCCTTGAAGCGGGGAGTGGTACTGATTACGTTGGCGTCGGAGGCTTTTTGCGATACGCCAGACGTCGCCACCCTCCAAGTCTTGCACGACCATTGTGGCCTCCCACGCTTGCACACGGTGCTCGCGTAGTCGGACACAAACCTCCCGAGAGGCGCCGCAAAAGACCCCGATTGTGTGGCGTCCGGTTCCGCTGGTATAGTCTGCGGGCTGCCCAGGAACGGCGGATAAGGAGTTCAAGTTCTAGGGGAAGGACGTCTGGATGTGGGGTTGGTGGGGTGCGGATGGTGAGGTTGTGAACCGTTCTTACTACTGTGGTAGTGAAGGTTTGGACTGCTGCCTCTAGGCTGAGTATGTTTGTGATTTTGGGTTGGGTGGAATAGATGCGCTGAGGCAATCCTTTACGCATTTCCAGTCTATTTCTCTGGTGTGTCCTGAGAAGTCGTGGCTGGCAACCCTGGTGTTGATTTCTGCCAACACGGGATTGTGATCGGAATGAAGTGCAGCGAGTGATGTGAGCATGAGATGGAAGGGGTAATGTTTGATGATCGCAAAGTCGATGACTGATGGTTGTCCTCGACCTTGCGGATGGTGTGTGGGTTGCCAGGGGCCCAGAACTCTTAGCTGGGGATCCCTATCAATCATGCGAATCATTGCATTGCCTCTAAGATCCGCGCGGGGGCCCGAATGCCAACGCTGATGTTTGGAATTAAAGTCCCCGGAGAGGATCACGCTAGGATGGAGGTTGAAGAGGGATTGGTAGTCAGCAGGTAAGAACGGCCTACCGGGAGGGTGGTAAACAGAGACTATTACTGCCTCCGTTCCTCCGATCTCAACACACACTGCCGTCGCCTCAAGAGCTTGCAGGGGCGGAATGGGGATGGGTTTGTGGACCACGTTTTACCTCACAAGAACCGCAGTGCCGCCTCCAGGGCGGGGCACCCGGTCACTGCGATGACAAACGTATCCAGGTAGACGGAAGGGGATGTCAGGACGAAAATGTGTTTCCGAAACTAGAATGAGGTCCAGGGCATAATGGGCAGCAAAGCGCTGAAGCTCATCCCTATGATCCCTCACTCCATTGGCGTTCCAAAAGACGAATCGGAAAGAGGTACGAAGCCTAGTTCCGTCCGCCATTTTGGGACAATGGGGCGAGGCTGAGCCTGAAGGTGAGGCCCTCAAAGAGGATCATCGCCTTGCTGGTTGGATCGGTGGTCTGGAAGTACCTGGTGAGGAGGTCCCGGATTCTCTCGGCATGGTTCAGCAGCAGCTGCTGAAACCACCCCAGGAGGTCCGCGACATCCAAAGCAGGTATGGTGGTGGGTGTGGTTACGCTGGTTGGTTGGATTGCTGAGGAGGCGGAGTCACCACCGCTTGTCGTTCCTGGCGGGAGACATGCGACGGTACCGGCGCTGGACCGGTTGCCGCAGGCACCTCCCGCTCGGTATCGCTTTCGCGGTCAGTACTCGGGCTCTTCAGGCTGGGTTTCGGAGGTTTAGGTTGGCTATGTTGTGTGGCAGGGGTTTTTGGTGATTTCCCTTTTCCGGAGACCCTATTTGAGTATAAGGAGCCCCGTGGTGCCGGTGTGGGTGCCTGTCTTGGTGCCTCCTGCCTCACCGATGGTCTGGCCTTGTTGTTCTGGTCCGTCGATGTCTTCTGAAGCTCCTGCCTACTCGGAGGTGTGGCCGGTTTAGGCTCCAGGGGGGCGGGCCTCGGCGACGCGATGACCTTCAGCCTCACAGGGCACCCTCCATAGCAGGCAATATGTTTCTTCCCGCAGTTGGCACAATTAGGATCGTCCGTCAAGGAGCGCGGGCAGAGCTCTTTGGGGTGCTTGTCACCACACCTCAGGCAGCGTAGTATCCGGTGACAATATTGGCTTGAATGGTTGAAACCCAAGCAACGGTGGCATTGTGCTGGGCCGCCAGGGCCGGATGCTTCCATGGTGACCCGGAGATAACAGATCGAGGAAACCCGATCTATCTTGATCTCCGGATCATTTACCCGCTGCACTATTACTAGGAAGAGGGGGAGGGGGATTTTTGTGGGCGTGCGCCCAGCTGGAGCGGGTTTGGTGAGCTGCTTCACCAATTTGGGGGTTATACCCTGGCGGATGAGGTCCTCCTCGATCTGCTTGACGAACGTGTCCGCCGGTAGGCCCCTTATGACTCTCTTTAGGTCTCTGGTTTTATCGAGACCAAAGGTAAAATGGGGAATTTTCTTCTTACTGAGCTCGTTCAGTAGGCGTGAATAGTCCTCCGCCGTCCTTGCCTGGAAGACGTAGCGGCTTTTCCTCCTTGTCACCGTGCACTCCTGGCAGAGCGTTGGCATAACTGTCCTGAGGAAGCCTACCACACCCTCGAAGGAGTCCACGATGATTGGTGGAATATGGCGCTTCTTCTGCCCGCCGGCGGCGGGGTTGCTGGGTCCTGCGCTGGTCTGGTGTGCGGGATTTACGGGTTTCCCCTTTTTACCCACAACAATGAAATCATCACTGACCTCGGGAGGTGCAGCGTGACTTTCCTCGTCCTGTCCCATGATGGATGAGTGGTAGGAAAAGACCGAAGTCTTATCCGAGTTGGTCGAAATGCTTGTGACTCCACTGTCACAATCTGAAAAGTCCTGGTCGGACGATTTTCCTGATCGGATAGGAGATCTCTCTCGAGATCCGCCCTGGTCAGAGATGTCGGTCGAAACCGAACGGAGTGAAGTCCCTTTTCCGCTCTTGCGTTGTCGGGCCTTCCTTGGTTTTCGGCTGTTGCCGAGCCCGGAGGCCTTGGCTGCGCCGCTGGTGACACCAGTGCTGGTGCTCGGAGTTGGTTCCTGCTCCTTGGCAGGACCGCTGGGTGCCTCTCTACTGGGAGCAGGCTTCATGTTGGGTTGGGTGTTAGGGCAAAGGTACGTACGCTGCACACAAGTGTGCAGCGCACTCACAACTAGCCTAGTTCACCACTCACCTACAGGCAGCAGGTGCTCTTTAGCGTGCCGAAACAGGGGACCGGACACCGAAGTGCGCCGTACCTAACCGTAGGAAAGGTGGCTGTGGTCTTGTTCGACTGCCCGCTGCCTGCACTTCCTCTGGCCTGGAAGTCCGTAGGTTCTTACTGATTGGCCGGTTGGCCTGAAGCTACCCAATAAGGTCGCTTCCTGAAGTGGCGGCCGACCAATCAGAACTCAGATGTTAGTTCGACTGTTGGTTGGTGATCTCTGAAGACCGGAGTCTTCGTAGTTGATGATGATGGTTGTGGACTTCTGCTGCTGAATGGTGCTAAGAAGCACCGATCCACAGGCTTCTGTCTTTTGGCGCTAATAAGCACCTGGGTTTGCTGCTCACTGGAGACACGTCCTCTTCCGATCGCTTCTAGCCGCCGAGCCCCTTCAAGCGGGTGGAGTGACAAAAGTCGTTATTTAACTGGGGAAAATGTCCTATTATTAAAAATAAGAGCATTTTCTACATTTCAAACTGGCCACATATGTCTAAATGGAGAAGAAGAGTGTGTGAAATGCTTCCTGAGGATTTTTCAATTATTTGTGGCCAGTTGAGGATTCCTATTGGCCAGATTTAGTTACAAAGTGACTAGATTGGCAACACTGATTACCGCTTGGAACTGGTGCTACCATCTATCGCTCTTGGCTCTAGTAACCACATAGAATTTAAAAATTAGTCTGCCCTCTTCCTTATTTCCCAGCACTATTCTCCATCAAGCATCAGTTGTAGCGGTTGGAGAGCAAAATCATAGAGAACGCCAGGAGGGTTTTCATTCATCTGAATACATTTTTGTGCTGCGTTCATTGAACTTTTTAAAATATTAATAATATGGCACTGTTTATAGAGTGAAAAAATTGAGACTATAAAATTGTAGTGAACGAAATTGTAATATATTTTTTTTAAATGTACAGAAATATATTTTACTTGCTCAATTTGTAACTGGATGTCTGCAATAATGATATAAATTCTACAAACGCGCGAATTTATATCGATGTGTTTATCTATCACGGAATATCAGTTTCAAGAACAGGGGATTGCTTAATGCTTTCCTCTAAATAAATGTATCAAATAGAACAGTACGGTTGGGTTAAACTTTATATTACTAAACACACGCACATTCACTCTCACATTCATACTTCCAGACTCTCTGGGGGTTAGGGAATAATTCCGGTCAAAGAAAAATTCCTCGCCCCAACCGGGAATCGAACCTGGGACCTCCGGGTGAGAAATTATTATTTTCTTCAGGAATATTCGAGGTAATTTTAATGTATTAGAACAGTATGTTCCTATACCTATTATGTTGGAGCATAATTGCTTTATTTGACGTAAAGTGTTGTTTCTGAAGTTATGTATCTTGCTAATGTAGTGACGTGTCTATATTATATTTAAGATACTGCAGCAATAAATATAAAACAGTTGTAAATTGTAACGTTTGCTTTCTCGTGTACTATAACTCATCCCTAAACAATATAAGACGCTCGTGGTGGCTTCGGTAATCATCGGCAGTGTTCGTTTTCTTATGTATATTGTGTATATATATATATATATATATATATATATATATATATATATATATATACATATATTTAGCCTCCAGGCCTAAGCAGTATTTATTTTCTCACAATAAAATAAATGGCTATAAATCCTTACACATCATCGTGCGCACTCGGCAGTTTTCGTCGAAGCTCGGCTTGGTACTTGGAAAGGTGGAAGCAAAAGAAAAACAAACCCCAATACCTGATCACGATTCTTCAAACCTGCGATTCTTTTTGAACGACGATTCATGCCAAGATTAATATGATTCATACGATTCTTTCCTTGTAGTCGTTCATGAATCGTCTCATCTGTCTATCCATACAGTGCCGTATAGTTGTAAATATGCCAAGAAATAACTGATCCGTATGTCTGTGAACTTAAATCCGAAACATTCCACAAACACAAAATTTTATATTTAATAATACACAACGATTTTCAACAAAATTCGCCAACCCAAACTACTTTCACTTGGAGAAAATGTCGATTTGTTTTTAGTTTCTCAAAACATGCCTATAATGAGTTTGATATAAATATCATATTTTAACATATTTACATTACAAATAAAACGTAACCTGAAATGTTGTGAAAATAGCTTGTGATTCCTCTTCATTGGACAGGAATTTTATATAGCGCATAAACTTAAGACATACTTAAAATATACTACCAAAAAATCTGATGTGTTCCATTCACATGACTTTCTCTACATCTCCGCAACAAATTATTGTTAAAAAGCTTATGCTTCTATTTACTTCATGCTAATCGACAAAAAATTAACAGAAATAGTCTTATTTCTTGCTTCCTTATAAGTAGAAGCGAAATAAGGGAGTAGCATAGGTTAAAGTGATAGTCAAAAGCTGGTTGCTATGTGACTTTAGTTCCTTTGTTTGTATGGACACGAGTGGATAAATTCCTGTGTGAGAAAGGCATACGTTTTTTAAAAGCTGAAACCAATAACAATGAATATATAAAAAATAACCAACTACACGAAAAAAACTGTTTATGACATAAATTGTGTGTTTTATCGTGGTCTTACATTTTTTGTGAGGTAAGCTTTTGTCCATCTCTTGTGGTTTACTAGTTATGCAAAATGCAATGAAAATCATCCACAATAAAGAGGTCTTTAGAGGTTCTTTCCAGAAAATTCAAGGTATACATTATCTTAAATATAAGAGAATTTTAACAAAACCGTTAGAGCCATTTTGGAGAAAATCAACATTTTCGAAAATTTGTCCATATAAAGGGTGGAAGGAGTTTCATGAAAAGCTTCGTATCGCATCTTTGAAAGATACCAAAATTAAATACCATGTTTAGTATTTAATGGGCTTTTCGTTTTTGAGCTATGCTGTCCACACACACACACGGACTTTTTTTTTTTTTTTTGATTCAGGGGGACCCGAAACATAATATCCGGTGAAATCTCGGTATCGAATTTTTGGGTGCATTACAATACCTTCTGTACATAGTGCGTGTAGAGAAAGTAAAGAAGTATGAAATATAAATTGTGTGTTTTGTTGAGATCTACATTTTTTATGGAGTGAGTTTTCTATATCTCTTATGGTTTGCCAGTTATACAAAATCACACGGAATAAACAGATCTTCAGAAGCTATTCCCAGAAAATTCAAGGTATACGTTTAGTTTGCCATTAAAATATCTTAAACATGCGGTATTTTAATCAAAATCGTTAGAGCCATTTTTGAGTAAATCAATATATTCGAGAAATGTTCCATGTAAATATTAGTTGGGGGGGGGGTTCATAAATATATTCGTGTCGCATCCTTGGAGGATACCAGTTTAATATTTAACAGACTTTTCGTTTTTGGGATATGCTCCCCAAGGCACATACTAGCGGACGGCACTCAAAACATATTTCCGGTGAATTTTTGGGTGCAATACAATACCTTCTGTATACACTATCTACATAGTACGTGTAGAGAAAGTAAAAATTATACTTACTTTGATAGCGCTATACTGTTAACTCCCTTCATTGGGGTTGGGAAAATGGTTGAGAGATGCGCGCGCAAGTCGCTCGCTGCTCAGTTGAAGCTGGCGGGTGGCTCACACTCGTTGTTAGTAATCTAATCCAGTAATTATATCCACTTGTTTGGGAGAAGCGTGACGATTTATCTAGGTATTATTCAATAACTATGTGATTATTATTAGATCTGGGTATTGTGTGGCTCCGTGTTAGTATGCTGCCTTCAGACAAAATGTTTCACTTCAATTCCCACAATTATTGTAGCTGTTAACGAAGTAGTGCTTTGGTTGCTCCACCGGAATGCACGCCACTGTTGTTACCACTAAATGCACGCCACCGGTTGCTCTACCTGAATGCACGCCACTGTTTTCTTCCTCTGAATGCATGCCACTGGTTGCTCCGCCTGAATGCACGCCACTGTTGCCTCCCCTGAATGCACGCCACTGATGCTCCACCTGAATGCTCGCCACTGTTGCTACCCCTAAATGCAGGCCACTGGTTGCTCCTTCTGAATGCATGCCACCGGTTGCTCCACCTGAATGCACGCCACTGTTGCTACCCCTAAATGCAGGCCACTGGTTACTCCACCTGAATGCACGCCACTGTTGCTACCCCTAAATGCACGCCACTGGTAGCTTCCCCTGAATGCACGCCACTGTTGCTACCGCTAAATGCACGCCACTGGTAGCTTCCCCTGCATGCACCCCACTGTTGCTACCCCTAAATGCACTCCACTGGTAGCTTCCCCTGAATGCACGCCACTGGTTGCTGCACCTGAATGCACGCCACTGGTTGCTCCACCTGAATGCACGCCACTGTTGCTACCCCTAAATGCAGGCCACTGGTTGCTCCACCTGAATGCACGCCACTGTTGCTACCCCTAAATGCACCCCACTGGTAGCTTCTCCTGCATGCACGCCACTGTTGCTACCCCTAGATGCACACCACTGGTGCTACCTCTAAATGCTCGCCACTGATTGCTTCCCCTGAATGTACGCCACTGCTTGCTACCCCTAAATGCAGGCCACTGGTTGCTTCGCCTGAATGCACGTCACTGGTGATTTCCCTGAATGAACGCCACTGAGTTTTACCTTGGGTAAGATGGAAGGTGTAGCATTTTACCACAAATCCTTATTACGAAGTTAAGTCTTACACCTCGGTATTCAAGGGGGCAATCTAAACCATAAATAAGAAGAATACAAATGTTTTACTTTCTCTAGCACGCATGTGCAGTATACATATAATCATTTCATTTTATGTTGAAAGGAGATGTAAACAAAACCACGTCACATGACTTTGTCTTCGGCTAAGAATTATTGAATAAAGCTACTTCTCGAAAAACGAGATAAATATCTGCAGAAATGAATTTATATTTCCTTCTAGAGGCAACAGGAATACAGTAGGTCGAGTGAAGCCTATTCTACACTCTGTGATGACTTTCAAATTCCGTTCTCTTTTCTTGACCAGCAGAAATAGAAACGAATAACGACTTTCCATTTGAGAAAAATAGGATATGAAAATTGAAAACAATATCATGAAATTCCTGGGAAATGTTAAGTAAAAAAAAAATAGACTAAAATAAACTGTGTGTTTTAACATCTACATAGTTTTTGTTGTTTTTTGTTGTTTTTTTTTTTTTGTTTACATCTTGGGATTTACCAGGTATACAAAAGTCATCCAAAATGAACAGGACTTCAGACACTATTTCCAGAAAATTCAAGATATGAATTTTGTCATACAAAAATCGTAAACATGGAATTTTAATCAAAATTGTTAGTATCAATGTTGAGAAAATTAACATTTTGAAATGTTCCATGTAAAGTATAATTGGGCTAGGGGGATTTTCTTAAAAATCTTTCTATCGTATCCTTGGAAGAATTTTTATTTTGTGGTTATGGTGTTCACACTCCGGACCTTTTTCTAAAAATGTTGTTTGATTCACTGGGTCTCAAAACATATACTTCGGGTGAAATGTGCACATCGAATTGTTTGTACCATTCAATAATTCCCATACTATGCATACATAGTAAAGAAAGAAAAAAATTCTCTGTAGTATATGGGGATTGAGGGAATCCAAATATTTTTTAAATTTCACTTGAAGCTTTTATGTGGATTGGGATTGCCTAATACCTACCTAGTTTTCGGTAGCATAGAAAGTCATTATACACTATTACAGAATACGAGATAATTTTGGAAGCAGTTTTAAGCTACTTGCATAATCGCCATTTATGTTTTCAAATTCTTAATCATAATTTCATAGGTGTCTCCACCTACATATAAGAGATCAAATAAATTAAAAATCAGGATTACAGAAACGTATACCATTATTAAAAATGCACTGCAGTATAAAAACAGAAAATTAAATTAAACATTTATTTTAGCTGTAAAATTAGTCTTAAAACTACATTTGAAGTCATATAAAGGCATATGTTTCATTTGTTTCAGGAATGGGGTGAGTATGACGTAATCGCACCAAAAGCCGATCGGAAGCGGGCTAATAGTTCCAGTATGACCTTGTGCTTCAGAGAGGTAAGTCATTCTTAACGTAATGTATTCATTTCTGTAGAGGTGAAAATGACTTTGTTCAAATATTTACGTTTTAAAATGCAGTAAATTACAGCTTTTAATGTGGCTTGGTTTTCCTCCTAAAATTGACGTCGTGTTTCAATTTCGTAAGCCCACCAATAGTGTTTTTCATGTTTCATTCCTTAATTTTGTTTAGTTACGTTATAAGTAAAATTAATTCGATTTTCTTCTGTCTGAAAAGTGTGAGCTCAACATTCATGTTCTGCTAAGTTGTATACGAGTTATGAGTAGCGAATTTCTTCTGCGATATATTTGTAATACATTTTCATTAATAGTGCGATACTCTTAACCAATAAAGAGCAGAATGTGCAACAAATTGCGCCATTTTGTCCTTTCCCGCCACAAGATAAAGGCGCGTTATAATAATATATCATGTGAGGTTATACATACATACCTATGTATCTATTCCTTGAATAGCGATTCTAATTACTTTTAACCTTACTTTTGCATGTTTTATGTGTGTTAATTTCGTGAGGATTGCATGATACAAAAGCAGAACTGACCTCTTCACAGTATATAGGTAGAGAAGATATTGCACGCCATTCAAAAATTCGATACCTGGATTTCACCAGAAATACACGTTTTAGGGGCCCTGTATCCAAAAAAAAAGCACATTTAGAAAATATATTATGTGCTCCATTCACACGACTTTCTCTACATCTCTGTAACACATTAATAAGCTTATTCTTCTATCTACTTCATGCTAATCTAGATAAGCATTAGTAGAAACGGTCTTATTACTTAGTTCCTTGTAAGTAGAAGGAAAGTGAGAGAATACACTAGACTAAACCGACTGTTTTAAAATATGGTTGCTATGGAATTGAAATCCATTTTAAGTATTTTAAAACTGAAACCAATAACAAGGAATATTTCGAAAACGCTAACTCCACGACAAGAAAGAACGACATAAATTGTGTTTTTAACGAAATCTACATTTTTTTGTGTAGTAAGTTTTTGTATAGCTCTTACAGTTTACGTTACGCAAAATTCATCCAGAATGAAGAGGTCTTCAGAAGCTACTCCCAGAAAATTAAAGATATAAAACACACAATTTATGTTATAGACATTCCTTTCGTGGAGTTGATCGTTTTTGAGATATTCCTTGTTTTTGGTTTCTGCTTTGAAAAACTTATACTTTTCTCATACAGGAATTTGCCAACTCCTGTCTGTACAAAGAAAGGAACTTCAGTCACATAGCAACCAGCTTTTGACTATCACTTTAACCTATGGTACCCCCCTTATTTCGCTTCTACTTACAAGGAAGCAAGTATTAAGACTGTTTCTGCTGCTTTCTTCTCGATTAGCGTGCAGTAAATAGAAGCATGAGCTTTTAAACAACAATTTGTTAGTGACTTTACAGTCTGTGAATGGAACGCGTGAGATTTTGTTGTTCGCAGTCGTCTAGGGGAAGGAGGGCATTTGACTCGCGTGCCCCGTTTAACCGTCCTCGCTAGTGAAGTATACTTCCATTAGTGCAGTAACTTGGGAGCGCACAAACTGAAGAAATGCTTGTAACATTGTCTGTATGCACGTACATGTTGTGTAGCGTTGGTATTGTATTCCACTCAAATTCACCGAAAATACATGTTTTAGGACCCCTGAAAGAAAAAAAAAACCTTTCAAAAACGAAAAGAAAAGACAACCTGTTGTTTTCCCTTCACATGACTTTCTCTACATCTCTGTAACAAACTATTGATAAGCCTATTCTTCTAATTCCTGCTAATAGAGATGCACTAGTGGAAACGGTCTTATTGCCTTTGCTATGGGAAGTGTTTAAAACTGAAACCAATAACAAGGAACATCTCAACTCCACGGAAAAGACAAATTGTGTGGTTTACGGAGCTCTACATTTTTTCTGTAGCAAGTTTTTGGTCTCTTACGGTTTATTAGTTACGCAAAATTTAAAAAAAAAAATGTATCCGGAATAGCGGTATTTAGAGGCTATTTCCATAAAATTAAAGATGCACATCTTATGTCGTATAAATATCTTAAATACGAGATTTTAATCAAAATTGTTTGAGCCATTTTTACTTTCTCTACATGTACTATGTACATAGTGTATAGAGAAGGTATTGCACTCCGCCCAAAAATTCGATACCGAGATTTCACCGGAAGTATGTTTTAGGATCCCCTATATCAAAACAAAAAAAAACGGCATTTTCACAAAAAGGTGCGTGTGTGTGTGTGTGTGTGTGTGTGTGTGTGTGAACACGATAACTCAAAAACGAAAAGTCGGTAAAATACCAAACTTGGTATTTAAGTTCAATATCTTCCAGTGATGTGACACGAAGATTTTGAGAAAAAAACCCCACCCCAAACTACCCTTTACATGGAACTTTTTTCGAAAATTTCGATTTTCTCAAAAATGGCTCTAACGAAAGTAGAAATACATGAATAGCGTGTCTACCTCACATTCAAGAGGTCGAGAGTTCGAATCCCGTTTAGGTGGCCTATCAGGATAAGGCTTTTTCCTTTTCTGAGAAGGCAAATGTCGGATCACTTGGCGCATTTCATTCGTTCGTCGTCCGCTATGACCTACCAGGTTAAAGGTCGTTACAATATAAAAATAGATTTTTTAGGAAAATGGTTTTGAAATGACTAATATCGCACATTAAAGATATTTACATAAATCCGATGTTACATGACTTTCTCTAGCTGCTCTACAAACTTCTTACAGAAGATTCTTCTTTCTACACAATGCTAATCGAGATAAACATTAGCAGAATGTTCTTATTACTTAGTTCCTTATAAGTAGAAGGAATGTGCTATGCTAAGGTGAGAGTCAAATGTTTTAAAAGCTGTCGTTATGCGATTGACATTGCAAATCGCTTCTTTGCTCGGCCAGGAGTAGAACAGAAGAAAAACGGACACTTCCTGTCTGAGAAAAGTATAAGTACTTTACAATTGAAACCAATAACAAGGAATATCTCGGAAACGGTTATCACCACAACAAAAACATAATTGATATAAATCGTGTGTTTTGACGAGATCTACATTTTTGTGCAGTAAGTTTTTGTCTATCTCTTACGGTTTAGCAGTTAAGCAAAATTCGGTCAGCATAAAGATGTCATCAAAGGCTATTCCCAGAAAATCCAAGATACATGTCCCTTTTTTTTTTTTTTCTTTTGTAGCTTAACGTCCTTTAACCTGGTTGGTCATATCGCACGATGAATGAAATTGGTGAAATGACACTCAAATGATCTCGGGGTCCGTGGAGCTTAATGTTACTCGACATTCGTTTTCTCAGGATAAGGGAAAACCCCGAAAAAAAAACTTATCCGGGTAACTCACCCTAAGCGAGATTCGAACTCGCGATCTTTTGAATGTGAGACAGACACGCTACCACCACACCACCCAGGCGGACTATATACATTTTAATTGGGATGTAAATATCTTTAATATATGTGCTTTTAATCATTTTCAAAAATGTTTCCACGTGAAGGGTAGTTTATGGTGGGGGGGATCTTGAAAATCTTTGTTGCATCCTTGGAAGGTACTAAACTTAAATACCAAGTTTGGTATTTATTGGTCTTTTTGTTTTGGGGCTATGCTGTCCACACACTTATACAGACCTTTATCTAAAAATGCTCTTTTTCGTTCTTGGGGGACCCCAAAGATATATTTCCGTTGAAATCTCGACATCAGATTTTTTGGTGGAATACAATACTTCTGTATCCGCTCTATATATAACACTTGCAGGCTAGAGAAAGTAAAAGTTAGCATTATTAGTTTGGAATTTCAAACTTTCAGTCACATGTTCTCGAAACATTTGTACATATTAAAGAGAATTGCTGAAATATCTATGAAGCTGTAGCATTTTGAAATGATTACTTTAAAACTTCTCATAAATTTACAAAATCCCACAAACGTACATGTAAGTTTATTTTTATGTGATATGTTTCAGGAAAGACAAGAGGAAATGATCACAGCGTGGGACCTCAAAACGTTGAGTAAAAACACAATTTTTCTAATAGAGATGGGTTTCCAGTAGATTTTGCAAATTCACTTTAGCAGCAATAAATATTTGTACTGAAAGATACAGCTGATTAGTTTTTGCTTTTAGATAACTCACTCAAGATTTATTTTTGAAATAATGCAATTAAATTTTTGTTTAAATGTTCAATTTTCTTTAATTGAAGTTAATGTTCTTCAATCTGTTTCATGTGTTTTAAAATCTGATATTGCTTTTATTAAACCCATCTCTTAAATCCAAGTTCAGTTCTGAAGCTTCAAACTGGCAAGTAATTCTTTGGAACATTTTAAAAAATTTGCAAATAATTTTTTTTTTTTTTTTTGAGAAGTTTTGAGGTACTTCTTACTTTGTCCTGAAACAAACATTATAAAATTAAATATTGTTTAACAGAACTTTACAGAACTGAACTCAAAACTTTTGAAATTTGTGGAAATTTATTTTTAGAGGTAACAGATGTTCTTGTATATATTTTGCACTCAAAATAAGATATTTTAATTTAAAAGTGATTATTTTAACATTTGAAAAACTGCCTATCAGTTTTAGTATGTATAAATCTGAAGTCTAAAGGTTAATAAACTTCAGTGTTGATGTTTCAGAAAATGAAAGACAAAAAAGGTTTTCATAACCTCAAAGCAAACATGAGTATTTCATAGAATTTAAATGTTTAGATATTGCTGTAAATCTTAAGATGTTCAACATTTTTCATAAGACATCTGTTCACCTCGGATCTGAACCTTCAGCTTGAACACACTTCTTGCAGTAAAAAAGCCATTTCTTTACATTGTAACATAAATAGCAGTTTATTTAAATTCAAGAATATTGCAATAAATGGGTAATGAAGTGTTTTTGGTCTATTGTTTCATACTGGAGTTAGAATATGCACTATTGTACTATCTTGAGGTATAAAAATATAATTTGAGAAAGTAATTAAGATGATAGTTCATTTTCTGAGAGTAATTCAGTTCAAGAACGTTAGAAATAGTTCTAAATCTTGGTTATAAATATTAGGGCCATCCAGAAAGTAACAAACGATTTGGTATAACCAAATAACAAAAGATATCAACACACAACTTTATTTACAAAGTCACAGTACCTTATTTCTCAACGTATCAAGGTATTTATTGTCACGTGGTGCAGATGTTATACTCTTCCACCACTAAACATCTGAGCCAAGATGTCACTGCCACTTTGAGGTTTTCATGGCTGAGAAATCTTTTCCATCCAAAAAGTCATGTACAGTGTCCAAATTAAAACACCAGTTTTTCTTAGTTCTTTTATCAACATTTGCTTTCAAGTCCTTAACGATTGATGAACTTCACTCTGGTCTTTTTCGTACTAATGCGTTCTTTGGCAGAAGAAAGGTGTAACACCAGCATTGAAAAACTGGTACCTCATGACAGTAAATATCTTGACAGAATGGAGATTATGTTGAGAAATAGCATAAGGTTGTAAATAAAGTTTTGTCACCTTTTGTTATTTGTGACATATCGTCTGTCACTTCCTGGATGGACCCTGCTTATGATCAAGAGGTCTACTTGAGGAAAAGTGGAATATCCGTGAGACAAGCTGAAGGTCCAGTTGAGTGGTGGTGGGAACTTGGGTTAGGTTGACAGCAGCATGTGAACTTCGTCGCTGGAGGACACAGTACGTAGCCCCCACACCCGACGTGCGTTGTGCTGACCTACCCTGTATGTGGTTAGGGCTGGGGCAGTGTACCCCAGGAGCTGAGCAGGCCACCCATTGCACGACCTCAGAATGACCAGGAGTATCCAGGTTGACCCCACCTGTGAACTCTCGTGGCCGAGGAACGGGTGCTCCTGCTCTAGGACCTTTTTGCGCACCAGCTGCTCCTGAGGGAGGGTCGCCTCGAGCCTGGTTGAGTGTCCTCCGGCCTCCCTGCTAGGTCGCTTTCTCTTACAGGTCGGGTAGCTTGTAAGTTGTAGACTGTCTCGTGATTCTCAGCAACGCGAGATGGGGGCGAGTGGCTTGATGTTCCCGAAGAGTATGCTGGTAAGGCTAGGTCACTCAATGTCACTTCGGGTTGTTTCAGACACTAGGGTATCAGCGTGAATGTGTGAGAGTTCTTTTTCAGGGTAGTCTAGTTGCTGGGTGTCCTGCATCCTGACTTGCATATGCTTCAGGATGGGGGCAAGCATGTCTGAGGGTACCCTAGCTGTCAGGCCCCTTTATTACTATGTTTAAGATCATGGGTCTATGAGACCCAACAAATTTTTGTCTGGGGGGAATATTAGAGATTTGATCTTGACAAGATCCAACAATTAAACGACTTGCACAAGCTTCAGAATGGGGGCAGGCATAACTGTCCGGCCCCTTTGTTTCTATATTTATGTAAAAGATCATGGGTCTGCGAGACCCAACAATTTTTACTGGGCAAGGTATATTAGAGAGTTCATCTTGATGAGATCCAACAATTTTATATATAGAGGGCTGTTAAACAATAAGGTAGCCCCCTGTTGTCTCTCTGCACTGCATGAGAGATCCGAGAGTTGCTGGAAAAGGCACACTAAAATACGTATCTTAAGATAAAATGTTGACATACGGGCAGCACTCGTCTAAGCTTGTTAGCAGGAATCCTTGCGATGATATCACTAAGTTTCTGCTGCTCTTTAACTTGATATAATGCTGCCTGTTTGGAAGCAGATGCTCAACACTTATTTAAGGTAACAACTCCAGTGTGCCTTTGCTGGCAACTCGGATCTCTTGCACAGTTGAGAGAGGCCATGAGAGTGGTTACTTGTCATTTAATGACCCTATATGTATCTGCGTCAACATTGGGTCCATTGGACCCGTAACAAATTTGTCTGGGGGGGAATATTAGAGAACAGATCTCAATGAGATCCAACGATTAGACTAATCCTAACACCACAAAATAACCCTTCCTCTCCTAACCTACATCTGTGGAAATAAATTCTTTTAATAATTTTTTCTCTTGCAGCATTTTGATAAACCATAAAACATGAATAATAAATCATTATTATAATGCCAAACTTCAAAAGTAAGAATACAAATGAAAATGCACTTAAATTGTTAAATTTACTGAAAATCCATTTACTAATATATATTTTCTTATATAAGAACAATTGAATGTGTTTTAACATGTTACTATGTACTTAACTTTTCTTTTTCAGCATATATTATTGCACTTGAAGATGAACTAATGTTGCAATTTTGTTTTTGTTGCAGATTTTGGCTGAGGATGCATCAATGATATTCCAACTCTGAATACCCTTAATTTTTACATAATTTAAAAGTTCCAGAATTATTTGTAAAGTTTTCTGAATGTGGTACTACGTAGCTATAAAATACAGTAAAGACATTAAGACTATTAAAAGCTTTGCTTAAAGTTTGTTTGCAATGTCTGCTTAAAAGAAATCTTATAAAAATGCAGTGCTTTGAGCAGAATATTTGAGTTTAGATTATAAAATGTTTCAGGGAAAAATATGCACTAATGAGTTTTTCATACAATTTCTTCAAAATTGTTACTTGTGCAACAGAAGTGTTGTTGTAGAATCTGTTGCGCATAAACTGCAGCGGGTGACCTACCTGTGATGGAAACTACTCTGGTGGGGAACTAACAAATTAGAAATAAATAGCAGCAATAGTCTTATTATTTGCTTCCTTATTAGTAGAAGCGAAATAAGAGAGTACCATAGGTTAAAGTGATAGTCAAAAGCTGGTTGCTATGTGACTGAAGTTCCTTTCTTTGTATGGACATCAGTTGACAAATTCCTGTATGAGAAAAGTATGTTTTTCAAAGCTGAAACCAAAAACAAGGAATATCTCAAATGAACTCCACGAAAAAAAATTATATAATATAAATTGTGTGTTTTAATATGCTCTACATTTGTGTGTTTTAAGTTTTTGTCCATCTCTTACAGTTTAGCACTTATGCAAAATTCTGTATAATTTATCTAGAATAAAGTAGGCTTCAGAGGCTATTCCCAGAAAATTCAAGACATACATTTTGTCAAGTAAATATCTTAAATGTAAGAGATATTAATCAAAATAGTTAGCCATTTTTAAGAAAATCAAAATTTTCGAAATTTTTTCCATGTAAAGGGTAGTTTGGGGTGGGGGGACTTTCTTGAATATCTTTGTGTCACATCCTCGGAAGATACCAAACTTTAGTATTTAAGTTTGGTTTTTAACAGTCTTTTGGTTTTTCAGCTATGCTGCCCACAAACACACATACAGACACACACACACACATGGACATTTTTCTAAAAATGCTTTTTTTTGGATTGATTCCGGGGGTCTCAAAACATGCATTTCTGGTGAATTCTCTGGGTCAAATTTTTGGGTGCAATACAATCTCTCTACACTATGTACATATAGAGAAAGTAAGAATTCAAAAGCAGACGCTCAAAGGACATTTGCTGTTGAAGTTCAGTTCCCCACCAGAGCAGAAGCTGCACATAGCAATGCTATGATACCAGTTCTGCTGTGTAAGTAACAACTTGGAACTATTATATACAGTCAACATTAGCAGAACAAAACACTATCTGTTGTACGTGTATTTTTCACTTAAATGTGCAGTTTTTGTTACAGGAATAACTATTGATTTCCACATCAATTTATTTGAATATTGATTTCATTTAAAGTATTTCAACGTTTCTTAACCTAATCTGTAACACTTTAAATACTTAAAGAAAAAAAAATGCCTACAGAAATATAAAAACAGAAGTTGTTTGAACTTAGATTTTTTAATTAAAGACTGTTTATAAAAATTAAAAGGCTAAAGGAATGCAGCAATTTGATCATACGTTAATATTTTCTAATTTTAATGCAAAATGTTGCAGGACAGAATTTCAGGAGATGATGGATTCCATGAACCAATTGCCTAGGGGCTTGAACACGGGACTTCAGCATGGGATGTGCCTACTTTTCTGTCAGATGAGTTTTAATCTGCCTTAAATTTAATAACTTCCTAATTTGCGTACAACTTTCATTTCTGCAATAGCCAAATTCACTACAAAGATAAAATTACATTAGAATCTGAATCTTTAGAGTAACAAAATTTGACTAGATTCTTTTCAAATCACCAGACATTTAGGTTTAGTCAAAACTTGTGTGCAATATAATCTTTGCTTTTTCATAAACCATGTCTAGGATAAATATAGATTGAAAAATTCAATGTCGCAGCCAGGATTTGAACCCCAGATCTCTCGCTCTCTAGCCGGTTGCTCTGCCACTGAGCTACCATGGCAACATGGCAGTATAACATTGAACTTCTCAACTGACTTGCATGTTTCCCGGTAAACCACAAGGTGATCTCAAATTATTCATTAAACAATATACAACATTTCTAACTTTAAATTCTTCAGATTTCTACAAGAGAAGATTTTCTTTGAGAATTATCTTGAAAATATATACAGAAACTCAATGTTGAAAAAATATGCAACAATTTTCACCGAATTCTTTGAAATTGGCAATTGCAGTAAAATATATTCATAAGTTTTATAAAATTGATATTAAATTTCAAATCATTTAAAAGCTATATACTCGTTAAAATGCTGGCTAGTTTATAATCTTAAAAACACTTAATTTGGATTTAATGAAACAGTTTTATATTTTCAAAATTACAAATGTTCATTTTAGAAATGTAGCATTGTACAGAATTTTTGTAATAACTGTTAGTTTTGTGTGTTTCAGGGAAGTGCTTCGTGCAAAGGGTCTAACCTTCAGATTAATTAGATCAAAGCCTCCATCAATGTCAAACACGTCCACCTCTTATAGATATAATTACACTTTTTATTTATACCTGATGAGCATATACTTTCTTCTATTTCTATCCTTTTTTGTTACTCTTGCACTAATTCGTGCAAAATGTTGACTCTTGGCTCCATTGCAGCTTTTACAAGTTGAATTTTGTGTTCAGTAGCTTTTCTTTATGTAAAATTTGATCGTGCTTTAAAGACCTAACATTTGTAGACAAAACTTAATCTCTAAATTATGTTTTTCAAATTCAGTCTTGAACTTTGTGAATGTTTGAAGGCCAAAAGTATGGCAATTGCGAGTTTTGTCCTTGGCATCAATAATTTTTGAAATTGTTGAAAGCATTTAGTTTGTGAATCACCCTTGGTAATAAACACTTTGGCAACATAGCTTCTATATTCTGAGCTTCTAACTTCTATTCAAAATGGTGTCCTTGAAACTATACCATGTTAATATATCAAATATTAAGTATTTTGGACAGTGGAGTGCCATAATTTAAATGAATTGCATCACCTTTTTTTATACTTTCTGCTTCACTCATCTTCGTTTGGGAAGACCAGTTTCAGAGTAGCTTAACCCCAACTTCAAGTGATTATGTGCAGCCCTCTATTCTTATCAATAGGATGTCATCTATAGCGAGGACGTCAAATCATAACAGGATCTTCTTCGTTGGTGAAGTTTTCTCAAAGTTACTGTTCCAAAGGTTTCTTTACATATTTTAGTGTCTCTATTTCTTCCTTTATGATTTTCAGAGCAAATGTGAAGTGATACTGTAGATGTGCTTGTACCATCCTAGTTCACCATGTTAAGTTGTCTTCAGTAGGACCCTTGTCTAGTCTCAAATATAAAACACTGCATACATTAGATATCAGTACTCTAAGTTTTTCTCCCCATGTCTCCTGAACATTCTAGAACATGCTGAAAAATTCCAGCAGCTATATATGTGTTTTGATTTTTTTTTGGTAGTTGTGTAACACCCGCTTTAACTACTTATGGCACCACAGGCGGTGACACTGGTGATACATGAATGATGGAGTACTGGTGGAATGCAATGGTGGGGGAAACCAGAGTACCTGGAGAAAGCCTGCCCCAGCGCCGCTTTGTCCACCACAAATCTCGCATGCGGTTGTTTGGGATCAAACCCCGGCCATCTAGGTGAGAGTCGAGTGGTCTAACCACTCGGCCACAGCACGACCATGTGTGTTGGTGAGCGAGTCAGCAAGCTAGATGGTGTTTTTAATGTGGCAAAGTGTTGTTTTACAAGTGACCTTGTGATGACTAGGGATGAGAATTTCGTGCAGTATAAAATCCATGAAACGTAAACTAGCAAAGAAAAAAAATTAGATAAAAAGTTTGCAGTTTAATTTTTGTCCCGTGTTGGTAGACTTTAAATTGTTTAATACAATCTATTCAGAATGATAATTGACCTTCAGATATCTAGATGAAGATAAAGAAGTGTTTTAAGTTTTACAAAGAACTAAAATATTCAGAAATAGAATTGCCGTGCTTGCCTCTTTATTCCAACAATCACAAGGTTGCACCCCCCCCCCCCCCATCCTTTTATCCAGTAAAATTGTTCCCTTTAGTTGTATGTGCAACAAAGTAGTGCAAAAGACAGTTTAGTGAGCAATTCCAATTTTAAAAGAATCTAAATCCCGATTTACCAAAACGGGTTAAAGGATGGGTCAGAAAGGTGACCACAGTATGTAACATGCAGTCATTAGGTTAGTAAAGCGTTGGAAAAGTGAACTATTCTTTTTTAAATTCTGATTTGTGAAGCTTGACACATTCAATTAGACAAATTAGGTGTCTACTTATAACCCTTGAAACTGAAAATGTATACTGCAGTGTGATTAAACTAAGAATGCATGTTTATATGAATATGAATATTAATATTTTCACAATTTTTACAAATTAACTACTTCCTTATATTTTTCTCTCCACCGAGTTGTTTACCCCGGGGGCCCAAAAGGCTCAAACTCTTGAGGTGCCAAGCTATTGGGGCCCTGCTATATAATACGTACTACCTCTTAGTATTTAATTTTCTTCTTCTTCTTCGTCCTACTTACTAATTTACCTTATCCATTTGGCTCTGCTCTACCCAAAAAATGTCCAATTTCAATTAAGTTTCTCCTAGATTTTACGTTCATTAGCTTTCTTGCTTGGATTTGTTTTGGTAGTGTTGTCCATTCCTTTTTCCCTATCCTCTCCCAGTTTGTTGACATTGTGAAACTATATGGCATTGTTTATCACTGAGGTGACAAAGGGCATTTCTGTATATCACCAGCGCTGTTCTGCTTTATCAATGTCATTCTCCTGTTCTGTCTGTCTATACAATGCCAATGAGCTTTTTGTGTTGAAACTTGCCATCATTTGTTTTTCAATATCCTCCATTTTTAATCTAATTTCTTTCCAGAGCCCATTGTGTAGTAATTCCGTAGCTTTCCACATATCCCCAAAACCAATTTGTGATATAACTTCATTTATCTTTGCATGCCAATGAGCTTTTTGTGTTGAAACTTGCCATCATTTGTTTTTCAATATCCTCCATTTTTAATCTAATTTCTTTCCAGAGCCCATTGTGTATTAATTCCGTAGCTTTCCACATATCCCCAAAACCAATTTGTGATATAACTTCATTTATCTTTGCATATTTATACTCCTCAAAAAGTGAAAATATGCAAATGTGCATGGAAAAGGTACACATATTTAGAACCTGAAGTGAAAAGTTAAGTTTATTCCTATAAAAACATGTATTTGCATGAAATTCTCATCTCTAGTGCAAGAGATTAGAGAGGTCTCATGTTAAGCTTCTCAGAAATGAAGCAGAAGGAAGAACAGGCTGCTTCCTGCATTTACACGAACTGAAGGGAGAGTAAGAATTGAACTAGTTCATATTAGTGAAGTGAATGAATATTGGAACAGTTCGTATTAGTGAAGTGAAATAATATTGAACTAGATTATTTCAGTGAAGTGAATGAATATTTGAACTAGTTCATGTTAGTGAGGTGACCGAAATTTGAATCAGCTGAAAATCCAACAAATCACATCAGAGAAGTGAAGTAACAGTGAAAATTTGTCTCTTATAGCAAAAGAAGAATATTAATATACAAGAATTAACCCAGGTGTATAGCTGCTTATTTCCTACATATTAAATAATATAAGAACTAGTTTGTATACATGTAAATGTAATTTTTTATATGTACTTGTTTCTGATGAACTAAAAACAAATCAAGTGATGTGAGAGAACTAAATGGCAAATGAACTAGATAACATTCATGGAGAACACTTACTGGAATACACAGAAAGCTGTACCTGAAGGAAGATACATCATTCATATTGCCTGGCTAGGGTAAAATAGAAAGAGCAAAATCCTGTACATTAGATCAGTAACACATTCAGGAAGCGAGTGTAAGAACTAAGTGAAGTGAGTAAGAATTGAACTTGATCATATTAATGAAGTGACAGAAGTGAACTAGTTCATATTATTCAGGTTAAAGTTAAATGGTTAATTGCAAATAATTATATATGCACATTGGTGCTTTAAATTAGTTAGGATGACAGAACTAAGCGAGTGAAAATTGAACATATTAGTGAGGTGATTGAAATTTGAATTGGATCATATTGGTGAGGCGAGAGTAAGCAAAGCAAATCACATTTAGTGAAGTGAGTGAGAACTGAATGAAAATTGAACTAGATAACATTTATGAAGCGAGTGCAAGAACTAAGTGAAATGACAGTGAAAAATCTGATGTGTTCCATTCACATTACATTCTCTACTTCTCTAACAAATTCTTGTTAAAAAGCTTATTCTGTCTGCTTCATGCTAATGAGATAAACATTAGCAGAAATGCTTTCTTGTAAGTAGAAGGGAAGTAATGGAATACACAAGGTTAAAACGATTGTCTAATGTTTTGTAAGCTGGTTGAAATCAGTTTCTAGGCATTGCCAGGAGTTGACAAATTCCCATAGGTGAAAAGTTTTAAAACTGAAACCAATAACAAGGAATATCTCAAATGGTCAACTACACGGAAAAAAATGTATGACATAAATTGTATGTTTTCAGATGAACATATTATGTGCAGCAAGTCTGTTAGGTTTACTAGTTATGCAAAATTGATCCAGAATAAAGAGGTCTCCAGAGGCTATTCCCAGAAAATTCAAGACATACATTTGTATAAAATTAATCAAAATTTTCTAAAACTTTTCCATGACTTGTAGTGGGATTTTCTTCAAAATTGTGTCACATTCCTGGTATATATTAAGCTAATACCAAGCTTGGTACTTTACAGACTTTTTGTTTTTGAGTACACACACACATATATAGACCTTTTTCTGAAAATTTTTTTTTATATGCAGGGGATACTAAAATGTCTATTTCTGGTGAAATCTCTGTATCAAATTTTTGGATGGAATGCAACACCTTCTCTATACACTATGTACATACAAGTGTAGTGAAGTGAAAATATCAGGTGAATAGAGGGGGAAGGTGCCTGACAAAATATTTTGTTGTCTAACTGCATATGCTGGCAAACCTAAATCTAAACTAATTTAATATCAAAACTATGTTTTGTGAGCAAATAGAATCTGTATTTCTTCAGGCTGATAATAATCAATCATGTTTGAACATGAAATACATTCCTCGGCAGTGTCGTTTGGGGCAGGCAAGAAGTTCAAAACTGGACTGTAACATCCTTCTCACATAAATTTCAAACCCCATATATTAGCAGATTTAGGTAAATGCTACATTCGACACAACGTAAGTTCAGACCACAGAATAAAAGAAACAAAAAAATCTGATGTGTTGCTCGCATAACTCTGTTCTACAAACTTCTTACAAAAGATTATTCTTCTTTCTACACAATGCCAATCGAGATAAACATTAGCAGAATGTTCTTGTTGCTTAGTTCCTTATAAGTAGAAGGCAACTAAAGGAATGTGCTATGTTAAAGTGATAGTCAAATGTTTTAAACGCTATTGAATGTGGTTGTCATTGAAATCTGCACTTTGCTTGGCCAGGAATAGGAAAAAAATGGACACTTCCTGTCTGAGGAAATTATATGTATTTCAAAATTGAAACCAATAACAAGGGATATCTTGGAAGCGGTCAATACTAAAACAAAAATGCATATGACATAAATTCCGTGTTTTAATGAGATCTACATTTTTTTTATGGTAGGTTTCGTCTATTTCTTACGGTTTACTAGTTATGCAACTTTCAGAAAAATGTATCTAGAACGAACAGATCTTCAGAAGCTATTTCCGGAAAATTCAAGATGCACATTTTATTTGTGGTGCAAATTTTTAATCATTGGCTATTTCTAAATTAATTTTTGAAAAATGTTCCATGTAAAGGGTAGTTAGGGATGTAGGGGGGGATTTTTCTGAAAATGGTGTTGCATCCTTGTGTGATTCTGAACTGAAATGCCAAGTTACCTTCGTTTTTGAGCTATGTTGTTCATACACACTTTTTCGGACTCGGGGAATGGGGGGGGAGGGATGATCTCAGAATATGTATGTCCGGTGAACTCTTTGTATCAAGTTTTTGAGTGGAATACAAAATCTTCTCTATACACTATGTATATACTACTTATAGAGAAAAAATATATGCAGGAAGGTGATTTATCTAGCATCACATAGTATCATTAGATTAGCTAGATTGTTAAAATGAAATAAGGGAGAAACCCCCTCCTTGTTTGAAGACCAGAGGCTGTGCTGTAAACAGGAGGAGTTGTCTTATACTATAACAATATTGCTAAATAAAGATATGAGGGTCTAAAGGCCTTTGTTGTTAAACAATGCTACTTTGGATGAGTGTACATTCTAAATAATGGAAGTACTCAATAATGTAAATGTTTTAGGTTATGTGCTGATAAAATATTACAGCAGTGGACAAAAAGCATAATATTATTGGTACATGAAAGTGAAACATAAAATTAGATATAGATTGAAGATGGATACTAAACTCAATGTAATATTTACAATCTCCCCCCCCCCCCCAAATAAATGGCTTAAATGTAACAGTGAGTGAAAGTATATGAAGAGATCAGCAAATTAAAAAGAAAAATACACACAGTTTCTAAAATGTTGAAAAATGGTAACACAACCAACATAAAAGACATTGATTACAAATAGATAAAATGATAATACCATACTCTTTCATTGTTTGTTTCCAAACTGAGTTGAAAAAATATGATGTGTTCCATTCACATGACTTTCTCAAGATCTCTGTAACAAATTATTGTTAAAAACCTTATTCTTCTATATAATAATAATACTGCATTTATTGTTAATAGACTGCAGAGCAGCTTCTGACATTGTCAGTTCAATTTACATTGATTTACATATACAGCTTACATTTACATCATCCAATACCTATAAATTACACATGCAAAAATACCTTATTCACTAAAATTACAAGTCATCAATGTTATACAAAGCCTTGTTTATTAAATAATTTTTCAACTCCTTGTTGAAAGCATTTTTTTCACTTAATTTGCTTAATAGAATTTGGTAACTTGTACATTACATTTGGATCCTTAATACTACTATTTATCCTAAAACACTATAAAGATTTGCTTTTCCCTGTTCTATCTACTTTGTGCTAATCGAGATAAACATTAAGAGAAACACAGTCTTATTACTTAGTTCCTTGTAAGTAGAAGGGAATACACTAGGTTAAACGGACAGTCAAATGTTTTAAAATATGGTTGCTATGGGATTGCAGCTCAGTTCTTTGCAAGGCCAGAAGTATGAGCAAGTATTTTAAAATTGAAATGAATAATAAAGAATATCTCGAATGGTCAGCACCATAAAAGAATGTATGAGACATAAATTGTGTATTTTAAAAAGATCTACATTTTTTGTGTTGTAACTTTTTGTCTTTCTTTAATAGTTTACCAGATATGCAAAATTCAGAAAAATCATCGAGAATAAAGTAGTCTTCAGAGGCTATTCCCAAAAAATTTAAGATACACTTTTTTTCACGTAAATAACTTAAAAATAAAAGATTTTAATTAAATTCTAAGAGCCATTTTTGAGAAAATAAAAATGTTGGAAATTTTTTCCATGTAAAGGGTAGTTTGAAGTGGGAGCATTATCTTTAAAAAATCTTTGTGTTGCTTCCTTGGAAGATACAAACTTAAATACCAAGTTTCATATTTTACTGACTTTTCGTGTTTGAGTTAGTGTTCAGACCTTTTTCTAAATGCTTTTTTTTGTAATACAGAGGAGCATAAAACATCACTTTTGGGTACCATGTACGATGTAGAGAAAGTAAAAATGATGTAATTAAGAGATGAGCAAAAGTTTGCAAACGACACACAAAGCCTGCCTGGGTAGTGTGTGTGCCTCACGAGATCAAATCTTTCTTAGAGTGAGCTACCAGAAAGGTTCTCCCTTATCTTGACAAAACTAATGTTGAGTAGCTTTAAGCTCCATGGATCATTTGAGCATCATTCAGTGTCTGATATGACCAACCAGGTTAAATGATGTTAAGCTAATAAATAAAAAATCTGATGTGTTCCATTCACATGACTTTCTCTACATCTCTGTAACAAATTATTGTTAAAAAGCTTATGCTTCTATTTACTTCACGGTAATTGAGAAAAAAATTAGCAGAAATAGTCATATTTCTTGCTTCCTTGTAAGTAGAAGAGAAATAAGGGAGGACCATAGGTTAAAGTGGTTGTCAAAAGCTGGTTGCTATGTGACTGAAGTTCCTTTGTTTGTAGGGACACGAGTTGACAAATTCCTGTATCAGAAAAGTATTAAGTTTTTTAAAGCTGAAACCAAAAACAAGGAATATCTAAAAAATGATCAACTCCACAAAAAGAATGTACCTATACAACATAAACTGTGTGTTTTAACGTGCTCTACTTTTTTTTTGTGTGGTAAATTTTTTTCTATCTCTTGCGGTTTAGCAGTTATCCAAAATTCTGTAAAATTCATCCAGAATAAAGTAGTCTTCAGAGACTGTTCCCACACAATTCAAGATATACAATATTTTAGTCAAAATTAAGTAGTTATTGAGAAAATCAAAACATTTGAAAAGAAGTTCCATGTAAAGGGTAGTTGGGGTTATTTCCTGAGGCATGCTTGGAAGATACCAAACTTAAATACCAAGTTTGGTATGCAAAAGTCTTTTCCTTTTGAGGTATGCTGTCCACAGACACATGGACCTTTTTCTAAAAATTATTTTTTTTTTTTTTGATTCAGGGCGACCCAAAACATGTATTTCCAGTGAAGTCTATATTAAATTTTTGGGTGGAATGCAATTCTTCTCTACCGTATGTACATTGTACAGATGAGGCTAGAGAAAGTATTGCAAGTAAATATAGATGACCAATGTCAGCTGAAGCCCTGCCCAAGTCCCTGAGGGGCAAAGGGAACAAAATCGTCTCTACAAAAAGTGTGGGGCAGTGCCCAGCTTAAGTGGTTCTGAGCGAGCATGGCACCGTGTTGATGTAGGGTGCTCTTTCTGCTGCAGCAGTATAGTTGTGGAGGGGAAATGCTGTTGAGAGTCCAGGTTTAGGAGCTAATTTTGAGTATGATTTAAAGAAGATTCTTGCTTTTTCTCTTTTACTTTTACTATCCCTTCCAGTTTTAGCAGGAGCTATTACTAAACTTTTAACTGATCGAAATTTAAATACCTCTTTCTTTGATCAAGGTGGTTGCAGTGGTTTGTGTTGGAGCTATTGCATTACAGTGGTGATTGTATTCCAGTGTGGTGAACTTCTTTGATATTTGGATAGGTAATCAGATTGAAAAATACAATGCTATAGCTAGGATTTGAACCCTGGATCTCCCAGTAGGTAGCTGTGTGTAGGACAGGAGTTGGATAGGTAGTCAGACTGAAACATTCAATGCCATTGCCGGGATTTGAACCACGGATCTACCAGTCTCTAGCCATGTGTAGGACAGGAGTTGGATATGTAGAGTAAGACTGAAAAATTCAATGTCATAGCCGGGATTTGAACCATGGATCTCCTGGTCTCTAGCCATGTGTAGGACAGGAGTTGGATAGGTAGAGTCAGACTGAAAAATTCAATGCCATAGCCGGGATTTGAACCATGGATCTCCTGGTCTCTAGCCATGTGTAGGACAGGAGTTGGATAGGTAGAGTCAGACTGAAAAATTCAATGTCATAGCCGGGATTTGAACCATGGATCTCCTGGTCTCTAGCCGTGTGTAGGACAGGAGTTGGATAGGTAGAGTCAGACTGAAAAATTCAATGCCATAGCCGGGATTTGAACCATGGATCTCCTGGTCTCTAGCCGTGTGTAGGACAGGAGTTGGATAGGTAGAGTCAGACTGAAAAATTCAATGCCACTGCCGGGATTTGAACCACGGATCTACCAGTCTCTAGCCATGTGTAGGACAGGAGTTGGATATGTAGAGTAAGACTGAAAAATTCAATGTCATAGCCGGGATTTGTACCACGGATCTCCTGGTCTCTAGCCGTGTGTAGGACAGGAGTTGGATATGTAGAGTAAGACTGAAAAATTCAATGCCATAGCCGGGATTTGAACCACGGATCTCCTGGTCTCTAGCCGTGTGTAGGACAGGAGTTGGATATGTAGAGTAAGACTGAAAAATTCAATGTCATAGCCGGGATTTGAACCATGGATCTCCCGGTCTCTAGTTGTGTGTAGGACAGGAGTTGGATATGTAGAGTAAGACTGAAAAATTCAATGCCATTGCCAGGATTTGAACCACGGATCTCCTGGTCTCTAGCCGTGTGTAGGACAGGAGTTGGATATGTAGAGTCAGACTGAAAAATTGAATGTCATAGCCGGGATTTGAACCACGGATCTGCTGGTCTCTAGTTGTGTGTAGGACAGGAGTTGGATATGTAGAGTCAGACTGAAAAATTGAATGTCATAGCCGGGATTTGAACCACGGATCTGCTGGTCTCTAGTTGTGTGTAGGACAGGAGTTGGATATGTAGAGTCAGACTGAAAAATTCAATGCCATAGCCAGGATTTGAACCACAGATCTCCTGGTCTCTAGCTATGTGTAGGACAGGAGTTGGATAGGTAGTCACACTGAAAAATTCAATGCCATAGCAGGGATTTGAACCATGGATCTCCTGGTCTCTAGTTGTGTGTAGGACAGGAGTTGGATATGTAGAGTCAGACTGAAAAATTCAATGCCATAGCAGGGATTTGAACCATGGATCTCCTAGTCTCTAGCCGTGTGTAGGACAGGAGTTGGATAGGTAGAGTCAGACTGAAAAAATTCAATGCCATAGCCGGGATTTGAACCATGGATCTCCTGGTCTCTAGTTGTGTGTAGGACAGGAGTTGGATATGTAGAGTCACACTGAAAAATTCAATGCCATAGCAGGGATTTGAACCATGGATCTCCTGGTCTCTAGTTGTGTGTAGGACAGGAGTTGGATAGGTAGAGTCACACTGAAAAATTCAATGTCATAGCCGGGATTTGAACCATGGATCTCCTGGTCTCTAGTTGTGTGTAGGACAGGAGTTGGATATGTAGAGTCACACTGAAAAATTCAATGCCATAGCAGGGATTTGAACCATGGATCTCCTGGTCTCTAGTTGTGTGTAGGACAGGAGTTGGATAGGTAGAGTCACACTGAAAAATTCAATGCTATAGCAGGGATTTGAACCATGGATCTCCTAGTCTCTAGCCGTGTATAGGACAGGAGTTGGATAGGTAGAGACAAACTGAAAAATTGAATGTCATAGCCGGGATTTGAACCATGGATCTCCTGGTCTCTAGCCGTGTGTAGGACAGGAGTTGGATAGGTAGAGTCAGACTGAAAAATTCAATGTCATAGCCGGGATTTGAACCATGGATCTCCTGGTCTCCAGTCAGTTGCTCTACCACTGAGCTACCATGGCAACATGCTGGCAACTCAACTATCTCTCATGTTTCCTGGTAAACCACAAGGTGATGTCAAATTATTTTGAGATGGCGACTTGCAATGTTGTAAGTCTCAGGATTCATATTAAAGCCAACTATTGTGGAACAATTGGACTTGAATTGTTCAGTCTGACTCTATTGTTTGCTTCTGGAGCAGCGTTACGAAGAACCTGATGGATAATCCTCCTGTGTAAGGGGTTGGGAAGTGCTCCATACTCTCGAGAAACAAGTCCCTGCAACTTGCATTTCCTTCCTAACCTGAAGGAACACTGTGTGGCAAGAAATTCAGAACAGTTGAATGGTCTGTAAATACCAGCAGAGATTAGGCAGTGCCGATGACCACCACATCGCTGGGAACACATCAAAGGCCTGTAAAACTTATAACCTTGTTACCAAAACTAAAGAAACAATCCTTGTATTAAATGTTTAGTTTCACTTTGTTTCAGTTTGCTACTTCCAAAATCTGCAACAAAGCATCTACAATTGATCTTCAGCTGTTAAAGGTAATGCAGCAACATATTGCATGTATTCTGAAAAATAAAAGTAGTGGCAATATGAGCATGCTGTTATAAAGCAAAAGTCAAAAACTGTTGTTTAATAATGCTGAAAATATTTGCACACTTTTGAGAGTTCCTGATATAATGAATACTTAATAGTATGACAGCGAGTTACTTCCATGATTTTTAAATTCTTCTTTTTCATTACAGACTGCAGAGGCATTTGATAGAAATTCATTCTTCATTTTAGGTTATGGTGAAACATTAAACCTTGTATGCCTTATATAAAGATTGACATGACTTTTTTCCATCTATTCTGTAACAAACTGCTGTTACTTAAGCAGACGTGGTCTAATTACTTTTACGTAGTTCCTTAGGAAAATAAGGAAATGCACTAGACTAAAGTCAAATGTTTAAAAACTGGTTGCTATGGGATTGAAATGTGGTTCTTTGCATGGCCAACACTAAAATGACATGTTCCCTGTTTAACAAAAAGTTCAAGTATTTTAAAATTGAAACCAATGAGGAATATGTAGGAAATGGTGAACTCCACAAAAAATACACAAGGTAAATTATGTGTTTTAATAAATCTATATTTTTTTGTGCAGTAAGCTTTTGACTATCTCTTACGCTTTACCATTTATGCAAAATGCATCCAGAATAGAGCTCTTCAGATGCTATTCCTAGAAAACTGTATCAGCATTTTGTCTTGTAAATATATTTATATATTAGTATTTTAATCAAAATTGTTAGGCATTTTTGAAAAACTTCTCCATGTAAAGGGTAGTTTGATGTGCAGGGATTTTCTTAAATCTTTGTGAAACATCCTTGGAAAATCCTGAGCTTAACTATCAGGTTTGGTATTTAAGCAGCTTTTTGTTTTTTAGTTATATTCAGACACACGAAAATCTGATGTTACATTCACATGACTTTCTCTTAACTGTTCTACAAAGTTCCTAAGCATTAGCAGAATGTACTTACTACTTAGTTTCTTATAAGTAGAAGGGATGCATCAGGCTAAAGTGATAGTCAAATGTTTTAAAAGCTGTCATTATGCGAGTCATTCCAAATCGCTTCTTTGCTTGGCCGAGAGTAGAACAAAAGAAAAACGGACTCATTGAAACCAGTAACAAGGAATATCTTGGAAACGGTCAAATCTACAACGAAAATGTATAAAACATAAATTGTTTTTTAACGAGATATACATCTTTTGTGTAGCAACTTTTTATGTCTTACAGTTTACCAGTATTGCAAAATTCATCCAGAATGAACAGGTTATCATAAGCTATTCCAAGAAAGTTCAAGATATACATTTTATTTCTGATGTAAAATAGTTTTAATATTTTAATCAAAATTGTTCACCATTTTTGAGAAAAACAAAATATTCATATATTTTTCCATGTAAAGGGTAGTTTGGGGTGGGAGGATTTTGTTGAAAATCTTTGTACTGCATCCTTGGAAGCTGCCAAACTTAAATAGCAAGTTTGGTATTTAACAGTGTTTGCATTTTTGAGCTATGACACACACACATGGACCTTTTTCTAAAAATACCTTTTTTTTAATTCAGGGGGTCTCAAAACATATATTTCCAGTGAAATCTCGGTATGGAATTTTGGGTGCAATACAATACCTTCTATACATATGTACATAATATGTGTAGAGTAAGTAAAAATTGCTTCCTTTGTTTTGTTTCAGAGGACTCTGAAATGTTTTTGAGTGAAATCTTGGTATCAAAATGTTGGGTAGAACCTTCTCTACTAAGTTGAGAAAATGAAAGTCAAAGCTGTTGCCTTGTGGAAATGTGTATTCTAAGATGAAAGTTTATGAACGTTCTTACAGAAATACAGCCCTTTATACTGGTGTTATTACATAGCCTTGTTCTAATTGTTTTGTATTTTGCAGTACGACCAGCAAACTCATTCAACTGGCGCAGCTCTTGATTTCTTGTGATGCTCCAACTTATTCAAGACTCTTACTGAAGATTAATTTATTGAATTCTAACTTTTGTTAAAATGGAAACACCGCTTTAAAGCTTTGTGTTTATTAACTGTGAAGAGAGATTTGTGCAATCAGACATTTTTGTTTCTGAATGACAAACTATTTATATAAGTAATACAACATTGGAAGATCAAATGGTTAAATGAACCACAAACCATTGGAATACAAGATTGTAGAACCTTTGCATGAGCTGCTGAAGGAAAAATGGTCACAAATGTATTAAAAATGTAAAATTGTATGTGTTAATCTATGCAATTACAACATTATAATATTCATAGGTTGGTAGAGGATTGTATTAAAAATGTATGTGCTAACTTGGCCAAGTTATGATAGTGAATTAGTGTGTTGGTAAAACTGCTGACTATGAAAAATTAGTGTTTAAGTACTGAGATGAAAGATTAATTAAAATAAAACTCTTTTAAAGAGGGCAAAATACAATAAGAAGGTGTACGTTAATACAAGATGTATAAACGTGCAACTCGTTGGATTTAAAATAAAGTAATTTAAAGAAACATTTAAACAAAATGTTCAAGTAAAGTTATAAGACAAATTTACAAAAAATATTATAGAAATAATAAAACATTGGTAATCTTTTGTAAAAAGATAACTATTTACATAGTCTAAGTATAGTTCAGTATTATCACACATGAATGTGAAAATATGACCTGTAAATAACAAGAGGTAGTTTGTCAAGTGTGCAAGGAAATTGTAATGTAAGGCCAGATGTATGGAGTGGAAATTGTTAGCAAAATGGTGCTAAAGATGTTATATACAAATGTGTAGAAAAATATATACCTATAGGTAAATAATAAGCTCTTCTTAAAACTGATTGGTCTTAGAAAATGCAGGGTTTATGCAGAGAGGAAAAGACTTCTTGTAAAAGTATCTCTAATACAAGTTTGTGTTTGATGTTTAACTTGGAAAACACATAATGAAGTTGGTAAACGCAAATCTGTACGTTAAGAGCAAGAATGAGGTTAGGAACTGTGGGAATGTTTGGAAAATGATGATTATGTTGAAAACTGAAGAGTGTGAGTAATACAGGAGGTGGTGTTTATTGTAACAATTAAAAACAAGATGCATCTTGTGATGGTGGAGTACTGACGGAAATTGCTAGGTTGTGAATGGAAAGGCGTTGAGCATAACCTAAAATTGTTTACAAATATTTCTTGAGGGCAATATCAAGACAGAAATAATAATCAAACATTTGCAAATGTTTAGAGAATAATCAGAAAGTCTTGAATAATAAGAACTTGGTGAAATGCTGCAAGGCAATATAATGGAAAAACTGATGTAATAAAACAGACAAATATACTGCAAAAATGCAGCAGAAAACAGAATGCAATTAAGGTTAAACTTGAAAGAGGTAATATTCTACAAAAACTTGTTATAATTTAGAGGTTAACTTGGTAAAAAATTAATATACAACCATTAAAAGGTGTTATTAAATTTCTGATTTGGTACAAATGTTGGATCCAACATAAGTATTATGGAAAACTGGTATGCTAAGGCTAAAAATATGATTGACATATAATAAAGGTAAATATAATGCAACATTATGATATAAAAAACATTTGCATTATGAACAGCAGGTTCTTAAATGTGCAAAAAATGCACCTAGTGGTGTAAAAATTGGAAATTGCCCATTGTTGGGGTAGCTAAGATATTAAACCTTGGTCTTGAGCAGAGTTGCCACATTATCAAGGAAAGTGGTGCTCTGTGTGGCACTGGCAAGTTGTTGTAAGATTAAGTTAACACCCATTATATGGCGTGTGTAGTGATAAGAGGTATAAGTTGGTTTGAACACAGGTGACTCGTTACATTTGAAACAAGGTAATTAAAAAAATGTTCAACTAAGACTATAAGACAAACTTGCAGAAAGAATAAAACATTGGTAATGTTGATACATACTGCTATTTACATAGCCAAAGTATAGTTATATATTATATATATATATATATAGTGGGAATTTGTTGAAGCTGCACAATGTTCATGTACAAGTGATGGTGTAACATAACCTCAAATGTTCAGACTGAAAACAGATAGTAACGGTTATCAGCAAAGTGAATGGCATAAACATTAAAGATATGTAAAGGTATTAGCAAATGTGTAAAACAAAAACACAGTGCACTGGTAAAGCAGTTCAAGTGTTGAAACTGAAAATGTGTTGGTTTTTAATGGTAAATGTCTAGTTTCCAAACTGAGTTGGGGGAAAATGGTGCAATGAGGAGTAAAACACTTCAAAGTGTGGTGCTGGTTTGACAATCCCCAACAGGGCTCAACATTTCCTTCAAATGTATGAAACTTGTATTCATTAAAGCCTGCAATGCCAATTTTAAGTTGTTTTAAAATGATCTTTGATCAACTAGGAAGTGTTAAAATGTTCAATTATTGTATTAACTTATTTTGTATACACTCTGTAAATGTTTCAATTTGTAAAGCTGTTTTCAACTCTTACTTTTCTTTCCTTTCTTGAACAAAACAAATGTTTTTTTATTGTATTCTTAGTGGAGAATAAAGTATTCCAAATTGGTGTTGCTTACTTTGTTATGGTTGTTGAAAAATTAGTTAAAAGGCTTTTTCATTGTAGAGGTCCCAGTTTTCCTTCCTCATTCATTACATGCAATATAAATCTCCGAAAGTATTTTCCCCATTTCATTCAGTTTCCTTTATTGAACTTTAAATGTGAACAGCATAATTTATATCTGTAATAATTTGGATCTTTACATTGCCAGGAGTAAAACAAAAGAAATGAAACTGACAAGGACATCTCGTTTTAGAAATCAACAAGGAATATCTCAAAAATGTTTAGCTCTACATAAAAACCTGATGTGCTCCACTCACATGACTTTCTCTACTTCTCTGTGACAAATTATGGTTAATAAGCTTATTCTTGTATTTAATGCTAAACCTTTAGCAGAAACGATCTTACTACTTAGTTCCTTTATAAGTAGAGGGGGGGGGGGGGAGAAAGGGAATACACTAGGACAAAGGAACAATCAAATGATTTTAAAATATGGTTGCTATGGGATTAAAATATTTTTTTTTTTCTCTCTTACTATTTACCAGTTATGTAAAATTCAATAAAAATAATCCAAAATAAAGTGGTATTTAGAGGCTATTCCCAGAAAATTCAAGATGTACATTTTATTTGGCATGTAAATATCTTAAATGTAAGAGATTTTAATAAAAATCGTTAGCCATTTTTTAGAAAATCAAAATTTGGAACAACAGCTCCATGTAAAGGATAGTTTGGATTGGGGGGATTTTCTTAAAAATCTGCATGTTGCATCCCAGAAAGATACCAAACCTAAATATCAAGTTTGGTTTTGAACTAGGCTGCCCACAGACACACGTACATTTTTCTAAAAATGTTTTTTTTATTCAGGGGACTCCAAAACATGTATTTCTGGTGAAATCTCTGTATCAAGTTTTTTGGTGCAATACAAGACTTTCTATATACACTATGTACATGGTACGTGTAGAGAGTAAAATTGCTTTTTTTTTTCTTCAGGGGGCCCAAAACGTGGTTTTCGGGTGAAATATCTGTATCGAATTAGTGTGGAATGCAATATCTTCTCTACCCACTATGTACATTGTACATTCGGGCTAGAGAAACTAAAATAAATATAAATTTTGGTTTTAGACATTCTTTAACTGATGGTTCTCAGCATTCCATTCTATATTGGGCATGAAAATTTACTCAGAGGCCTCTTTATCAGGCTTGAAGTTCTTTTATGAGCAGAAATGGTCAGGCCTTAGTTTGCTTTCGAAGGAAGCCACGCTAAGGATTGGGAACCGTGGACTAGAATGGTAGATGACAAAGAGCTCCCACTGTGATGCATTATATTACAGCTAGGGTTAATGTATTCACCTCAAAGTCTATGCACACTCCAAAGAGTTTCAATTTACTTTCTCTACACAGGGCATGGAGAAGGTATTGTATCGCACCAAAATTAAATACCGAGATTTCACCGGAAATACATGTTTTTAATCAAGCAAGTTGACTGAGGTTAGAGCGAGAGAGTCGACTCGGGGCTTCATTTCAGCCCATCTCTAGTGAAAACAAATACTGTTTGTATCTTCCAAGGAAAGACATGAACATTTTCAAGAAACCCTCCCACCATAAATTATCCTTTACATGGAAACATTTTGATTTTCCCAGAAATGATGTTGATTAAAATATCGTATATTCAACATATTTGCAAGACAAATAAAATGTTGTTTACATATCTTGAATTTTCTAAGAATAACTTCCGAAGATTGTTTATTCTGGATGAAGTTTGTTGAATTTTGCATAATAGAAAGAACGTGAGAGATGCACAAAAACTAACTACAGAAAAAATGTAGATCTGCTTAAAAAGCACAATTTATGACATTAATCTTTTTTGTGGAGTTGACCGCTTTCGACATACTCCTTGCTATTAGTTTCAGTTTTGAAATACTCAAACTTTTCTCATTTGGGAACTTGTCAACTCCTGGCGGTTGCTACGAGATTGAAACGGATTTCAATCTCATAGCAACCACATTTTAAAACATTTGACTCGCTTTAGCCTAGCATAGTCCCTTATTTCCCTTTGACTTACAAGGAAGCAAGTAATAAGAATATTTCTGCTAATTTTTATCTCGATAGCATGAAGCAGATAGAAGAATAAGCTTTTTAACAATAATTTGTTACAAAGCTGTAGAGAAAGTCATGTGAATGGAACAAATCAGATTTTCTTTGAGAAAAAGGTCCATGTGTGTGTCTGTCTGTGGACTGCATAGCTCAAAACGGAGTCTGTTAAATACCAAACTTGGTGTATTGTTCATATCTTAGAAGGATGCGAAAAGATTTTCTAGAAAACCCCTACTTTACATGGAATATTTTTTCAAAATATGTGATTTTCTCAAAAATGGCTCTAATAACTGCTAAACCATAAGAGATGTTAAAAACCTACCATACAAAAAATGTAGAGCACATTAAAACACACAGTTTGTTATATACATTTTTTTCGTGGAATTCATCGTTTTTAAGATGTTCCTTGTTTTCTGTTTCAGCTTTGAAAAACGTATACTTTTCTCATACAGTAATTTGTCAACTCCTGTCCATACAAACAAAGGAACTTCAGTCACATAGCAACCAGCTTTTGACTATCACTTTAACCTATGGTACTCCCTTATTTCGCTCCTACTTATAAGGAAGCAAGTAATAAGAATATCTCTGCTGATTTTTATCTCGATAGTATGAAGTAGATAGAAGAATAAGCTTTTTAACAATACTTTGTTACAGAGCTGTAGAGAAATTCATGTGAATGGAACAAATAAGATTTTTAAAAAAAAGTAAAGGTTAGAACGTTTTTACACACATGCCTTTTCTTCTCAAGCATCAATTTGGTTACATTTGAAAACTTTGTAGCTCCTGTTTTGGTTTCATATTTATTTAAATATATAATAGCTACATAATTTGAAACTGTAGAGGCTTTTTATATTTAGAATGGGTGCCAGTTTAAACTCTCAAAAAGACACAGAAGGATCGAGGTGTTAGAGAAAGAAGAAGAAGAAACCGTTATAAGTGTGCCAACATCGAGAAAAGTAATCTTCACAATAAAATATCTGTTCACTGAATTATAATGTTAGTAGTTTTATCTCTTTATACATATATTAAAATTTTTGTTTTAGTGTTACAAATATAATCAAAAGTTATTTACCCACAATTCAATATTGCGGTCTAAATTATAGCTTCTTGAAAAGTCCGTCATTAAAACTCCGCAACCAAGAGAATATTGCAGTTAGGACAGTGCTATCTACATAAGTAAATCTGAACTATTTGAATGCGGTTAGCAACAGATGGAAGCACCGGCTTATTTATCCAGTTTGAATAATAATAATAATAAAATACGGTGAAATAATACAGAAAACCCAAGAGAGTTTAATTTCCCCACTTCAGATATTTGAGATACAGGCAAAATGCGTAAGTTTATGCTTGTTTATTATCACGTAAAAGTAATGACCAGGGGAATCCCAAGGCCTGTAACTGAATTATAAATAAAAGTTAAGAGACAGTTCAGAAATAATTCCATATCATTTTTTGCAGTCGGTTCCACCTACATGGCTAGGATAATCTACATTCCGGGGAACATTGTTATCAACATTTCTGTTCGTGAAAATCTTTTACAATAAATCTGATTGTCCAGTTTATTCGAGCGACTTAATTTTACTTTCTCTATAATAAGTATGTAAGTATAACGAAGATATTGCTCTCCATTAAAAAATTCGTTACTGAGATATCTAAGTTGTAGGGTCCACTGCATCCCAAAAAAAACTGTTTTCAGAATAAGGTCCGTGTGTGTGAACATGATAACTCAAAAACAAAATGTCAGTAAAATACTATGCTTGGTATTTAAGTTTAGCATCTTCCAGGAATGCGCCACGAAGATTTTGAGAAAGATCATCCCATCCCAAACTACCCTTTACATAGAACTTTTTTCGAAAATTTTGATTTTCTCAGAAAGATCGTATATTAAATATATTTATTTACATGACAAATAAAATGTATATCTTAAATTTTCTGGTACCTCTTTATTCCAGATGAATTTTGTGGAACTTTGTATAACCGCTAAACCGTAAGAGAGACAAAAACTTATCTCACAAAACATACAGCACATTGAAGCACATTATTTATGTTATATAATTTTTTTTTCATGGAGTTGATCGTTCTTTAGATATTCCTTGTTTTTGGTTTCAGCTTTAAAAAACTTATACTCTTCTGATACAAGGATTTGTTAACTCCTATCCATACAAACAAAGGAACTTCAGTCACATCGCAACCAGCTTTTGACTATCACTTTAACATATGCTAGTCCCTTATTTCGCTCCTACTTACAAGGAAGCAAGTAATAAGACAATTACTCACAAAATGTGAATTGTAATGTCATATTTATAAAGATTTATGGAAAGTGTCCTCCCCTCATTTTGAATTTTAGCGTAGAACAGTTATTCGCTTGTATACAAATGGATGTGAAGCAAGGTGTAGAGTTCACACTTACCTTAGCCAAGCAAGCGTCAAGAAATGAACAAAAGAGTCGCGATAAACCGTCGCGACCTTCAGTGGCGCCCCCTGGAGTGTAGATTAGCCGCAGGTTTTGTTCACGACAAATTTATAGTACACGTTTAGAAATGCATTTCCAGTTAGTCATGCTGCAAAATATATTCAATATTTCGAACTGAAGAAAGTTTCACTTTCGTGCAAATTTGGGACATCTATGTAAATATAAAATATCTCCAAACCTAATGTGATACATACGCAAGCCTTTCTCTATTTTCTATCGTTTATACAAACTACATATTTCGGCAAAGCTTCCGCAGGACGTCCAGATTGAAATGTTAACCTGAGCAATAAAAATCTGATGCGTTCCATTCACATGACCTTCTCTACATCTCTGTAAGAAATTATTGTTAATAAAACTTATTCTTTTATCTACTTTATTCTGGGCGAATTTTACGGAATACTGCTAAACCGTATGAGATCACGTTAAAACACACAATTTATGTTATATACGTCTTTTTTCGTACAATTGGCCATTTACTTGATATTCCGAGATACTGAAAGTTAAGAACTCTTGGCTCTGCATAGAAACGGATTTTATTCACACGACAGCCGGCTTTTAAAAGACTTGACTTTCACTTTAGCCTGTGTATTCCCTTCTACTTACAAGGAAGCAGTAATAAGACTATTTCTGCTAATGTTTATCTCGATTATCATAAAGTAGATAGAAGACTATGCTTTTGTACAATAATTTGTTATAGCGGCGTGGAAAATGATCTGAATGGAGCACATCAGATTTTTTGATAGGGACCCTTAAACTGTATTTTAAGTCAAATGTCAATAACTAATTTTTGGTTGGACCTTCTGTACACATTATGTACATAGTACGTGTAGAGAAAGTAAAAGGAACCAAAATTTGACTTTGCGTCCCTCAACATAACATGATATTTACATATTTGTTTCGAGGTAATACATCACATTACTTGGGATTGTTTTGCAGGTTTAAATGTTTCAATGAAGTTAAGTTGGCAATCTGGTGATAAAACAATGCAAGAGCGTTATCTAACCAGAACGTGGTAAATTAACGGATTATCCCAAGGTAAGGAATATGATGCACAAGAGCTGATAATTTGACCTAATCACTTTATTACAATGTTTACGTGTTAGGTTTGTTTGTAGAGCTGACTTTGTTAAGCAGTAGTTTAGGTTATGTCTTAAACCATTATGGCAGTGCTGAGACTGGAATTTCCGTTGGTGCCCGTTTGTGAGTCATTTTAAATGTTGTGTAATATCACTGGTCAGATAGTGGCCATTTGCAAACCCAGCGTCGTGTTCTCACTCACATTTACGATATTCTGTGTCTTTCACCAAACAAACTAAGAATGTACATTTTTAGCTCAAGGAAATTATTGTTACATTTTATACATTTCAAACTATTCGCTTGGCATTTTTACTTTCTCTATACGTATGTGTATAGAGAAGGTATTGCACTCCACCCAAAAGTTCGATACCGAGATTTCACCGGAAATATATGTTTTAGGGTCCCCTGTATCAAAAAAAAAAAATTCAGAAAAAAGGTCCGTGTGTGGGTGTGTGTTACTGTGAACACTATAACTCAAAAACGAAAAGTCGGTAAAATACTTAAGTCGGTATTTAAGTTTAGTATCTTCCAGGGATGCGACACGAAGATTTTGAGAAAAATCCCCACTACCCTTTACATGGAACTTTTTCCGAAAATTTTGATTTTCTTAAAAATGGTTCTAACCATTTTGATTAATATATTAAAGATACTTACCTGACAAATAAAATGTATATGTTCAATTTTCTGGGAATAGTCTCTAAAGACTATTTTATTCTGGATACATTTTACGAAATTTTGCATAACTGCTAAATCGTAAGAGATGGACAAAAACTTACGATACAGAAATGTAGAGCACCTTAAAACATACAATTTATCTTATATACATTTTTTTCATGGAGTTGATCGTTTTTGAGATACTCCTTGTTTTTGGTTTGAGCTTTAAAAAACTTATACTTTTCTCATACAGGAATTTGTCAACTGCTGTCCATACAAACAAAGGAACTTCAATCACATAGCAACATTTGACTATCACTTTAACCTATGCTACTCCCTTATTTCGTTTCTACTTACAAGGAAGCAAGTAATAAGAGTATTTCTGCTTATTGTTTCTCGATTAAATAGAAGCATAAGAAGCTTTTTAACAATAATTTGTTGCAGAGACTTAGAGAAAGTCATGTGAATGGAACAAATTATATGGCTACCTGGATCAAGCCAATTGGAATCTGCACGGCAATGTGAGAGTTTCAGCTCCGCGGTGGACTGCTCAGTCAGACCGGATGAATGCAGGCGTGCTCTCAGCGTCTCGGATAACACTTTTATACTGCAACAAGGGGGGGGGGGGGCTAGAACAGAGTAATTTTGTAGCGTCATTTAATGCGTGCGGCTGGAGAATCTACTCATAAGGCAATCTTGGTGATACAATTGGCCTGTCTAACGTCTTTGGCAGTGTTTTCGCTCGTTTTTATCGCACATAACTGTCAAAAATTCAGATGGAATCTCAATGTTTGGCAACCTTGGAGATTACAATTGGCTTTTCATCGTGTTGGAGCTGGAACATGTATTTTCATCTTCGCGACTCTGTCCTGGATGGTATCCACGTACAAATTCTCTCTTCCCAAAAGTAAAGCTTTCCATCTAGAGGTGTGTAATCGTGGCGGGAGGCCGTCCAGCTAATGTCCTACTTCCCTCGCCTGATCAAGTGACGGTTGGTAACTCAGAAGCCTATTGACCAATATCGGACACATTCACGTGACAGGGTCACCCTGCACATCCCCGATGTTCGCCTCTTCCGTGAGAGCCGGAACACTCTCCTGCCTATATCGACCGTGGCTTCTGAGGACATCCAGACCAGTCACATACCCTCAACTTCACAGTGCTCCGTGCAAGAATCGATGTTAAGTGACTTTCTTTCTCCACAGGCAAGGTGCTACCTGACAAGGACAGTTCGGTTTTCTTGTATCTCTATCAGAGTTCGTTGTGAGCAGCCCTCCGTGCCGAGACTGTCATCTACTCTGTGTCACTCATCGACCCTTAGGCGCCCGCCTGTCTTCTACATTCCAGTTTCTGTTTTCATATCCCATTTCTATATTCCAGATTTCATGGTCTTGAATTGAGGTCGTAAAGCTGGCATACAAACCCCCTTCTGACACCAAAAAGAGATTACACTGACGGCGTATCTAAAGACCGATTATCAGTAAACACTCCATGTCCTGTGTCTGTGAACACGATTACCTTGATACTAAACGGACTTTTCGTTTTTAGCTATTCTGTCCACACCCACACAGACGTCTAAAACGGCTTTTTCGGAGTCAGGGGACCTCAAAACATATTTCTGGTATCAACATTTTAAATTGAATACAACAGTTTGACTATAAAGTAGGTTTATAGAATGTGTACAGAAAGAAAATATCTAGTTGATAAGGCATTTTATTGTACATAAGAGTTGTTACCAACTGAGGTATTCTGATATAAACATTTTCTATACCCTGTAAATATTTTGTACATATATTTATACCTCACAACGTGTAATAGGTTTATGTAAACTCTACAAGCAATAACAGAAATTTGAATTTCAAAAACAGTTATATTTTACAAGTGGCTGACAACAGGAATGTTACTTTATAGGTACAACTGGCTTACAGTTGGTATCACTGTGTATGCTGTAGTTGAAGTACTGCGGGGGAATCCTGCCAGTTGAGGCTACAGCTGCAAATAGTTTGCTGGACTCTTTGGCAGCTCTTGGACGTGCTGGGTCCGTAAAGTTCACTTGAAATAGTCCAAACTTTTCTCTGCAACAAAGATCTCTAGTCAGGTGTGTGTTTGGACAAACATCAGAGGCAGCAAATAACACACAAGGACTTAGATTTATAGTACTCATCAGCATTACATGTTTACTTTCTCTACACGTACTATGTACATAGAGGATAGAGAAGGTATTGTATGGCACCCAAAAATTCCATACCCTAGATTTCACTGGAAATACTCGTTTTGGGTCCCCTGAATCCAAAAAAAATTTTTTTTAGAAAAAGATGCATGTGTTTGTGTCTTTGGACCAGAAAACGAAAAGACCGTTAAATACTTGGTATTTAAGTTTGGTATCTTCCAAGAATGCGACACGAAGATTTTCAAGAGAATCCACTCACCTCAAACTACCCTTTATTGGAAAAATGGCCATAATGATTTGGATTAAAATGCCACACATTAAAGCCATTTCCATAAATAAAACGTGTATCTTTAATTTTCTGAGAATAGCTTCTGAAGACCTGGTTATTCTGAATAACTGGTAATCCGAAAGAGATAGACAAAAGGTTACTGCACAAAAGGTAGATCTCGATAAAGCACATAATTTGTCACATACATTTTCTTCGTGGCGTTGACCATTTTCAAGATATTCCTTGTTATTACTTTCACTTTTAAAATGCTTAAATAATTCTCAAGTGGGAGATTGTCAACTCCTGGCCACGCAAAGAAACGGATTTCAATCACTCAGCAACCACTTTTTAAAAAATTTGACTGTCGGTTTATCCTAGTGTATTCCCTTATTTCGCTTCTACTTACAAGGAATCAAGTAATAAGACAATTTCTGCTAGTTTTTTCTCAGTTAGCATGAAGTAAATAGAAGCATAAGCTTTTTAACCATAATTTGTTACAGAGATGTAGAGAAAGCCATGTGAGTGGAACACACCAGAGCTTTTGTATTGTGGGAGTCACAAAACATATATTCCCGATGAAATGTCAACATCAAATTTTTGGATGGAATACAATACTTCGATTATTTACTAAATGTGATAGAGGAAAAAAATTAACGTTGAAGTTGTAAAGATGGGGTACTCACAGATAGCCCTGATTCCACTGGAAGTTGTCCAGCAAGCTCCAGGCAGTGTAGCCAATCACATTACAGTCATCCAAGTAAATGGCCTGCTGCATTGCTGTGATGTACTCCTGCAGCAGGAGAAAAGAAACATTCAAGTTCAAGATCACTTTACTCTCCAGGGGAACAGCTTCTCACACACAACTCAGTTAATACGAAGGCAAACTGATGAGTTCCACTCACATGACTTTCTCTACAGGGAGTAGCACAGGTTAAAGTGATGGTCAAAAGCTGGTTGCTATGTGACCGAAGTTCCTTTGTTTGTATGGATACGAGTTGACAAATACATGTATGAGAAAAGTATAAGTTTTTCAAAGCTGAAACCAAAAACAAGGAACATCTCAAAAACGATCCATGAACTCTTCTACATTTTCTATTAAGTTTTTGTCTATCTCTTACGATTTACCAGTATTATGGAAAATTCCGTAAAATTCATCCAGAATAAAGTAGTCTTCAGAAGATACTCCCATAAAATTCAAAATATACCTTTTATTTGTCACGTACATATCTTTAATATACGATATTTTAATCAAAACCGTTAGAGCCATTTTTGAGAAAACCAAAATTTTCGAAAAAAGTAGGGTAAAGGGTAGTTGAGGGTGAGGGGATTTTCTTGAAAATCTTTGTGTTGCATCCTTGGAAGATACTAAACTTAAATACCAAGCTTGATATTTTACCGACTTTTGGTTTTTGAGTTATCGTGTTCAAAGACACAAACCTTTTTCTGAAAGTGCTTATTTAGGATATAGGGAACCTTAAAACCTATATTTCCAATGAAATCTCGGTATCGAATTTTTGGGTGAAGTGCGATACCTTCTCTGCACACTATGTACATAGTACGTGTAGAGAAAGTAAAAAGAGGAAAATCTAACCGCACAAACTTACGATCATTTGGTATTTGAAGTGACATACCAAATATTCTGATTGTTTTGAGAGTCATTTTGAACCCTCTCAAGTTTAGTACGCGGTGAATAAGCGCTCCTGCCTACCAGGTCCCCCTGATGCTCTACGCCTGCGAAATGTTGGGCATGGCAGCAGACTCCTGGCTTCTCTGGTTACAGCGGGTACAGAATAGAGGACTCCGGTCCATATATTCTGTATGTCGACGTTTCCCTTTGAGGCTACTACATGAATCTTCGGCCCACCCACATTAGGAAGATATCATTAGGCGCCGAGCTCAAAAATTGTACGCCAGATTGGGCGAACATGAGAACGCACTTGTCAGATCGCTGGGGGAGTACTTCCCCACTGAACGCCGATACAGGCGCATGGCTTGCGGGCATCCCCGGTAACAACGGCTTCAAACCAGCCAACAGCAAATAGCTGAACTAAGTACTCCCACCTCCCATTGGGAGTGGTCTATCACAATTCTGCAAGAAAAACAATTGTTCACAAATCAAACACCAGAGGAAAGGATGCTGCTCCTGCAACCGCTCGAGGAGCCTACCAGCGCTACCTCCTTAACACCAACACTAGAAACCTCAACCTTCAGCTCATTCCTGTGGTTAAAACCTTAGCAGGATGGGTACACAGCAACAACACCTAGGCTCACCACGAGCCTACCAGACTCGCACGCACACGCACCAGGTCAAAGGACGTCAAAATGTGCATTACTAACCACATAGTAACGCGTCCTCTCATAATCATCTAGTTCTCCATCATCAGAGTATCCATTCTCCATGACAAACACTGGTGGGTTACCATACTGTTGTTTTATCCAGACCAGCAGTTTCCTGAAGCCCCATGGTACCACCTGCAACAAAACAAATATTAATACATTTTTAAATGTGAACTTAATGACAAGTTTAACAATGTATATTTTCTGTTAATCTGGCATTATTAATTTGAGTGATGTGATTTTAATAAACAGAGGGAACTTAAGGAAATGAATAAAGTAATAAATAGAATGCAACCACCAATAAAAAGAAGCAAAACTACTTAAATACAGCTAGCTATGGTAAAAGGGAAACTGACAGATGAAATAAAATTGTTAAAATGTACGACAGAACCCAGCGAAAGAGACCAAGACGGATCCTTAGCGAACAATGGAAACTGGTATTTCAAACCTAGAAGTTCAGAGCTGCAGACAATAAGTAGAAAATACGCAGGTGAAATTCATGCTCCACCAAACATGTAATCAGGCGTGTTAAAATGTTAATAGCCATAAGTGGTTTCTAAAATTGTGACAAAATATAAAAAGGCAACATATTGTCAGCCAGTACAATTAGTGAAAGTAACCGAAATGGCAAAAGTCTAGGCACATCTCAGAAAATAGACTCTTCTCTAGAAAAGACGGTGTCCATATCGTCACTTGAAGGTGTGGTGAACCTGCGTCGCGTTATAGCTCGTGGCGTAGCGACAGTTTACAAGTCCGCGATGCGAAGGATTTCAATCGCGTGGGAGGAGATTAGCGTGACGGGAAACGTGAAATAGTTAACTTCATTTGGGGACGGGCGATTATATTCATAGACAGAGAGAGATAAAGGTTTTTGACTTAGGAAAGGCGAAGAGAATAATAAATGGGAGCCGCTAAAAGTTAGGCGTAAAACACAAAGGTTAGTCGCACTATTTAAAGCTTATACTGGTTTAAATGGATGGGTGGACGTTAGAAAAGCCGACAAATTACGGACGAAACGATCATTTGTAGAAAGTTAAGGGTAGAAGGTACAGAACCGACGTAGGAACATTTTCTTTTATTAATTGGAGCATTGAAGAATGCAATAAATTGCCTGTAGCAGCCTTTCAGGGCGGCCCTCTGACCTTAAAGAAGTTTAGGGATAACTTAAAGAGAATAAAGTAAATATTGTGAAGTAATTAAGGATCTGTAACTATTAGCGTTGAGGCTTCATAATAACTGTTTATAAACCTGCTGGTAGTTGACATAAGTGTTGCTATACTGAATAATAAGTAGTTAGGTATTTCAAAACAAACCATATATATTGTATTGCTATTATTAACTGTAAGATCATTATTGTAAGCGAGTTTTGTACATTCAACTCTGCCATCGGACAGCACCCAATTGCAGAGAATAAATAAATGCATACATACAAACAAATTCTTGGTGAAGTATCAAGTGCGGGAGAATAAAGGGCACTCAGGAACAGAAACAAACAAGTGCTAGCGTTTCATTAAGGTTCCTCCTCGCACCAAAATCAACCCTGAGATCCTAAAACCATTTCCTAAGCTAGCTGGCAACCCAACTTCCTCCTCCCCTTCCAAAGCCACAGCTGGCATAAAAATAAATGTGTGAAGGCGCCAAGAAATTCTGTTAAACTATTGTAGAGTACTCAATGGTCATTTTGTATACGAGGGTTGGCAGATAAGTGCCGGGCCTCACACAGAGATGATGGCATTAGTCGGTTATAGTTTAACTCTAGACCAGCTTGTATCCATAGTTACACGTCAATAGCTTGTTTAGTTTTCCAATGACAGCATTTTAAACAAGACAACTTTACAGTTTTCACGAAAATGGAGCATTTGGAAAAACGAGCAGTGATTAAATACTTCCATTTGAAAGGCCTAACGCCTAAAGAAATCAAGGAGGAAATGGACAGTACATTGAAAGACTCTGCCCCTTCATATTCAAGGATTAAAAGGTAGGTTGCGCAGTTTAAAATGGGACGTACGAGCACTAGTGATGAGCCTCGCTCTGGGCGCCCTGTAGAAGTGACAACTCCAGAGATCATCGTTTAGTACTGCAAGACCGCAGATTAAAGTTGTTTGAGATAGCAGAGGCTGTAAACATATCAAAACAACGTGCAGGTAATATTTTAAGTAATGTTTTGGGTTTTCACAAGGTCTGTGCCACGTTTGTTGACACCTGATCAAAAGTTGCAAAGAAAAACTGTTTCTGTTAAGAATGTGGAGCTCTACCGTAAAAATCCCAGTGAATTTTTAAGACGGCTTATTACTATGGGTGAAACTTGGATACATCACTACACTCCAGAAAGTTAGTCACAGTCAAAACAGTGGATTGCGCCAGGTGAACCAACTCCAAAAAAGGCAAAGTCAATTTTATCAGCTAACAAGGTTATGGCGAGGTTTTCTGGGGTGCACAGGGAAGCATTTTGATTGATTACTTGGAAAAGGGTTAAAAGTATCACTGGTGACTACCACGCAAGCTTACTGCAACGTTTGAGTGATGAGGTAAAAGAAAAACACCTCAATAGGCAAAAAAAAAAAAAAAGTTTCATCACGACAATGCTCCGGTTCGTCATTCAGTCATTGCAATGGGAAAAATGTGCGAATTAAAGTTGGAATTGCTTGAACATCCACCCTATTCGCCAGATCCAGCACCCAGTGACTACCACCTGTTCCCAAACCGCAAGGACGAAGATTTCACATCAACCAGGAGGTCATTGATGCGGTAAACAAGTATTTTCAGGACCTTGATAAATCGCACTACAGAGATGGTTTGAATTGAATCGGTCGGTGGAAAAAGGAACTAAGTCACTTTTCTTTTTTTTTATGTTTTTCAAGAGAGACAAAAAACTGTTTAGCCAAATGACCTATTTTCAGAAATTTCTGTTTCACGTTTTATTGCATTCGTTATTGTCGTCTTGGTAGTATTGTATAGATATACTCACTCCATTGATACTAATATTGCAAAAAAGTGAGTTTGAAAAAAAACGACTTCGTTCGTTTCTCCACTCGATGCGCGGTTTTTCATAGCTTAATACCTTTATTAATTACAAAAGGTGGGTTTTACTACAATCTGAGGTTTAGCAGCTTGTATAATACAGTTACAAAGCTATACTTAATAAAAACGACAAAAATAAGACACCAAAATTGTATAAAATTAAGTATTTTGTAGCAACATGAACGTGTATTACACAAATAACCGTTATAGTTCGTTTATCCTGATAAATGATTTATGAAATCACTGGCCACGCCGTAGTATATCTTCATAACATTTCAGTGCATCTTCTCCACGTACATATTTCACTAGCTTGCGTATAGTCTCCATTTTCTTCTGCTGAATGGGCACTCTGAGTTGTGGATATGCAACTCCAGACGCTTTGATCGGGTTTTCAGCAAACAGAATGAAAACTGTTGGGAAATAGGCGTGTCCTTGCTATTCCAGGCATAGCAGTTTCGTAAATAAATCCCTTATACTGGGAAATTGCAAATGATTTTTTCTTGCTCCTTAGAAAATGCTACTTGTTTCTACAGAAGCAACAATTTTCTTGAAAAGCTGAGGCCTTGTCAAAATTCATAACGTTTTCTGTCTGAAACAGAGTCACGGTTATTCCTGATACACATATTCTTTAGGAGTGTAAACTCTGTCAGATTTTGAGATTTTTCTCCTCGTTACTCCAAACACTCGACCACATGGAAGGTTACTCTCTGGAAATCGGTGAACCATCTTGTTCATCTTGCCCAACTGTGTTAACCCAAGGCACATTCAGATTAGCGTGTGATTTTTGTTTTGTACCTGGGCTTCATCAGAGAAGAGGTAGAGTTCTTTAATATTTTGTGACAGAGAAGTATGGAGGTAATCGTATGAGAAGGTACATAACCTCACTTGCCCCCTTCTTTCCCTCACCCTCATGATACAGATAGACAACACAATGTGTGCATTTGTGTTATAAATACAGAAACTGTTCACCCATAGCTGTCTAAGGTAAAATGTTTCTTGCGCAGGGATGTTTGGTAAAGCCAAATTCTGCATAAAAGTCAAACGCCAATCCTTATTCTGTTCCACTTGCTTTAATGCAGTATAAAATCTCTTGCTCCAACGCTTTCGCACATTAAGATCGATTTGTACTGCCCTTTAGGTGGTGTCAGTGATAACAGGGCTTTTTATTTTGGTTTGTGGTCCTCACATATGCTGCAAACATCAATTTGTGGGAGGCCAAAAGCATAATTAGCATTTTCAGAAAAATGCTTTCTATAAAAATCATCTTAACATCAAACTCGGGATATTTCTGCCGAAAAAGATTATGGATTGTTTTGATGTTCAAGCGTGCGTCCAAGTATAGTATTTGTTTGCCAGCATACTCTGCTGCCCGAAGGGGGATGTGATCATTTCAAGACATTTTCTGTAATTTTGGTGGTGCACTCTTTTTCTGCTCGTTTATCCCTTGGAATTTGTCCTCGAACAAGGAGCTTTGTTATTCAAAATACTGCCTTCTGTGATACAGCATGAAGGTTAACAAAAGCTGCAGATCCGTTCTGTTGTTTCCTTGGTCGTGTTTAGCAACAATGAGTCCTCGTAAATGTTTGTATCTTCAATGTCGAGAAAATGTGACAGAATCTTCAGGCATCACTAGTTCGGGGGCAACATTCCATTCGACATCTGAAAGTGTTGAATCACATTAGCAAAGTCACAGCACTATAAAAGTACTGCAATGGTTGTTCACTTACCTGCAATCTGCTCCGGGTACAGGATTGGCCTGGCAGTTCAAGCCATGAACTCTTGCACGGTTTATGTTCCTCCATTTCGCTTTCTTTTAGATGAAATGATGCTTACAACCAAACAAGTGCACTCTCAACAATTACGGCGAATCAAGAATGATGACGCAGGTGTAATGTGCCGCCCATTCTTGGTGGAACAGGAGCGCTTCCGATACGCTCGTATCGAGCTTACTGAGGAGAAAAGAACTAAGTCACTCACATAGTTCCTTTCTCCACCGACCGATTCAACTAGAACAAATGTATTAGCCTTTCTTGAGAAACAGGGCAGAGAATGCTGTTTTCACTGAGAGGCCCGGTCAAACCTGAATGCAGGAAGCTGTACTTGTTTGAAAACCTACTTTTTGGCAGCAACTACTGATGAATTGCATGTTTCAGAACTTTAACTAAGTAACAGACAGACCTTAAGCCATTTAGACTTGGCTGTGTCGCAGGTTTGGTCAAGAACCATGAAGCCACCAACATCTCTCTTCTGAGACGGTATCTCCTCAGGTACACCCTCGTACACCAGGTTGGTCGTGTAGTGGTTCAGACCAAAGAAGTCCCATGTACCTGAAACAGTACAACTTTTGATTCCTTGCCATTCATACAATATGTGAGGTTAGGTTCTTAAATTAAACTTCCAGAGTAACAAGTTTCTGAGACTTAGCCTAGCCATTCATTCAAAAATTATATAAATATTCATGTATCGGAAGTTGGCTTCATACACAAGATTCAATCCATAAGTTAGGAATCAGTGTTGCGCGGTGATAAAGTTTCTGTGATGGCCTCTTTACCAACTGGCTGTTACTGTACATGCTGGGAAGGGAATTCACACTATTTCAGAGCCTCAGTAGTCTAGACCAGCGAAAATTTGCGGTTTGGGGTACTAAAAATACATTTTCCGACTGAATTTTAATTGAGGCGATTTGTGAATTTTTGGACTTCTTCTGAAATCACGAAAATAATTTAAATGTATTCCTTGCAAGGTAAAGTGTGCGCACAAAGTCTGTATACCCCTGTACTAAATTTAAAATTACGCGAGTAAATGTTTTTTTGTGGTTGCTATATATTCATATTTTTTATCTTGTCAGATACCCATTGTTGACGACTTCGATTGTTGTCACTCTTATGACAAAAAATCTTATGAATCAAATTAGTTGATGCCGAGAAAAAATACAACTGATTACACAATTGAGTGTCCGCTGTGTGGGTTCATGAGCGTCAAATTGATGGAAAATGTCTTGGAGGTTTGTGAAAGGAGCATCGACAAAGAAGACGTTGTTAGCGTGTGTTCGGGACGCGACGAGAAGTGGAACACCATCCACCAGACTTGGACTGTGTGCTGACGTTGAAAAATCTATCCAACAATCTCCGTCCGGTTAAATCCTTAAGGAAACGTGCTACCGGAATCAGTCATGAGGGAACACATTAAAGTGGATCTGAAAATGAAGTGATGGCGTCCATTGAATGTGAATGAATTATCGGATGCTGATATGGAGACACGTGTTAATGCTTGTGGTCAGATGCTGCAACAATTCCAAACAATGTCTGAGAAGGCAAAAGTCAGAATTGGTCATCAGTCAACAGTAAACTTCAAGACGCTGCACCAAACATTTTCTACTTTCCCGAACTCTCGAAAGAAGAGATCAAGTAATCGTCACTCGAGTCAAAATTGGTCACTCCAAACTGACGCACTAAGGTCCAGCTGTGACAGGTCTCTGCACACTGTAGTATAGTACAAGTCCAGTCTATCTAATGCGGTGCACACACCCAACATGCTCAAGAAGACGCTGCAATTGCAAAACTTTCTGCTTTATTGTAAATCTTAACCCAACTGTTAGGCCGTAAGTTGATATACACTTTATTTTAATGGTCGGCGGTGATAAGATCTTGTAATCAAAACGTAATAAGATTATTGAAATCGGATTTTTATTTTTGCCAGTGCAGCAAAAGCGAGGGTTAATTATTGCTTCCAGTCACCAGGTACAATATTACCTTTTATGTAGTCTATCTCTTGTTGTGATAATTGTGGCAGCCGAGAGTGGTAGAAACCTTCTGCTTCACTGTTTCTGGCAACAGCTTCCTTCACGATTGCTGGGAAGTCACCAGTCTGACTGAAGATGGGATGTACGTGTAATCCTAGCTGAGAGAACAGTAAAATCTCGTGTAATATCTTATTAGCAACATATCCGATATAAAGTATAAGACGGCTATTTGTTCAAGGTTCGATCGGTCGCGAAAATAAAACCACTGTGAAAACGAGGTGAAGGTTTGCGCAGTGTTTCTAGTGTGACCGTTGAGCACGTCAGTTCTAAGCAATTAAACATGCCGCCGCTGAATCCTTGCACTTGTCAGTTCGGGTGGTTTTGCATAAGGTTGGCCATGCTGCCTTTGCCAGAGTAAACAACAACAGCTGATTACAAATGCCTCTAGACCAATATAAACAGTGTACATAATAAATGAATGCCAATGAAATTAATTCGTTATTATTGATGTTAATTGAAAATAACAGTGCCATTATATGTAGCATACATTATGACAATATAGAACAAATTAATGCTTGTTACAACAAAAGAAAGGTATAACAAAGTGAATTTTAATGACTCAATTCCATCCCAGTGTCCGTCGTCACCAAGACATATCATTAGTGGTTGACATTTACAGATGATTCCTGTGTTTTTCGTATTATTTTGTTCACACGATTCTCTTTCTTCTTCCATGTAACCGCGTCCACTCTCGCTACACCTTCCTGCAAAAGTCTGTAATTGTGTAAGTCTTGTTATGTTCCCTCACGTACAATAACAACGTATCTTGCACAGAACAGCTCAACGCACGTGGTTGGAAATAGCCAGATATTGCAATGGTACGGTTTACATCTGTTGATGTACTAACTTAACTCGCAACTGTCAAGTGCAAGGATTCCGCGGTGTCGCCCGCCAAACGTAATGTCAGAGCTGACATTTCGGGAAACGACACATGCAGCACTGAAACTGTGAAGGGACGATTTTCTCGAATCGCCTGCTGCACCATTACCACACACATTACTCACTCGTCGCTGCGTCCGCATGAAGAAATCCAACCACAGGACGTGCGACACTATTGTTCTGCACAGTTTACTTGCTCACTGCGCGCATACAACCGTCACACTAAGACACTGCGCAATACATCTGCGCAACGCATCATCACTGTGGTTTTAATTTCGCGACTGATCGGATCCTCACAAAAAATCTGATGTGTCCCATTCACATGACTTTCTCTACATCTCCGCAAAATATTATTGTTAAGAAGCTTATGCTTTTATTTACTTCACTCTAACCAAGAAAAAATTAACAGAAATAGACTTATTACTTGCTTCCTTGTAAGTAGAAGCGAAATAAGGGATTACCATAGGTTAAAGTGATATTCAAAAGCTGGTTGCTATGTGACTGAAGTTCCTTTATTTGTATGGACAGGAGTTGACGACAAATTCCTGTATGAGAAAAGTATGTTTTTTTAAAGCTGAAAACAAAACAAGTAATATCTCAAAAGCGATCAACTCCACGAAAAAAAAAATATGTATATATAACATAAATTGTGTGTTTTAACGTGATCTAAATTTTTTGTGTGGGAAGCTTTCGTCCATCTCTTACGGTTTAGCAATTATGCAAATTCCGTAAAATTGATCCAGAATAAAGTAGTCTTCAGAGGCTATTCCCAGAAAACTCAAGATATACATTTTATTTGTCAGGTAAATATGTTTAATATACGATATTTTAATAAAAATCGTTAGAGCCAGTTTTGAAAAAAAAATCAAAATGTTGGAAAAAAGTTCCATGTAAAGGGTAGTTTGGGTTGGGGCATTTTTCTCAAAAGCTTCGTGTCGCATCCTTGGAAGATACCAAATTTGGTATTTTACTGACTTTTCGTTTTTGAGTTATGATGTTCACACACATGCACCTTTTTTCTGAAAATATTTTTTTTCGGATACAGGGGACCCTAAAACATATATTTCCGATGAAATATCGGTATGGAATTTTTGGGTAGAGTGCAATACCTTCTCTATACACTATGTACACAGTACGTGTAGAGAAAGTTAAAATAGCCCTCGTGAGCTCAAAGAAACGAAACAAAAGTTGTATTGTTACATTCTCTTCAACAAAATACTGTTAAGGACATCCAGCAGACTCAAAACAAGCATCACAGAGTTGAACTTTAAATGAAAACCTCCATTTGATGCAGTCAACCAACGAAAAACACGACCAGCCACTAACAACACAATTTTAAAAAAAAATAGGGAAATTCAAGAATGGAGTTGAAATTAGAAAAAAAAAATGCCCTCCCAAACAAATGTATGTAACTTTTTGCTTTCTCTACACGTAATATGTACATAGTGTATAGAGAAGGTATTGCATTCCACCCAAAAATTCGATACCGAGATGTCACTGGAAGTACACGTTTCAGGGTCACCTGTATCCAAAACAAAACAAAAAATCATTTGTAGAAAAAGGTCTGGGGATGTAACAGGAACATTTTGAGAAAAATTTCCCCACCCCAAACTACCCTTTACATGGAAAAAATTAGAAAATTTGGATTTTCTCAAAATATCTCTAATGATTTTAATTAAAACACCGTATATAAAATCATTTATATTGTAATAAATGAATATGTTTAATTTTCTAGAGAGAGCCTTTAAAGACCTCTTTATTCTAAATGAATTTTGATGAATTTTGCGTAACCGGTAAACCGCAAGAGATAGACAAAAACTTACTACACAAAAAGTATATATCACGTTAAAACACACAATTTATGTCATATACGTTTTCTTCATGGAATTAGCCATTTCCGAGATATTCCTGGATATTTGCTTGAGATTTAAGAGATTTAAACTTTTCTCACACGGAAAGTTGTGAACTCCTGACCTTGCATACAAATGGATTTCATCCACATGGCCACCACATTTTAAAACATTTGACTATCACTTAAAGCTATGTTACTCCCTTATTTCCCTTCTACTTACAAGGAAGCAAGTAATAAGACTATTTCTGCCTAACTATAAATGAATGGAAGAAAATAAAGATAGCATTTATAAGGTTAGTGGTCTTGAGAATGGAGGCAAGGAATTGATCAAGATGCAATAATATTATCTGAATACTGTAGATAAAGTTGAAGAGAAATAAACCAGTTTGCTATCTTTAAGCCATAATGTTTAATAAAACGTGTACGCATTTAACAGAAAGTAAGTTATTGATGAATTTACAATAGGTTGTTAGCATAACTACAAAATGATTAGGATAGTGGGCACAAGATACTATTGTTACAGCAAAATAAGCTTGTTTAACAGCAGTTCGAACATAACTAATATTTTTAGTAGGTAACTCCCCTTTGCTCCTTTACCTGAAAGCTAAGACAAATTTGATGATAATGAGAAAGGAGAACCTGTCTGTTTCCATGATAGGGGTTTACTGAGAACATTCTCTGAGGTAAACATCACACACGAGTGCTTCGTACACTGCCCAATCTCAAACCGATGTATTATACACAAATATATCGAAGTTGAAACTTGGGACTAGTTCAAGTTTGAGCGACAATACTGTTATTTCACTGTAACTGTTATACCGAAATAGACACCTACCTCAAACTGCATGGCTCTCTCCGCAGCTTCTATGTCTTCTGTAGAGTTTGACATGGGTTCATTCCAGTTGGCACTGTAGGCGATGCCGACTTTACCTGCAGGAAGAACACTGCTAAAGGTTTAGCGGCTTGTATCAGCGGTACTATATACTGAGTGATGGTCTACCTTGTTGGTGTTTAAACTCTCTGTAGTAGAGCCTGTAGGCCCTAGCATGGGCCAGCAGCATGGAGTATCAGGGGTACTATATACTGAGTGATGGCCTACCTTGTTGGTGTTTAAACTCTCTGTAGTAGAGCCTGTAGGCCCTAGCATGGGCCAGCAGCATGGAGTAAGTAGCTAGGTAGTCCGCTATACCAGGCTGCCCCACGTTGGGCGCCATCCCGTGATCCTGGTCAGAGTAACCACGTGCCACCATATATGGCTCGTTGATGGTGAGCCACAACTTTACCTGCAGAATACAATCACATGATATTCTCGTGATTATAGACTGTTACGTTACAATTTTCACAGTATATCTACAATCATGTTCATATAAGCTTTTATTGATGTGGAAACATGAGTGTTGAAGGCAAGTTTAATATAACTTCCACGTGTACTTGCTTAACAGAATTTGTGTTTAAAAGGATAAGGAAAGAGAATTACAAGAGCAGGGATAGGGAACGAGATGGGGTAGGTAAGAGAAAAAGGAGCATAGGAGAGTGGAAAAGTGGGAGGTATAGGAAAATAAAGGGAAGGAAGGTGAAAGACTAAAGTGAACAAGAAAGTGGGAGAATACGAGAAGAGAAAGAGAATCAAAAGTTAGAGGATGAGAAGGAGATAGAAATAACAGAATATAAAGAAAGGGGAGAGAACGTAAGATAAGGGAAGGCAATATGAAGCTAAGAAAAGGAAGGGGAGTTCAAGATAAGGGAACGTGAGGGCGCAGTATGCATGGGAAAAGAGAAATGAAGCCCATAAGAAGAGACTACCACTCACCCGGTCGCCGAACTCCTGGAACAGGACCCTAGCGTAGTCCTCGAAGTAGTGCGCCATGTAGGGGTTAGCCCACCCCCCGAGGTCTTGTAGAGGCTGCGGTAGGTCCCAGTGGTACATCGATATCTGGAGACAATAGGTGGCACAAGTATTAACACCGTACTCATGTTGGTAACACTGATCTAGAATACTTGACTCACCACTGGCTTTATGTTGTACTTGAGGAGCTCGTCAATAAGTCTGTTGTAATACTGTATTCCTGGTCTGTTCACTTTGTTCACGTGTCCTGTAGGCAGGACGCGAGCCCAGGATACCGAGAAGCGGTAGAAGTGCACCTGCAAACATTCCACACACTGAGGACCTTATTGTGTAACAACAACCCCATACCAGTTACAAGTACACACACCTACAGCGACTTTCAAATAGGATGAGTTTTGTGTTTGAGGACCACCAGGCCGGCAGCCAACCACAGTGCTGCTGTGCTCACATTCCTGCTTAACGCGCTGAGTGATTGCGTCCCTCATAAATATTACTTGCGCTAACACAAAATATTCAAAGTTTGCGAAAATAATTCCCGAGCAAGATAGGGAGTAATGTTTGTTGCAGAGCCATTAAAACCTCTAATTTTTAACTCAAATAGTTTTCATAATACACATGAATAAACATTATATCGCCAGGCAGATTTACATGCTCAATATGTGAGTGAGAGGGAAATATGAAAAGACCTGGCAACGCATCTCATTCGCTGCAGAGTAGAACTTAGGCCGAGTGGTTAGACCACTCGCCTCTCACCTAGAGGTCCGGGTTCGATCCCAAGCGACCGCATGTGAGATTTGTGGTGGACAAAGCGGCGCTGGGGCGGGTTTTCTCCGGTTTCCCCCACCATCGCATTCCACCGGTGGTCCCTCTTCATTCATGCATCATCAGTGTCACCACCTGCGGGCGTTAAACACTACCCCCTCCCCCAACAAGAGTAGAGCTTCCCATTTGAAAAACAAAACATAATAACAAAGCGTCCCGAAGTTGCTGTTTTGCTTCCAAAATAGCCTAGCCTCTAAAACGTTTCTTTAATCGAATATTACCTTGCCTATACACTTTTGTATATATAATAATATTTATTACAACATGCAAAAGGAATGTATTTACACATGTGGAGTGTCTCACCTTGAGCTGCCGCAAGCAGGCCACATCCTCCTCCATCTTGTGGTAAGAGTCAGCAGCCACATCGCCGTTGGATCTGTCTGCGATGTACTCGGGGTGTTCGTGTGTCAGAGTGTCCCAGATGTTGACACCTTTACCTGCAAGTGAAGTTGGTGTAATCAGGCATGGCGAACAGTACTCCCAAGGTGGGACCTTACTTGTACATATATACGCACGAGCCAGATGGAACCGGTTCTCTCCTTGCACTTGACAGTTGGTACACCCGCAAAAGACAGATGAAAAGCTTTACCCGTTTGACTTTCTGATCCATTCCGGTCGGTCAGACAACGGAAACAGATCTAAATGCCGCACCGTTACGTGCTCAGTTTGTGAACTCCTAACACGTGCGTTGATGTTTGTACGTGAGGGAACATAACGAGACTTTCACAATTATAGACTTTTGTGGGAAGGTGTGGACGCGGTTACATGGAACAAGAAAGTGAATTATGTTCTCAAAATAATACGAAAAGCACAGGAATCATCAGTGACTGTGAACACTAATGATACGTCTTGGTGACGACTGACACTTGGATGGAATTGAGTCATTAAAATCTAACCAGTGAAAATCACTGTTATACCTTTCTCTCATTGTAACAAGCTGTTTTACATTAATTGATCTATATTATCGTACACGTTATAATATCACTATTATTTTCAGTTAATATCAATAATAAGGAATTAGTTTCATTATTCATTGGCATTCATTTACTTGTACAGTGTTTATATTGGTCTAGAGACATTTGCAATCAGCTGTTGTTGTTTACTCTGGCAAAGGCCAACTGTCAAGTGCAAGGATTCAGCGGCGGGGGTATAGCAGTGAGCGTTGTGTATAGTTTCAGGTTTGGATACATTTTCTTGAGCTATAATCAAGGATTTTATTTCTATATTTGTTCTATTGACATTTCACAAGAAACAGAGCGTATTCAATTTTTGCACAACAAATATTATAAATATTATTTTATCGAGATCTACATTTTTGTGTCGTAAAATTTTGTCTATCTCTTACGGTTTACCAGCCATGCAAAATTCAATAAAAATCATCCAGAATAAATGGGTCATTGGAGGATATTCCCAGAAAATTCAAGATATACATTTTATTTCCCATGTAAATATCTCAAATATTGGAGATTTTGATCAAAATCGTTAGAGCCATTTTTGAGAAAATAAAAAATTACGAAATTTTCCCCATGTAAACGGTAGTTTAGGGTAGTGGGATTTTCTTTAAAATCTTCGTGTCGCATCCTTGGAAGATACCAAACCTAAATACCAAGTTTAGTATTTTACCAAATGTTCGTTTTTTGATTGTGTTCACACACACGGATCTTTTTCTGAAAATGTATATAACATAAATTGTAAATTTTAACTTTATCTACGTTCTCTTTTAAGTTAGTTGTTTTTCTTTCTATTTCTTACAGTTTAGCAGTTATGCAAAATTCCATAAACTTCTTCCAGAATAAAGTAGTCTTCAGAGGCTATTCCCAGAAAATTCAAGATATACATTTCATTTGTCAGGTAAATATCTTTAATATACAATATTGTAATCAAAATCGTTACAGCCATTTTTAAGAAAAACAAATTGTTCGAAAAATGTTCCATGTAAAGGGTAGTTAGGGTGGGGAATTTGCTTAAACATGTTCGTGTCTCATCCCTGGAAGATACTAAACTTAAATACCAATACTTGAATATTCCAAAACATGTATTTGCGGTGAGTATTGCATTTTTGGGTGCATTACAATACCTTCTCTATACAGTAGGTGTAGAGAAAGTAAAACCTCAAATTAATGTCCAGATCTTCTGCAATTAAAACACAACAAATTACATTTACCGAGCAACTCTGCACGTCCCCAAATGACCACGTGCTAGCGGTCAGATACCTACCATCGGCGTCCCATCCTCCCTCCACCTGGTAGGACGCGGTGGCTGCCGCGAACTTGAAGCCTGGCGGGAACCTGTTGATATCCTGAGCCAGGACCACGTCCACCAGGAGACACGCGACAGTCAACATCCACATCCTGAGCACAACTGCAGATATCTTATCTTGGTTCAACCTTGTCAAAGCTAATACCAGCTGCCAAGGCAATCTCTATGTCTCAGATTTATTACCTTATCTCCTTTTACTTCCTCCAGCACGTATGTATTACACGCCACCCAAAAATTCGATATCGAGATTTCATACGAAATACACGTTGTGAGACCCCCTGGATACAAAAAAGTTTTTTTTTTTGCTTTCTTTAGCCCCATGTACAATGTATGTGCATAGTGGATATAAAAGGATTCTATTGTACTTAACCCAAAAATTCGATGTTGAGATTTCACCAGAAATGTATGTTTTGCAACTTAAATATCAAACTTGATATTTAAATTCAGTATTTTTCAAGGATGCCCCACAAAGATTTTCAAGAAAATCCCCTCACCCCCAACTAAGCTTTACTTCGAAAAACTATTCGAAAATTTTAATCTTCTTAAAAATGGCTTTTGATGAAAATATCGTGTAATAAAGATATTTACATCACAAATAAAATGTATATCTTAATTTTCTGGGAATGGGGTTGGAAGACTACTTTATACTGGATGGATTTTGCGGAATTTTGCATAACTGGTAAACCGTAAGATATAGACAAAAACTTAATAGAAAATGTAGAAATGAAATGGCCTGTTATTTATGGACGCTCTTTAACTGCTTTGGTTCTCAGTGTCCCAGTCTGTACTGGGCGTGAAAGGTCGCTTAATTTTGCTCAGAGGCCGTGCCGTAAATCTACGACACGGGACCCACAGCTTTACTTCCCTTCCGAAGGAAGCCATGCTAAGCATTTTTACGCCCGAAAAAATCCATCGTCCTCCGCCGGGTTGTATGAAGTTAGCATGGTAACCATTACACCACGGAGGGCGACAGAAAATGTAGAGCTCGTTAAAACACACAAATTATGTTATATACATTTTTCTCATGCAGTTGATCGTTTCTGAGATTTCCTTGTTTTAGTTTCAGCTTTAAAAAACTTATACCTTTTCATACAGCAATTTCTCAACTCATCTCCCTACAAACAAAGGAACATCAGTCACATAGCAACCAGCTTTTGGTTATCATTTTAACATATGCTACTCCCTTATTTCGCTCCTACTTACAAGGAAGCAAGTAATAAGACTATTTCTGCTATTTTTTTTTCGATTAGCGTTAAGTAAATAGAATACATTAGAATTGTTGCAGTGATCCAATCTGCTTTATATTGATTTTTAAAAGTTGGTCACCCTAGCTATGACCAAAAGTAAGTCATTAAGTATTTTTTTATATCTATACTGGTTTATAATTTACTTTCCCGGGCTGTATAGATAAGCAGGTCAACGTCAATTTTATTATATGGCATAGGCGGAAAAACAACTATGATAATTAATTTTACAGCCATAACTTTGAATTAATGTTTTGCTAGGGAAATGTTATTATTATAACAAGTTCATTTGAAGCAGTCAGTAGTCTGTGATAATTAAAATTACAATACCATATGTAGAAATATTGTTGGACTCTGCCGTGCTTGTAGAAATATGTCAGTTTGTCCCTGAAATTGTTTCGATATCGGCATATTTTCATTATTTAGTGTTAATAAAGAACGTAGAATGCCTAAAATAAATCTAATGCGTTTCATTCAATGCCTTTCTCTACAACAAATTATTGTTATTGTTGGTGTTTAACGGTCTTCGTTTTTGAGCTATGCTGTCCACACACAAACACGCACACGGACCTTTTTCCAAAAAAAATGCTTCTTTTTTTTTAATTCAGGAGGACCCAAAACATGCAATCTCTCTACGATTGGAATAAACTGTATGCCCTTGTAGTTACTATTATACTGTGTGGAGTGATGGATGAAAAGTGATTCGGACCGTACCACCAAGCAACCTATAAACTAGTACCACTGCAGGCGATAAATCCGGTCCTCCTCCCAGTGAAAATAACGTGTTTGCTTTATTTCTCAACAGGTGGTAGTCACTGGGAGCTAGATCTCGCGAACAGGCTGGATATTCAAGCAATTCCAACTTTAATTCGCAAATTTTCGCCATTGCAATGATTGAGCGATGGGCCGTGAGCAAACAAGAATTACCCGCCTCAGAATTGGACGCTGCAAACTGACACATTCATTCATCATTGATAAAGACCCAGAATCAAAATGTGAGACCTGCAACACACCGCTTACTGCCCTACACATCCTGCTGCAGGTCCGAGATACGCCAAACAGAGACTTCAGTGACTTACCAAGAGCTCTAGATAACACCAGACAATCAAAAGGACAATAATATTTATAAGACAGTGTAAACTTTTGTAAAGATAAATGTAATCATTTGGTATTTTACCAACGTGTAAATAACTATTTTATGTACAAGTTGTAAGGTCGCGATATGACCATGTTGTTAAAGCGACCCAAAATAAATTATATTGCAAAAAAAAAAAAAAAAAAAAAAAAATTGCCAAATGAGGTCTTTTTGTTTTTACCTCATCACTCAAACGTTGCAGTAAGCTTGCGTAGTAGTCACCAGTGATACTTTTATCCTTTTCCAAGTAATCAATAAAAATAAGTCCCTGTGCATCCCAGAAAACACTCGCCATAACCTTGATAGCGGACAAAATTAACTTTGTCTTTTTTGGAGTTGGTTCACCTGGCGCAATCCACTGTTCTGACTGTGATTTACTTTCTGGGGTGTAGTGATGTATCCAAGTTTCATCCATGGTAATAAGCTGTCTCAAAAATTCACTGGGATGTTCACGGTACAGCTCCACAATCTTAACAGAAACAGTTTTTCTTTGCAACTTTTGATCAGGTGCCAACAAACTCGGCACTGACCTTGTGAAAACCCAAAACATTACTTAAAATATTACCTGCACGTTGTTTTGATATGTTTACAGCCTCTGCTATCTCAAACAACTTTAATCTGCAGTCTTCCAGTACTAAAGGATACATTTTTTCAATGATCTGTGGAGTTGTCAGTTCTACAGGGCGTCCAGAGCGAGGCTCATCACTAGTGCTCATACGTCCCATTTTAAACTCTGCAACCTACCTTTTAATCATTGAATACGAAGGGGCAGAGTCTTTCAATGTACTGTCCATTTCCTCCTTGATTTCTCTAGGCGTTAAACCTTCCAAATGGAAGTATTTAATCACTGCTCGTTTTTCCAAATGCTCCATTTTCGTGAAAACTGTAAAGTTGTCTTGTTTAAAATGCTGTCATTGGAAAACTAAGGAAGCTATTGGCGTGTAACTATGGATACAAGCTAGTCTAGAGTTAAGCTGCCGTCTAGTGGCGCCATATCTGGGTGAGGTCCGGGACTTATCAGCTGACCCTGGTAACATAGGCAGCACGAAAAGAGCTTTTTAAAAACCGAACACTTGGGAGTAATTCAATACAGTATACTGCCCTTTGTGTGGGGGAGAAGATAAGACGAATAATAGAAAAGCCTGAATAAACGCTATTTCTGCTATTTTTTTCTCGATTAGCATGAAGTAAATAGAAGCACAGGCTTTTAAACAATAATTTATTGCAGAGATGTAGAGAAAGTAATGTGAATGGAACACTTAAGATTATTTTACACTGGGGGCCCTAAAAGGTGTATTTCTGGTGAAATCTCGGTATCAAATTTTTGGTTGGAATACAATACTTTCTCTTTGCACTGTACATAGTACGTGTAGAGAAAGTAAAAATGGATAGAATGAATGGACGAGGTCAACTTTATTTCATATATTACATACAATATTGAATGTCCCTTGCATTACTTACCTTTTCAAAGATGTTGAGAATCTTCTTCTTCTGCTCGGCCTTGATGCGTCTTAACATGTTGCAGTTCTTCTTGCGATAGGTTCGTTATGGTTTAGATTTATTCACTTTAACTGTCCCACAAATAAAGGTCTTGGCAAACTTTGGAACCATGTTCTGATACACTGGTGTTTCAAACAACTACAATGGTAAAAACTTATAGCCATGACAGTTACGTGTTGACTTGCTACATTAGCTAAAAACAGATGAAAAGCGTTACCAATCACTAAGCAGCATTCCGGTCGGTTGGTCAGACATCAGAAACTGATCTAGATGCCGCACTCTTGCAATATCTGGGTATTTCCAACCACGTGCTCAGTTTCAGAACTCCTAACTCGTGCGTTGAGTTGTTCTGTGCAAGGTACATACTATTCGTTGTTATTGATGTTTGTTTGTACGTGGGGGAACATAACAAGACTTTCACAATAATGAACTTTTGCTGGAAGATGTGGTGAGAGTGGACGTGGCTTCATGGAAGAAGACCGTGAATCTTGTGCACAAAATAATACGAAAAGCACAGGAATTAGACGGAATCATCAGTGAATGTGACACTAATGATATATATTGGTGACGACAGAGACTTGGATGGGATTGAGCCATTAAGAGTCTAAAAACCAGTGAAAATCACTTTGTTATACCTTTCTCTCATTGTAACAAGCTGTTTTACATTAATCTGTTCTATATTGTCATAAATACCTAATGTATGCTACATGTGTTACAGTATCACTGTTATTTTCAATTAAAATCAATAATAAGGAATTAATTTAATTATTCATTGGCATTCATCTACTATGTATACTGTTTATATTGGTCTAGAGACGTTGTAATTGTTGTTTGCTAGTTACTCTGGCAAAGGCAGCATAGCCAACCTTACACGAAACCACCCTCACTGTCAAGTGCAAGGGTGCAGCGGCGGGGATATGTTTGGTAAACTGAAACTTAAGTTTGACGATTTTCATTGTTTAGCAGCCATCATTAGTGAATGCTCTCAGCGAATTTGTAAACTTGGATAAAACTGGTCAACGTTATGTGATACAATACTTTCATTTGAAAGGTCTTAGTCCAACTAATATTAAAGCTGAGCTAGATTCTACTTTGGGGGAGTCTGCTCCTTCGTTTACAACAGCAAAATATTGGGTGGCAGAGTTTAAGAGCTGCCAAGATGAACATCGCAGTGGTCCACCAAGAGTTTACGAGTCCAAAAATGGAAATAAAATCCACAAAATGGTATTGGATGACCGTCGACTGAAAGTGCGCAAAGTAGCAGACGTTACAGGCATTTAAAAAAGTTCTGGACATCGCAAACTGACTGAAAATTTGAATATGAGAGAGTTGTGTGCAAGGTGGGTGACGCGTTTGCTCACAATAGAACAAAAACAGGGTCGTGAGGATGTTTCAGTCGAGTTTTTGCGTCGATTCACTACAATGGATGAAACCTGCGTCCATCACTTCTCACCTGACACTAAAGAACAATCAAAACAGTGGATTGGAAGGGGAGAATCGGCTCCAAAGAAGGCGAAGACAGTTCCATCTGCAGACAAGGTCATGGCCTCAGTTTTCTGGGACACACGCAGGATAATTTTCATTGATTATCTCAAAAAGGGAAAAGTAATCAATGGCGAATATTATGCGAACTTGTTACAGCGTTTCACTGATGAAATCGAGCAAAAACGGCCGCATTTAGCGAAAAAGAACGTTTTGTTTCATCAAGACAAAACACCAGTTCACACGTCCATTATCGCCATGGCCATTTTCTGTTTCCAAACTTGAAGAAATGGCTTGGTAGTAAAAGATTTGCCAACAATGAAGAGGTAGAGTGTGCAGTTGATGGCTATTTTGCAGACCTCGATAGTTCTCACTGTAAACAGGGTATCGAAGCTATTGAACATCGCTGGGAAAAGTGTATTGAGCTGAACGGACACTATGTAGAGGAATAAAGATGTTTTGTGCTTTCTTTGTTAGGTCGGGAGCTTCTGGGACAGCCCCCGTATCACAAATGTTTTCTTCTTGATCTAACACTGTCATGTGGTTTTTAATTTCTTGAGTATTTCATGAACTGTACTTCTGCTAGAGGGGTCACTATGGGAAAGCTTGACTTAGGGACGGAGAATCTTGTTTTATAAATTTGCAACAAATGAAACTAAGTAGCGTTTCATTCTAGCGCCGTCGCAGTGCTGCGGTTGGCATTTTGCGCATGAGCACTAGTCTTCCTTGGTCACTGACGCCACTTGGGTTGCTCTACCTTGTGTTTGCTGTGCACATTTAAGACAATTACTGATTCCAGCCTACTGTCAGATTCGCCTTTAGAGCACAAGGAACGTTGATTAAACAATCATTTCACAATGGCAGTGCTTTCACACAAAAACTGCCTTGTATGAAATTGTTGCAGAAACACATTGTTTGATTGCGTAGAAGCGTGTGTTGACGGCAGTCGAGTAAAGGATTTCTAGCGAGACGGCCGAGTTTTTTTCGATTCCTTGTGAAACTGTATAAGATATTAAAGTATTGGGTGTGTTTTGCACGATGTTGTATATGTCATATGCTTTTGGAAACTTTATTGTGTAGTGTCAAACATTGTAGTGGTATTTATTGAGGCGATACATATGGTTGATTTCAACATAGCGGTGTGGACAATATGGCACCCGAGTTCCAGCAGTGGATGGTTGACAATAAAAAACCCTTGGTCCATGTAACATTGCAGAGCTTCACAACACACCTTACTCAGCATCCTCTCCTTCCACTCAAACCCTCACTATTTCGCGCAGAGACATTCGCAAAGCAGATAAATCCACAAGGAGTAGAAAAGCATGCCCCGCAACTCTTGTAACAGGATCACCCCATAAAGCACATTTGGAGGCTTCAAAGAAATGCAGAAACAACCTAAGCACATGGAGGTAAAGGACCTGGACGTGGAGGAAAAGTAGGACGGTGTCAAGCGATGGTTCTGTAAATCTTCCTTCAGGCTGCTCTGATTTGTTCTTTGGAACTACTCGTTGGTGAGCATAGCTTCAATTTGTTTGTGAAGCTCATAATTCTAATACTATTTTGCAAATTAATAAAACTTTAAAATATAATTGGGTTTTAATTCCTAATTTGCTGAAGAACATGTATTACCCGCAGCATAACTTCGATGGCGTGTTTGTTACATTTTCATAAAGTAAAAGTTACTTTTCTCGCTTGGTACAGAAATAAATTCATTAAGCGGTTACAGGTCGATATATAAGGGATACGAAATTTGGTAACTGGCATGAATCGAATACATAGTTTAAGATTTCTACTTATTTTTTGAACACGGCTCGTATATAAGACCATTACTGCAGCCAAGAATGTTCTCCATTGCCTTCGTTTGTCACATACACGCCATAGTCGTGGAAACTGCAAATTCAGCGAGCGAGTGGAGTGCACTCAAAACCCAACTGCGACCATTATTTCTGCAGATAAGACAAGGTATAACTTTTCATGTAAGACGCCTCCCAAACAGTCTATTAATTTGGTTTACCTAGATCAGCGAGACATGTATGCAGTTCCTCGCAGGCACACTCGTCCTGCTCCCACCAATTGTGAAGTGTGCCTGTAATACAGTTTTTAGCGCAAGGAATGTTAAACCAACTGAAATTCGCTGTCAACTCCAGTGTTGTTATTTAAAGCACGTACCGCATCACCAATTGTAGGTTCTGTTGATAGTGTTTAACGTCCGCTTTTACTACTTGCGACACTCCTGGCGATGATACATGAAGATGGAGCACCGCTGGAATGTGATGGCAGGAGAACCCGCCCCTGCGCTGCTTTGTCCACACAAATCTCACAAGTGGTCGCTTGGGATTGTCTAACCACTCGGCAACGGTACGGCTGATATACGAGGGCCCCATTTTTTTTTTCAATCTCCGATAGGTTATAAATAAAAGACAAGTTCATAGAAAACAATAATTTTATTACTAAAAGTTTTGGTTACTTTTCAACATAATCACTGAGACATTTATCGTACCTGTGCACAAGCTTTGCAATACCCGCGTCAAAAAATGTTGCCGCCAATAATGCAGCCCGGAACCATCATCAATGCAGGTGTTTATTGTGAAACTTTACGACGTTTGCGGAGAGCCGTTCAAAACAAACGAAGAGGAATTGTGTTGATCCATGACAACGCTCGTCCACACAACCCATCGGCTCCTTGAACAATTTCAATGGGACATTTTCCATCATCAGTTCTGACCTGTCCTGACCCAGCGACTTTCACCTTTTCCCTGAACTGAAGACGTGGCTAGGAGGGCAGCACTTTCAAACCAACCAAGATCTTCAAAACAACGTCAATGCTGCTCATTTGAAATCATTGGCGGCGGCAACATTTTTTGAAGCGGGTATTGCAAAGCTTGTGCACAGGTACGACAAATGTCTCAATCTTTTCGGTGATTATGTTGAAAAGTAACCAAGACTTTTAGTAATAAAATTGTTGTTTTTTATCAACTTGTCTTTTATTTACAGCCTATCGGAAGTTGGGGAAGAAAGAAAAAAAAAAAAAAAAAAAACAGCCCCTGTAGGTTGTGTCGTGTATTCAAACAATATATGCCATTAGAGCAACATTTGTAGTGTGGGCGTAATCATGGAGGCAATAGAAAGAAGGAAATATGAAGGATGAAAGTTACGATGTACTACGTGCGCACCTTTTCTTGGGCGCCAGGGGAAGCAGAGCTGGGGGGAAGAAGAAAGAGCCCACCCATTCAGCATTGTTGAGGACCTCAGCCATTATGCTCAATATGTTATCTAATTTACCATGAACTAGTTGAGTTATTTCACGAAACACAGCGCACATCAACTCTGGGATCTTAGTATTTAAGCCATTACATATCAGGATGTATAGCATACTAAAGTTCTCAATGTCACCTTGCATTTCTTCAAAAATTGTGTGAAAGCAACCGAATGAAGACTTTGAAGCCGAGCGCCCAAGAAATCGTGCGCACATAGTACTTGAGGAGCTGTTTGCCTTCAATTGGGGATTTTGCAGAATTTTATATACATAGGCAAGTCATTTGTTTTATTTTATAATTGCTTTAAAATTATATAAGTTTTAAACTAATGTATTTTTGATCTGTCCTTTTTTTACGATTCCACTATCGTTTTATCTGGAGAAGTATACAGTAAATAATGACATGTTTTCTATTGGCTAGATTGTTTATTGTTCATGTGGCAATACTTGAATAAAGTGAAATATTAAATGGTGAATATTTTCATTAAATAGGAAAATTTCAAATTTTGGATTGATATTGGTAAAGAAATTTTTTCCCTGAGAGGCTAAGAACAATTTGGGGTAACAGCGTGACTTACTGTGCTTCTCTTTAAAAAATATAAGCCAGCACTTTTAGTTAGAGTAGTGTATAAAACGTGACGGCGTCGGCGGTTTTCTTCAGATAAACTCTTCTGGTTCTCTCGGGGCGTCCAGGTCACGATAATGAATTACTGGTCGATAATCACCACCTCCCCTGGCAACAAAAGGTAGCATTCTTCAGACACAAAATTCCTTCACAAGCAAACATTACATTTTTCAAGGAGGATGCTGCTGCTGCTGCGTCAAATCCTAAAATATTAAAAAGTTAAAATAAAAAGATATCTGACGTGGTACCTACTCAGCAGCATATTCTTTTATCTAATTCATACTAAATTAAATAAACATTACCAGAAAGGGTCTCATTACTTATTTTCAAGGGGAATAACATGAATACACTAGGCTGTAGCGATAGTCAAATGTTTTAGACTTGGTATGTGATGGACTGAAATTCCATTCTACAATTAGAAAAGGATGAAGAAAGAAAGAAAGAACAAGTCATAACTTCCCATTTGAGAAAAGTATAAGCATTGAAAAATGTAAACCAATAACAAGAAATACTTTAGAAATGGTTAATTACACAGAAAATGCATGTTTTAACTAGATATACACTTTTTCTATCACTTATGGTTTGCCAGTTATACAAAAATGATCTAGAATCATATTTTTCATGTAAATATCTTAACCTAATGATATTTTAATCAACATTTTTAGACCATTTTTAAGAAAATCATGCTGCATTCTAAATAACAGACTTTGTTCAGTAAAATGTGGTTTTTGGGCTTGTAAACCATGGTTCAGAAGATGACATTTTGCCTCTAGCTGTTTTTTTCCTTTTTTGGTAATGTTTAACACCTTCTTTTACTTCTTGTGGCACCACAGGCGATGACACATGAATGACAATGGAGCATCGGAGGAATGCGGCCCACCACAAATCTCAAATGCAGTCACTTGGGACGAACCCAGGCAGTCTAACCATTGTAAACCAAAGTAAATCCTCTGAAGCCCATAAACCACATTTTACTGGATTAACTCTGGCAGAGTGGTTCGACAGTTTGCCCGAATTCGATCCCAAAGGCCCACATGTGTGGTGGACGAAGTGGTGTCTGGGCGGGTTTTCTCTTGTCCTCTGGTTTCCCACGCCACTCATTCCACCAATTGCTCTATCATCAATTTCGCTTGCATTTCATATCAACCACTTCCTCACACTCATGCCTGGCTAAGGGCCAGGTTCTCCACTGTTGTTTCGTGCCCTTGGCTCCCCGACAGTCTTCGGACCCCTAGACATCTGCTTGTAAAAGACGCAATCTTCTGTTAATTATTTAAAGAACTGATATGTCAGCTACAGTTAGAAGAATGCTTTCCTTAGTTACATGAGCTTGCTGAACTATATAGTGAATCTGCAAAGTTTAGACAACCTTCTAGTTGTGTTGGCAACTTCTTTTAAAAATATTTCCCAAGTTTTAGCAGCTAAAAATGTGAGCCCTAGTGATTAGGAAATGAAACTCTGGCATGTATACTAGACTTGTTCTTGAGCTATGCTGCCCCCCCCCCCTCTCTCTCACAACTTTATCTACAGGTGCTCTGGATTCAGGGTTCTCAAAATGTTTATTTTCAGTGCAATCTTGGTATTCAATTTTTGGGTGGAATACAATACTTTCCCTATTGATATTTTATTACATGGTAGATAAAGTAAAAACCAATGTGTATTACATTCACACGACTTCTTCTATCCATTCTTACAAAAAGCAATGAATGTCATACTCTTTGCATGCTACGAGAAACAAATGAGTACTTAAATTATGGAAAATAAATCAATGCTAAGCTTCCCATACCAAATTTGGCAGCACGTTTCTCGGCTGCTCGTAATTCTGCGATCTTCTTCCCAGTATCTGTAGCACCACTGCATTTACACATTACACTATTCTATACTGGAATTTGAAGTTCATAACACTATGCTTGAAATTTGTTTAGCAGGTTGAATCAACAAGTGACAGTTTTGTGGCTAGGAGGTTTAGTTAATATAGAGATTCAAAAATTGTGATCCAGTTACATTCAATCAGGCAAATATGACACACATTAGTTGTCAACTTGTGAAAAGCAATCATGTGATTTTTAAATTTATTTGTTTATTACTTTCTCTACATGTACTATGTACATAGAGTATAGAGAAGGTATTCCTGCACTTCACCAGAAATATATGTTTTAGGGTCCCCTGTATCCATTAAAAGCATTTTCATAGAAAAGTCTTCACGCACGTGTATGTGAACACAATAACTCAAAAACGAAAAAATACCAAACTTGGATTTAAGTTCAGTATCTTCCAGGGATGCGACACAAAGATTTTGAGAAAAATCCTCCCACCCCAAACTACTCTTTACATGGAACTTTTTACAAAAATTCTGATTTTCTCAAAATGGATCTAATGATTTTTATTAAAATATCATATAGTGCACATATTTACCTGACAAATGAAATGTATATCTTGAATTTTCTGGGAATAGCCTCTTAAGACTACTTTATTCTGGATGAAGTTTACATAACTGCTAAGCCGTAAGAGATGGGGAAAAAAGTATCGCACAAAAAATGTAGAGCACGTTAAGAGACACAATTTATGTTATATACATTTTTTTCATGGAGTTGATCTTTTTCTGGAATATTCCTTGTTTTTTGTTTGTTTTAAAAAACATACTTTTCTCATACAGGAATTTGTCAACTCGTGTCCATACAAACAAAGGAACTTCAGTCACATAGCAACCAGCTTTTGACTATCACTTTAACCTATGCTACTCCCTTATTTCGCTTCTACTTACAAGGAAGCTAGTAATAAGACTTTCTGCTAATTTTTTCTCAATTAACATGAAGTAAATAGAAGTGTAAGCTTTTTAACAATAATTTATTGCAGAGATGTAGAGAAAGTCATATCAGATTTTTTTAGAGAAAGGTTTATATGTGAACAACTTAACTCAAAACAGGTAATCAGTTTAACAACAACTGTACTAAATAGAGTATATTCCAAAGTTGAGATATAACCTCCACTGTAAATGGCAAAACTTTCAAAAATGTTGATTAAAACACTGAATGTTTAAGATATTTTTATGACAAATGAAATGTGCATCAAGTTTTCTTAATTCTAAATTACTTTTGTACAATAATTTATATACCAAGTGTATTATCTCGTTAAAACTCACAATTTATGTCACATTTCTTATTACTGCTTTAAATGTTCCAATACTTATAGTTTTCTCAAATGAGAAGCCACTATTTATTTTTTACTTTCTCTACACGTACTATATACATAGTGTATAGAGAAGGTATTGTAATGACCCAAAAATTCAATACCAAGATTTCACCAAAAATATGTTTTGAGGACCCCTGAATCCAAATAAAGTATTCTTGCAAGAAGGTCCAACTGTGGACAGCATAGCTCAAAAATGAAAAAAACGTTAAATACCATTCTTCCGAGAATGTGACACTAAGATTTTCAAGAAAATCTCCTAACTCCTCAACTACCCTTTACATGGAGCATTTTTCATAAATTTTTATTTTCTCAAAAATGCCTCTAACGAATTTGATTAATACCTCATGTTTAAGATATTTTTATAGCAAATAAAATGTATATCTTGAATTTTCTGGGATTAGCCTCTGAAGAACCTCTTCATTCTGGATGAATGTTGTATCTATAACTGGCAAACCGTAAGAGATAGACAAAAACTTACTACACAAAAAATGTAGATCTCGTTAAAATACACCATTTATGTTATATATATATTGTAGACTGAAAATTTTCAAGATATTCCAAATTATTAGTTTCAATTTTAATCAGTTAAACTTTTCATAAACGAAAGACATCTTTCCTCGTGTTTGTTTACTCCTGGAAAACAAAGAGATTGGAATTTCAATTGTTTCATGGCTTTTAAAGTATGACACTGTCGCTTTGGCCTGTGCATTTTCTTATTTCCCTTCTACTCACAAGGAAGCAAACAATAAGACTATTTCTGCTAATGGTTATCTCGATTATCATGAAGTAGATAGAGGAATATGCTTTTTAACAATAATTTATAACAGAGATGTAGAGAAAGTCATATGATTGTAACACACTATATTTTTTATATCATGCAGTTAGAATGGTATTTCAGGACCATTGTATAGCTACCAGGCTTTCTAAGAATTTTTAAAAATTTGACTATTGCTTCAGCATGGTGGATTCCCTTATTCCTTGAAACTATATGAAAATATTTAATAGAAGCATTTGTGTTAATAGCTCAGGCAGGTTTTTCTAACACTTTTAATGCAATTCCACGACCTTAACTCATTTTGGGCTATGTGGCAAAGAACATACATCAGTTATCATTTAGTTGTCTGATTTGTGCTACCATCTGTCCTCGCTTTAGTCAACTGTTAGGAAATTTAGGAGAGTTAGTAATATTGGTTGCTCTCGGGTAGTCCCACCATTTTCCTTGAAGGTGGGGATCTGTTTGTTACGTTTTGTGTTCTTAAATGGTAAAATGCTCGACTTCTGTGAACTGAATGAAGTTCAGTATACAGATGAAGCTCTGGAAAATTCCGATTCCGAGGCAGAGTTTTTCGAACTTTGAATAAATGCAGTGTAAGCAAATTTACGCAGATATTTGATACTTGTAAATTTAAAATAAAATATTAATACAGAAGTTATGACTATTTTCTTACTTGTTAAGAAATCCTTGAATGCCATACTTTTAGACTGTCACAATACTTTTTGGCAGATTTGATTGATGTACTGTAAATAATAACTCAAAAGTAGGCGTAAAAACCCTGGGTTTCTTGGCACTTCAACTAAAGAAACATCTGGGCTTCAATGTGTTACAGAATAGGTAGAGAAAATCATGTGAATATACTGCACTGTGTGTAAATGGAAGAAATGAATAAAACCATAAAAACTTGATATAGACCTATTGTATCAGATGTGATTTAACCTCTCAAACCTTTCACCCTGCTTCAAAATTAAAACAAAATTTGACATACAAATGTAGCGCTCCTGGGCAGTCTGCGGTAGCATGTCTGCCTCATATTCAAAAGGTTGCAGGTTTGAATCTCGCTTAGGGTGAGTTGCACACAAAGTTTTTACTTTCTCTACACTTACTATGTACACAGTGCATGGAGAAGGTATTGTATTTTACCCAAAAATTCAATACTGAGATTTCACCAGAAATATGTTTTGAGGCCCCCTGAATAAAAAAAACATTTTAGAAAAATCTGTGTGTGTGTTGTCCATGATAACTTAAAAACAAAAGTCAGTAAAATATCAAACTTGGTATTTAAGTTTAGTATCTTCCAGGGATGCAACACAAAGATTTTGAGAAAAATCCCCTCCACTCCAAACTAATCTTTATTTGGAAATAATTTTTCGAAAATTTTCTTTTTCTAAAAAATGGCCAACGATTTTGATTAAAACAGTATATATTAAAGATATTTATATGACAAATAAAATGGGAATAGCCTCTAAAGACCTCTTTATTCTGAATGAATTTTGCATAACTGATAAACTGTAAGATATAGACAAATACTACACAAAAAAATGTACATCACATTAAAACACACAATTTCTGTTCTATATGCTTTTTCGTGGAATTGACCATTTCTGAGATATTCCTTGTTATTAGTTTTTGATTTAAAATACTTAAACTTTTCTCACACATAAATTGTAAACTCCTGGCCCAACATGGAAGCTGATTTCAACACATGGCAACTAGCTTTTAAAAAGATCTGGCTATCGTTTTAGCCTAGTATTCCCTTATTTCCCTTCTACTTACAAGGAACTAAGTAATAAGACAATTTCTGCTAATGTTTATCTTGATTAGCATCAAGTAGAAGTAGAGAATTTTTCACATCTGAAAGTATTGATGTATCTTTGCAATTTACTACATAAAGGAACACTAAATTTCAGATGTTACCTTGTACCATGTGGCAATGAAAACTAAAACAAACTGTGGCGTCTCAATCATAGAGATTCACTTTCAAATTGAAGAAACACATTGTGCCAAAGCTCCAGGCTCAGATGCTGGGGATTGAATCTGTTCTCTTCCCAGGATGACTGCTAAAGTGTGTGCTCTTCATAATAACATGTTCTTCTGTAAGCTGCCTTGTCCATCACTCCTTAAAATCCAGGAAAATTTCTCCTTTATCTTCCAAACTATTTCAATAAGAAGGAATGGTTAGTGTTCAGGCAGGGCATGGCTGACATGTGCTTGTTTGGAGAGAGGAGGAGGGAAGTGCTCTCATTTGTGTATTATATGAGGGTGATTCATATATAATCGGTAATTGTTGCATATCACGGAGGAAGCAGTTCAGAGTAGGGGGTTGAAGGTCGGTGTGTTAGGGAGGGGAACTAGCTTTGTTAGGTTCTGGCATCAGCACAGCCATGAGTCGTCTGTTCTGCAACGCATTATCAACTTTTTAACCAAAGAAGGGGTTAAACCTTCAGAGATTTTATCTTGTTTAAGGGCACAGTCTGGGGACACTACGCTATCACAGAATTAAGTGTTTACTTGGGCCAGACAATTTATGGAAAACGAAGGTCAAGTCCCACAGATGACAACATCCGTGACTATGCTTTTCGACTACAGAGGAGTTATGCTGGTTGATTTTCTTCATGATCGACGTACAGTGACTGCAGCTTACTATTGCCAATGTAAGGTCTGTAAAAGCTGCCCATGTTGTATGCCCATCAGAGATGTCATCCTTATTTGACAATGGACACAATGGCAGACATGCACTGGGAAACCCTTCAACACCCTCCCTATAGTCAGACTATTTTTTGTTTGCACCCATGAATGAATCGCTAGGAGGGAAACATTTTGAAACCAACGAGGACGTCGAGGAGCATGTATGCAATTGGTTGGCAACACGCCCTCAAACTTTTTTTGAAGAAGGAATGTTCAAACTTCCGAAAGGTTGGCAAAAATGTGTAGAGTGTGAAGGAGGCTATGTTGAGAAATGCATTTGTGTATATATTTAATTAATAAATATTTTTAACAAAATTACTGTTTACATTTGAATCACCCTCGTAAACTACAGACACAAGTAGAATTCTCCCTTGTTTTCTGACCTTATGCAACACATCTGCAAGACTAATTGCTGCCTCTGCATTTCAGGACAAGTAATATGGTTTATGCACTGTGAGGAGTGTCTTAATTTTGACACCATAGTGGGTGATGTGAGTATGCCTAGCAATTGAAAAGCCACTTGCAACAAAATTAAATAATAATAACTATGGAAAGAGATGCCAAGTAGCAATCAAACACTAGCTTTACTTCTGTTCTGAAGGAAGCCATGCAAAGGATTGTCATGTCCTATGTGAGGTTTGGGAACCCCCGAGGCTGGCAATTGTGGAGAATGACAACTGGTAGAAAGTAAGAACAAGTTTAATGTATATTATCAATATAGGAACAAAGCATGGCGTGAGTAAAGGAATTGGAAGCAGGTCGCTTACAAAAAATTACGTCCCAAAACAAAAATACAGGGTGATTACAAATGATTCATCGGGGTTTGACGTTCTACAGCTTCCAAAATGTAATGCCTACCAATTTGTACTAATAAGCAATTGAAAGAGCATACTTCAAAGTTTTGTTTATGCCATTGCAGGTTTGGATGTGACTTAGCAGGTGGCAGGGCAATAACAGTTTAAAAATGGTGACTAATCAATTGCATGTAATATGAGAAGACAGAATCCGTCACTACCATGCACCATGCATTCCAAAGACAGTACAACGGAAAGCCACCAAAGCATTTTGTGATGGTATCGACAGTTCAAGGACACAGGCTGCCTCTGTAAAGAAAAAAACTCCGGGTGACAATCTATCGCTGTGGAAACAGTGGAGAGCATCCAGAATGTGTTCGTATATAGCTCAAAGTCGCCAACTGGGCATTCCTTAGGCAACTATGTGGAAGATTCTGCGTAAACAATTGCGACAGAAACCATATTGCATGCAGCTGTTGCCACATTTTCAGCCAAATGATGGCATCACAAGACGCAAAGTGATGAGGCCCAAACGGTAAGTGAATCATCACAACGTCCGCATATGGGGCACAGTAAATCTCAATCTTACAATGGAGATTCTTCAAAGATTAACACATTGAAGCCCAGGCGTTTCTTTAGTTGAAGTGCCAAGAAACCCACGGTTTTTACGCTTACTTTTGCGTTATTTACAGTACATCAATCAAACCTACCAAAAAGTGTTGGGACAATCTAAAAGTATGGTATTCAAGGATTTCTCAACAAGTAAGAAAATAGTCATAGCTTCTGTATTAATATTTTATTTTAAATTTACAAGTATCAAATATGACTTTGAAAAAATCTGCGTAAAGCAGCTTACACTCCATTTAATGAAAGTTCAAACTCTCCCTCGGAATTTTCCAGATCTTCATTTGTATCTTGAATTTTAGCTTCAAATCACAGAAATCAAAGAAAATGCAACATTTTAACATTTAAGAACACAAAACATAAGAAACAGATCACCACCAAAATGGAGCGATTACTTAAGAGCAGCCAATATTACTAAATCTCCTAATAGTTGACTATAGCAAGGACAGATGGCAGCACAAATCAGACAACTAAACGATAACTGATGTATGTTCCTTGCCAGATAGCCCAAGACTGAGTTAAGGTTGTGGAATTGCGTTAAAAGCGTTAGAAATATCTGCCCGAGCTATACTCAGGCGTAGTCTCCAATGCATTAATGTCTTCTGTGCTGTGTCACGTAGCATTTACGGGTCCTACTTTCTTCCTGAAAAAAATGTGACCTACACATGCTACAAAACTGGTTGTTTCTCAGACTGATTGCTGACAGGAACGGAACTCCGCCTCATTGGCATAGAGAAGTGCATCAGCTTCTGAACGAGGAACTTTCAAACAGATGGAATGGGTGATGTGCTCAGGATGATGTGGCACTCTTCAGGTGGCCCCCAAGATCTCCCGACCTTACAGTTTGTGTTTTTCTTTGGGGATAAGCAAAAGATAATGTGTGGATAACATTGGCTGAACTCCAGGATCGCATCACTGCTGTGCTGGTGAATATCGACACAGACATGCTGAACTTGACTACCACAAAGATCTGTGTCGCGTAACATGAGGAGAGCACACAATATTTGTAATGATATGTAAGAAACTTGAAAATGTGGTGTTTCATACAATGTATCATTCATTCATCCAAAACCCGATGAATCATTTGTAATCACCCTGTACTTTCTGATTACGATGCCCATTCTGTCTCAAAGTATTGCATACTGCTTGCTTCTGTTCTTGGGTTGTATGAAAAAGCCTTAACAGTGCAATTTCTAATGACGCAACAGGAAACACTAGACTGTTCATTTTCAGAGTACAGAAAAGGCTTCTACTTCCACAGCAAGTAAGTTTGTTTCAACGTAGAAAAATATTCTAAATTTAAAATAGTAGTCCGAGGGTGTATCAAAAAGTAAACAGGAATTTCGTGGAGACAGAGAGGCCTGACCTTGACTGATGCTGGGGTATGTTCAGTTTGTCTGAGGGAGCCTTTATGTAAGCATGTGTTACCCAACATGCATTTTAAGTTAGAACTACTTCAGTTTTGTGTTCTTCTGAAAAAAATTTGGAACTGAAACGCTGCAGGAAGCATATAGAGACCAAGCTTTATCAAAAACACGTGTTCTCGAATGGCATAAAACATTTCAAGATGGTGAAAAGAGCAAAAGTGCAACCAAGTGCAGGGAAAGTCATGCATCTTGTGTTTTTTGACCAAATTGGGGTAATTTATGAGCACATGGTTCCTAAACACACCACAATAATTGCTCAATACTGTAACAGTGTCCTTAAAGAACAACTGGCTGCCAATGGACGGATCCTCCATCAGCACAACGTCCCTGCTCATCGACCATGGCAACTCAACTAGGTATCCAAATCATGCCCCACCCACCCGGATCTAACACCCTGCAAATTCTACATGTTTCCACGAGCGAAAAAGCATCTGTGGGCGCCATTTTCAAACCAATAATGTTATCTCGGGTATACTAAACAGAATGTCAAACAAGGGCTTCTCCGAGTGTTTGAAAAGTGGATAGAACCTTGAAACCAGTGTGTAGTCTCAGAAAGAGATTTTGAAAGTTTGTAATTAAATTGGAATAAAAAAAAAGTCCTGGTGTCCATAGAAATGTTTTCCTGTTACTTTTTGATACACTCGCGTAGAATTAGGAAAATTGACACCCTTAATGAATACTTATTGCCTAGCCTTTTCACTTTATGCCTGTAATGGTCATATGCCTTGTTCAACAGATCAAGATTTGACGTTTAGGATTAAGGAAAAATAAATGCACCAATGGGCCATATTTCTGTCATCGCATGTTTTAAAAACTACAAAACTGCTACAATATTTCAAGCATTTCAACATTATAAAACATCCGATTCAGTTTAAATATGGCCCACATCTAACAAACAAAATAAAATTCTAGTCTTTATGATAAAACAACTTTTATTTGCCAAACTTTTGTTTTAGAAACTGTATATATCGAAGCTAGTGCAACAGTTTTACAAGCAAAACAATAACACTGAGGGCTCAACAATGAGATCTCATAAAAACAATACAACAGCTTCATCTTGGCACTTTAGATGCATTGCTACCAACTACCACAGCAGTCCACAAGCGAGATAGAAACAAACGCTATCTCCTGTCACTAAATGCACGTTAAAAAAAAACCTACATGTGAAAGAAAGGCTATTTATTTCATTGAATGCTAATATCAGAAGATTTCTGGAATTTCTGGCACATCTATATCGTTATAGGCTACAATGGGTCGCGATCCGCTATCGTATGCTGTTGACCTGCAAAATGAAGGGACCCCACACCATTAACAACATTCAACAGACATATAACCATTTAGGCAACATGAAAATTGGCTACCCAATTTCTTATAAGCTATTTCCTCAAACTAAGATATATTCTACAGGGCACTTCCTGTGTATCTATCTGTGTAGATTCTACTGTAAAAATCTGATGTGTTCCATTCACATGACTCTCTACATGTCTGCAACAAACTATTGTTAAAAAGCTTATGATTCTATTTACTTCATAAAAAAAATTACAGAAATAGCCTTTTTACTTGCTTCCATGTAACTAGAAGCGAAATAAGGGAGTAGCACTGGTTAAAGTGATAGTGAAAAGCTGGTTGCAGACAAGCTACCACACTACCCAGGCGCCCCTTTGAATTTCTGTCAAAAGAAAGTAATTTTGCATGAATTATATGCACATCCATTGTAACTATCCATATTTACCTTTAACCAATAACAGAATATGTTGTCATATGATTGAATGTATTACATGTCTTGTGTACTAACCACATGGTTGTGAAAGTATGACTATTTCTGGCGCAAGATACATTACAGGGTTTTGTTTTGGCATGGATCAATTTAAGGGCGAGTAGAAAATATATGAATTGTTGATTTCCCTGCATCAGAAGCTATGCATATGCAGTACCAACTTCATAAAGAGTAGTTAAATTATATTCAATCCCACTCGCTGCCCCTCTCTACAGCACAAGAGTAGCATGTCCGCCTACAGAGACGGACTAAAATCCTTACTTTATAATAGATATTAATATAATAATTCTAGCAATTCTTCACTTATCTTTTAGAATCCAAGGACTTGTTTCGCAATAAATTTTCTATCGTCAGCTCAGATTTGTTTTGATTCCAGTAGTTAGCAATGCCTTATTACACAATCTAAATAGTAACAGTAACCATAACAATGTAAATGAATAAGATCAAAAAGAAACGTGAGCTGACAATGCAATAGACCAATTTATTGTGAAACTAGTCCTTAGATTCCAAAAGATAAGTGGAGAATTGTTACAATTATTGTTATATTAATATTTGTGTTACTTCACTGTTACTAGCTTCTTTTTATATTTATAAACTTATAATAGATGCTGGAAGTGTTGATCTTCTGCTTTCCAGTTGCCCTCCGTGGTGTAATGGTTACCATGCTAACTTCATATATCCAAGGTCGCGGGTTCAAACCCAGCGGAGGACGATGGATTTTTTCGGGTGTAAAAATCCTTAGCATGGCTTCCTTTGGAAGGGAAGTAAAGCCATTGGTCCCATGCCGTAGATTTACGGCATGTAAAAGAACCTCAAACCTGATAGAGGCCTCAGAGCTAAATTAAGCAGTCTTTCATGCCCTGTTTAGAATGGGGCGCTGAGAACCACAGTAATTAAAGAGTGTCCATAAATAACACGCCATTTACATTTATCTGCTCTCCAACAGCCAGCATATCTCATGTAAATGAATGTTTCACTGACCCACAGCTTTTGCTTTTCATTGATGAATCTTGGTTTCATCTAACTGGACGTGTGAATACTCACAACAGTCTATGCTGGGCTTCAGAAAAACCTGTGCTATTGGATGAAACGCCTCATTATGATCAGAAAATTGGAGTGTTGGTGCGATAAGTGCTAGAAGAATAATAGGGCCCATATTCTTTGATGAATATTCTTTCAATAAATGCAGAGCGATATCAGCGGTTAATTCTGAGGCCATTTTTCAATAGCTTGGCAGAAGAAGAGATCGTATGATTGGTTCCAGCAAGATTCTGCAACAGCACACATGGCTGCTGAATGTTAAATGCAGTAAGAGAGGTGTCTGATGACAGAATAATTACTGTTGATTTGTGGCCCCCTCGTTTTCCTGATTTAACGTCTTGTGATTTTTATTTATGGTGTGCTTTAAAAGACAAAATTGGCAGTAGCACTGCATGCTCTAGAAGCATGAACATGTGATCCGTTACGACGAAACTGACATCTTCTCCTCCACTACTCATTACTATACACATTTGCAGTGATCAAGATCTATAAATGTACCAACAATTTCAATGGAAAAGAAGAAACATTCAGGTTAAATAAAACTTGGCACCCAGCCTTACAGAACAGAACAAACAAGAAAAATGTGCACCAATCAGATACAACGTGGACACAGGGGACCGCAATCTGGACCAATCAGGTCTCCCACGGTGTATAAGCCGGCCACTCCAGTCTTCTATTGAGAGGCCATGGAAATGCATATGCCATTGAAGATGCTTGCTGCAGACGCAGGCAAAACGTCTGGGGAGAAGCCCAGTGGACCTCGGTCTACAAGCCTGGCTTTGTTTTATATAAGTGATTCTAACACCAGCTGTAAAAGTCTTCGTATTTTAACAAAGTGTATTGTTCCAAACCTCGCACACTACAGAAAACATTGTGCAAGAAATCAAAAGAATTCCTGCTGCTGAGCTTCGGAGAGTGAGTGAGATATGCTGCTTGTTTGACAGCAGAACGTCAACATTTCCAGCATCTTTTATAAGGTAAGGGTTTTAGTCCTCCTCTGCCAGCCATCGTGCGCAGTAGAGAGAGCCGCGAGTTGCTTCCAATTTAACTATCTTTATGTAATTAGAGTCAGACTCAAAAATTCAATGCCATAACTGGGATTTGAACCATGGATTTCCTGATCTCTAGCTGGTCACTCTGTCACTGAGCTACCATGGCAACATGCCGGCATAGCATTGAATTTCTCAACTGACTCGCATGTTTTCTGGTAAACCACAAGGTGATCTCAAATTATTTTGAGATGACAACCCCAATGGTGACTTACATATGCTATGACAGTGAATTTTTCAGTCTGACTCTACTTATCCAACTCCTGTCCTACACATGGCTAGAGACCAGGAGATCCATGGTTCAAATCCCTGCTATGACATTGAATGTTTCGGTCTGACTCTACTTATCCAACTCCTGTCCTAAACACGGCTAGAGACCGGGAGATCTGTGGTTCAAATCCCGGCTATGACACTGAATTTTTCAGTTTGACTCTTCCTATCCAACTCCTGTCCTACACACGGCTAGAGAGCAGGAGATCTGTGGTTCAAATCCCAGCTATGACATTGAATTTTTCAGTCTGACTCTACCTATCCAACTGCTGTCCTATACACAGCTAGATTTCGGGAGATCCGTGGTTCAAATCCCAGCTATGACATTGAATTTTTTAGTTTGACTCTTCCTATCCAACTCCTGTCCTACACACGGCTAGAGACTGGGAGATCTGTGGTTCAAATCCCGGCTATGACACTGAATTTTTCAGTTTGACTCTTCCTATCCAACTCCTGTCCTACACACGGCTAGAGACTGGGAGATCCGTGGTTCAAATCCCGGCTATGACACTGAATTTTTCAGTCTGACTCTACCTATCTAACTGCTGTCCTATACACGGCTAGATTCCGGGAGATCCGTGGTTCAAATCCCAGCTATGACATTGAATTTTTCAGTCTGACTCTACCTATCCAACTCCTGTCCTACACATGGCTAGAGAGCAGGAGATCTGTGGTTCAAATCCCAGCTATGACATTGAATTTTTCAGTCTGACTCTACCTATCCAACTCCTGTTCTACACACGGCTTGTGTGGAAAAAAAAAAAAAAAAAACAATTGTTGCATATTAACCATCCTTTATCGCATAAATGTCATTAGTTTGAAATTGCACTATATTTGGTTTTCATAGGTTGCCTGCCTGACGTTATGCAACAGTACTACAGTGAGGTTTGTCCTTGAGTACCCCCAGGCCGGCAGCCAATTGGAGTGCTGCTGTGTTCACATTCCTGCGTAACACGCTTAGTGATTCCATCTCTCATAAATACTACTTGCGCTAACACTAAATACTCAAAGTTTGCAAAAAATAATTCAGGAGGAAGATACAGAGTAATGTTTGTAGCACAACTCTAAAAACCACAGATTTTTAGCTCAAATAGTTTTCATAATACACATGAATAAACAATATGTTGCCAGGCAGATTTGCATGCTGTGTGAGTGAGAGAGAAATATGACCTGGCAACGCAGAGCACGATAACGCATCTCATTCGCTGCAGAGTAGAACTCTTCCCATTTGAAAAACATAATAGCATACTACTCAATACAAATATGGGAGAAGAAGTGAAGGTGAACAAACACTACGTGAATGTTAAACAGGTAAGAGAGTTGTGGCAATGCTATACCCATCCTTAGAGAGAGCACAGCACCTGTAGACCTCGCGGAGAACTAGCTGAGCACCAGTTGTCCATTCTTGACAGCTTCTCCTTTATCATAACCAAATTGCACATTATGTAAATAAAATCAAACAATATTCAAAGTAATACTATGCAAATGAACTTTCTCTACCACTGATGTCTACTATGTGTTATACTAGGGTCGGCTCAGAAGTCCCGGCCCTCTCAATGAAAACAGCATTTAATTTTTTGTTTTGCTTTACTTCTCAACATAATCTCCATTTGTCATATCAGAGTTCTAATTTAATTAAACTATCTCTGTAGTGCGATTTATCAAGGTCCTCAAAATAGCTGTTTACCGCATCGTTGCTGTGAAATCTTCGTCCTTGAGGTTTGGGAACAGGTGGTAGTCACTGGGCGCTAGATCTGGCTAATAGGGTGCATGTTCAAGCAATTCCCACATTTCCCATTGCTATGACTGAATGATGGACCGGAGTATTGTCGTGATGAAACAAGATTCCCCCCCAAATGAGGTCTCTTTCTTTTCACCTCATCACTCAAACGTTGCAGTCAGCTTGTGTAGTAGTCACCAGTGATACTCTTACCCTATTTCAAGTAATTAATAAAAATAATTCCCTGTGCATCCCAGAAAACATTCGCCATAACCTTGTTAGCTGACAAAATTGACTGCCTTTTTTGGGCTTGGTTCACCTGGCGCAATCCACTGTTTTGACTGAATTTACTTTCTGGAGTGTGGTGATGTAAACAAGTTTCATCCATGGTAATAGCCATCTCAAAAATTCACTTGGATTTTTACGGTAGAGCGCCACATTCTTAACAGAAACAGTTTTTCTTTGCAACTTTTGATCAGGTGTCAACAAATGCAGCACAGACCTTGTGAAAGCCCAAAACATTACTTAAAATATTACCTGCATGTTCTGTTCTTTTGATATGTTTACAGCCTCTGCTATCTCAAACAACTTTAATTTGCAGTCTTCCAGTACTAAACGATGAATTTTTTCAATCATCTCAGGAATTGTCTCTTCTACAGGGCGTCCAGAGCGAGGCTCATCACTAGTGCTCGTACGTCCCATTTTAAACTGTGCAACCCATCTTTTAATCATTGATTATGAAGGGGCAGAGTCTTCCAATGTACTGTCCATTTCCTCCTTGATTTCTTTAGGCGTTAAGCCTTTCAAATGGAAGTATTTAATCACTGCTTGTTTTTCGAAGTGCTCCATTTTCGTGAAAACTGTAAAGTTGTCTTGTTTAAAATGCTGTCATTGGAAAACTAAAGAAGCTATTGATCTGTAACTTTGGATACAAGCTAGTCTAGAGTTAAACTGGCCTAGTGGCGCCATATCTGTGTGAGGCCCGGCACTTATCAGCTGACCCTTGTATATATTTACATAAAAACTGATTATTTTATTCACATTATATTTACTCTCAATAAATTTTTAAGCAGGAATGATTTCCCATCATATCTTATTTAAATACAAAATACAACACCAGCATTCAAATGTGTATGGTAACAGGCAATTACAACGGAAAGAGAAAAGAAGAAATCACCAACCTGCAAAAGGGAAATATGAAATACTTCGAAAAGTTTCACTATGAGAAACATCTGACAAATTATGTATTTTAATGCACCCTAAATGTTGTTAAGCCTTAATGAATTTCCCAGTTAATCACAGAATTGAATATATTAACTCATTTTTTTTTTTTTTAAAAAAAGGTCATGATTCCAGAAGTTTTGCACCTGCTATAAGCAAGAGAGTGAAACATGAGGTAATGACTATTAGCCTCCAAGGATGGTGACCACTGGGGTTTGGATGGAATACAGCCCTTACAATTTTAAACCACTTTTCATTTCTCTTGTTGTAACAAGCAAGTTTGCTTTAATTTGTTCTATATTGTGCACACATTGTGATTTAGTATGCTTGTGTTATTTTCATTTAGCCTTTTCACTACCAAGACATTTGCTACTTGCACACCCCTCTAACTGTATAATAATAGAAATATCATGCAAGACTCACTACTGGGTTTGCCCACTTTCCCAAAAAGCATGCAACACACTGAAGTTGGGGTTGTCCAGCAATTTAGACATAAATATTTACTGTGTAAGTAAAATAATTCAATACTAATTAGTTTTGTGATGCTGTCAAAAAGTAGATAGTAATTATAATCAGGTCTATCCAACATTAAGTTATTAAGTTGACGGGGATACTTGAATTTTGGTTGTGAAAATCATGATTTTGTGGAACAAAATTGCCCCTTAGCCACTGAAATGAAGGATTGGCAACCTTTCTTCCCTTTGTGCATTCTGCGGCTTCTTGAAGTGGATCATTTTCCTCACTTTAATCACAAATTACTTATTTCAGTGGCACTTTCTGTTTACAGTGTTCATCACTGACATATCAGATCAAAGCTTCAAGCTCTACCAGCAACTGTGTAAATAGTGCTCATCTGCTTGAAGCAGCCATGAATCCCCGTAATCACGTCACTCGGCTTAAGGCTCTTTCTCGCTGCAGAGGTAAATGCAATTGCAAGATTTTGTATTTTTCCTTCCAGAGGCCACTACAAGGCAGAGAAATGTTTGCAACTCTTTCTACATAAACCTAACAGAACAAGTTCTTTCAGTTATAACCGCATTCAGAAATTCCCTTTGGTGCATAACATGCCTTGATTCAAGTGGGTAACCATGGGCGTCGAAGCTACGTTCAAGGCAGTGAAACGGTTAATAATGAAATATTATTCATTGGCATTCATTACTATGTAACTTTAGACATGATAAAAAGGTACACAATCAGCTGTTGTTTACAATGAACTCTGGCAATGTTGCAGCCACAATATAACCAACATTAAGTTTTTGTCTATCTCTTACTGTTTACCAGTTATGTAAAATTCATTCAGAATAATCATGTCGCAGATTTAAAATACTTTTTTGACACAGAAAGTGGCCTTGCATAGAAACAGATTTCATCCGCATGGCAACTGTCTTTTAAAAGATTTTGACTATCATTTTCACATTATCCAATAATCCTTCTTGGAATCTCGAAATGATGGGACCCAAACAATATACTATTCTAAGTTCATCCTCCTGTTGCAATTGTTGGTTATTTGATGTTATGGGGTACATGAGATAGCTAAAGCTCATGAAGATAGCCTGGTCAACATCACAATGAATTTGCGGTTCTCTAATACATTTGATCAAGTAATATTTTGGGTTAAAGGAGAAATTTAATACACAAAGCTACTAACAAATAAAAACTTCTCAATTGCTTTGTTTCTTTTTAATGAATTCATAGCAGCTTAGTAGTGCCTAATTATTATTATTATATTTAATCGTTTGTGGGTAAGTTACCCATGCACCATTTTTTACCTTCCTAAGTTTTTCTTAATGCATGTCATTACCTATTTCAGAGTTTACCCGCGACATTATGAAAGCTCTGCCACCACTGTTGTTAAACCAATAGCATCCTTGCTTTCCACACTTCCCTATGGGTGCGCTGCCTTCGCTCCAATACCAAGTATTTATGCTCCACTGTGCAGAACATTGCACTTTCAAATGCCTGACCGTTAGATGGCAACATTACCCACTACTCTCCAAAGAGTATGATATTAGGCTCAAATGCCGATAATGCACATCAACCTTTCCTTTTTCAACAGTATATACATTCTATGTAATGCCAGCACTGCGTTTTTATAAATGACAACATTTGTGCTGACAGTTGCACGGCCTATCACACATGAGTGGACGTCAAATAACATTAACAATTATCAGAATAAGCACAAACATACCTTATTATAGGAGATGGAAATGCCATCCATCCGCATCAATACATCTATGGCATCTTCTGGGCAAGTTTTTATTTGCTCAGCTTCCAAAAAGCACTAATTTCTCTCCTGATATTTTATTTTAAATTTTTTAATGTGTGAGGATTATTTTATATACTTTATTTTTCACGTTGCCCCATAAATAAAATCTAATGTGATCCATTCACTTGACTTTCTCTACATCTCTGTAACAAATTATTGTTAAAAGGTTTTTCTTCTATCTACTCAATGATAGTCAAGATAAACATTAGCAGAAACTGTCCTTATTACTCGCTGCCTTGTAAGAAGAAGGGAAATAAGAAAATGTACAGGCTGAAGCAAGTCTCATCCTTTAAAAGCTGGTTGTTATATGAAACAATTAAAATTCCATCTCTTTGCTTGTCAGAAGTATACAGACGAGAAACAACAAGAAAAATGTCTTCCCGTTCAGAAAAGTTAAGTGGCTTAAAATTGAAACCAATAATGCAGAATATCTCAATATCTTGTATATGACAAACTGTGTGATTTAATGAGATCCACATTTTTTTTTTTTTTTTTTTTTTTTGTGTAAAGTTTTTGTAAATATCTTACACTTTGCCAGTTATACAAAAGTCATCCAGAACAGAGGCATTCAGAAGCTATTCCTAGAAAATTCAAGATAAACATTTAGTTTGTCATAAAAATATCTTAGGTATTTTAATCAAAATCATTGGCAACATTTTTGAAAATTTCAAAAATGTTCCATGTAAAGGGTAGTTGGGGGTGGGAGGATTTTCTTGAAAATCTTTGTCGCATCCTTAGAAGATACTGAACTTAAATATCAAGTTTGGTGTTTAATCAACTTTTTGTTTTTGAGCTATGCACACACACGTTTTTTGGATTCAGGGGGTCCCAAAACATAATTTCTGGTGAAATCTTGGTATTGAATTTTTGGGTACAATACAATACTTTTCTATACACTATGTACATAGTGCGCGTAAAGAAAGTAAAAATTGCATGCCATATGATCAGAGGACTCCAACTAACTAATAGTTCTACTCTCAAAAATTTCTACAATAAACTGCAATGATTCATCAGCTGTATGTGCAGTGAATTCTGCTGGAAATAGCCAGACCAATATTCAATGTCCATCAGCTGTTCAAAATATGGTGTCAGTATATTATTTCTGTATTTGTACTTCAATTTGAATTGTAAAAGTTTTGTTGGTTTCCATGCTGAAGCTTTTGATATGTCAGTTTCTTGTGACTGGTCTAACCTTTCTTCTATTTTATACAAATTCTGCACCATAAACACAAGCCTGTTTACCTTTATTTTCCTATCACACATTGATCCCATCTCCCTGAACTTATTTGCAAGTAAATGCACAGCCTCTCTACTCTGATCATGAATGCCAGGAAATTTAGTTTCAAATATATCATACATGAACATTCTTTGTGGTACTGCGCAAGCACTTTAAACAAGACTAAACACTTCTAAACATGCCTAATGTTTGATTACTGAAAGTGATACACTGTAAAGCTAGCAATTAGTTTTAATTTTAATTGGAGTTGAGTATACACATAAGTGCTTCACAAAAACTTACTTATGCAGAACTAGTTTCACATGCATGGTCTACTGCTTTCAACATGGAATCCTTGATGTACGACTACCTTCCCTCTGGTGTTGGATTGAGGAACTTCATTAGCCTGATAGAGAGGCCTCTGAGTAAAATTAAGTGATCTTTCACGCTCAGTATAAAATGGGACACTGAGAACCACAGCAGTTAAAGAAACCTCAAGCCTGATAGAGAGGCCTCTGAGTAAAATTAAGTGATCTTTCACGCCCAGTATAGAATGGGACACTGAGAGCCACAGCAGTTAAAGAACCTCAAGCCTGATAGAGAGGCCTCTGAGTAAAATTAAGTGATCTTTCACGCCCAGTATAAAATGGGACACTGAGAGCCACAGCAGTTAAACAGCATCCATAAATAAAACTATATTTACATTCAAATTTTTAAATTAAAATGAAACAACTTCACAGTTACTAATGCTTCTGTTATTGATATTTATGTTCTTGTTGGTCTCTTAACATTTGCCATGTATACAAAAATTCCTTTCAAATGAAGAGTCACAAGTAGTTCTCAACTCAAGATGTACATCAAGCACAAACCTTTTCTTGGGCGCTAGTTTTATGAGAGAACTCGCCTACCTCTCCTTCCACAGTGTTGTCAACCAAAGAAAGTTTGTTTCTTTAAGAGCCTCTGCCATTATGGTAAATAGATTATCTAATTTACCACAAGCTAGCTGAAGTGTTAAACAAAACACAGTGCACATGAACCTGAATCTACAGACAGCAGGATGTATAATGTACGTCATGTCTCAATGTGATCTGCTCTGCTTCTGAAATTGCACGAAATCTGACACATGAAGACTACATTGACTTTCAAATGGGATGAGGTTTGTCCTTTAGCTGCTGTGTTCACATATTGCATTCCCACTAAACATGTTGAGTGATGCTCCATCTCTCAGAAATACTACTTGCAATAACATAAAATATTCAAATTTTACAAAAAATAATTCACGAGGAAGATAGGGCGTAATGTTTGTAGCAGAACCGTAAAAACCACAGATTTTTAGCTCAAATAGTTTTCATAATACACATGAATAAACATACCCATGTATATCATAATAAGAATCACAAAAACATAGTTGCCCTCCGTGGTGTAATGGTTGACATGCTAACTTCATATGCCCACGGGTACAAACCTGGCGAAAGATGATGGATTTTTTCAGGGGTAAAAATCCTTAGCATGGCTTCCTTCAGCAGGGAAGTAAAGCCATTGGTTCGTGTTGCACGTAAATGAACCTCAAGCCTGATAGAGAGGCCTCTGAGGAAAATTAAGCAGTCTTTCACACCCAGTATAGAATGGGACGCTGAGAACCACAGCAGTTAAAGAACCTCAAGCCTGATAGAGAGGTCTCTGAACAAAATTAAGTGGTCTTTCACGCCCAGTATAGAATGGGACGCTGAGAACCACAGCAGTTAAAGAACCTCAAGCCTGATAGAGAGGTCTCTGAACAAAATTAAGTGGTCTTTCACGCCCAGTATAGAATGGGACGCTGAGAACCACAGCAGTTAAAGAACCTCAAGCCTGATAGAGAGGCCTCTGAGCAAAATTAAGTGGTCTTTCACACCCAGTATAGAATGGGACACTGAGAGCCACAGCAGTTAAAGAACCCCAAGCCTGATAGAAAGGCCTCTGAGCAAAATTAAGCAGTTTTTCACGCCCAGTATAGAATGACATGCTGAGAACCACAGCAGTGAACACTTTGAAGCCCGGGTGTTTTAGTTGAAGGGCCAAGAAACCCAGGGTTTTTACGCCTACTTTGAGTTATTCACAGCACATCAATTAAATCTGCCAAAAAGTATTGGGACAATCTAAACGTATGGTATTCAAGGATTTCTCAACAAGTAAGAAAATAGTCAAAACTTCCATATTAATATTTTATTTTAAATTTACAGTAAGTATCATATATGAATTTGAAAAAATCTGTGTAAAACTGATTACAATATATTTATTGAAAGTTCGAAAAACTCTCCCTCGGAATCAGATTTTTCCAGAGTTTCAGCTTCAGTTCAGAGAAATCAAGGAAAATACAGCATTTTAACATTTAAGAACATAAAAAACATAACAAACCTTCAAGGAAAATGGCACAACTACCTGAGAGCAGCCAATATTACTAACTCTCCTAAATGTCCTAATAGTTGACTAAAACAAGCAGCACAAATCAGACAACCAAACAGTAACTGATGTATGTTCTTTGCCACATAACCCAGACCGAGTTAAGGTCATGGAATTGCATTAAAAGCGTTAGAAATACCTGCCTGAGCTATACTCGGGCATGGGCTGCACGGACCCAGCTATATTCGGGCTTCAAAGTGTTCTAGAGCGTGCATTTACATTTTCACACAAGCACTGTAATGACCATTATTTATATATATATATATACGAGGGGCATACTGAAAGTCACGAGCAACCCATTGTAAAAATTTAAATTTCAACAATGTAATGAAACGAATTGCAGGATCGTAATCTTCAGACTTTAAGCCACATGTTGACATATTGTGACGTCATTAGCTTCTATCACGTGACCACAGACGGTGTTTGAAAAAATGGCTGACATTGATGTTTCGTTTCGACAGCGTGCTGTCATTGAATTCCTTGTGAAAGAAGGAAAATCTGCTCCTGAAATTCATCTCAGACTTCAACGTGCATATGGAGGTGTCTGCATGGGTGCCAGCAGTGTTAGAAGATGGGTGAAACATTTCAAAGATGGAAACACGAGTCTGCAAAATGCTCCTCGTAACGGGCCTCCTCGAACTGCCTCTACAAAACGCAACAAGGAAAGAGTTGATGAGCTCATTACAGGAGATAGGCTTTTCACTGTGAATGAAATTGCTGCGAAACTTGGAATAGGACATATTGCAGTGCAAGAAATGATCCACAGCTTGGGTTATCGAAAGGTCTGTGCCCGTTGGGTGCCCCGTTTATTGACTGAAGGCCACAAACTTCAGAGAAGAACCATTGCACAAAACCTTCTTCAGAGATTTCATAATGAAGGTGATGAATTTTTGACGTGTATTGTGCCTGGAGATGAGAGCTGGTTCCATCACTATGAGCTAGAAACCAAACGTCAGAGTATGGAATGGCACCACTTGAACTCATCATCGAAGAAGAAAGTGAAGACAGTGCAGTCGTAGGAAAAGTTATGGGAAGTGTCTTTTGGGATGCACAAGGTTGCATTCTGGTTGACTTTCTTGAACCTGGACAAACCATAAATTCTGCCCGCTACATCAAGACACTTCTGAAGCTCCGTCGGGCTTTGCGTGATAAACGCCCTGGAAAGAGGATCATCCTTCAACAGGATGATGCACGTCCGCATACTGCCCGTTCCACTATGGAGAAGACCAGGGCATTAGGGTGGGAAACTCTTCCACATCCTCCCTACAGTCCCGACTTGGCACCCTCCGACTACCATCTTTTCGGTTCTGTGAAGGAGCAGATGCGTGGCCAACGCTACGAGACGCTGGAGGATATTTGGAAAGCAGTGCATCAGGGTCTGCGAGCAGCTGGAACGGAGTTCTATCACAAGGGCATTTTCAAACTTGTGGAACGATGAGAAAAATGTGTGCAAAACAATGGAGACTATGTTGAAATGTGAAAGAAAGTCTGTAGATTATGGTGATGCATTTGGTTTAGCTTAAAAATAAATATTAAGATTGTAAAACAGTGTTGCTCATGACTTTCAGTATGCCCCTCGTATATATGTGTGTGTACATAACACAGAAATGGAATGTAAACTATTGACATGACAGTACTAAAACAACTGTTACATTTATTACGCCTAGCAAGCTGTTAAAGTCGAGAGACAGAGAGTGAACACACTCTTGTTAGATGTAGAATGCTGCGTCAGCTATCACATGTTTATTTAACCCTAGTCCTTACAGAGTTCAAGTGACTGTTTAGTCAGGAATAGAGCAGGTGCAATGGCTTTAAGTGGTGAATTTAGTAAGAGGCAGTTATTCCGTAGCCAGGCTCAAAGTATTATTTTTAGGGTCTAAACCTTTTTTAAAAAATGCAGCAATAACAAATTATTGTCTCTTGACGTAATTGATGACTGATACGGAGGAGCTTCTGGCAGTCCATTGGATTAAAAGAGCAGTTAATTCATAAACTATAATAATTAAATTTTAAACACTGAAAAATTAAGTTTAGAAAAATCAGTTAGGGTTTCCTTACGTCAAGCATTATGTTGCTAGGCAGATTTGCATGCTGTGTGCAAGTGAGAGAGAAATATGAAAAGAGTGGAGGCAGTGACCTGGCAACGCAGAGCACAATAATGCATCCCATTTGCTACAAAGTAGAACTCTTTCTATTTCAAAAACATTACAGAAATCCGAATACCCAAGAAATCATGATTGCTTAGTAGTTCATTAAGCATGCAAATATTTTACACGGTAGTTTATTAAAAATTGCTAGATCCACATTTTGAGATCAGAAATTTTGAGTTACAACTTTGGAACATGCTGAACTTAAACACCAAGTCTGGTTAATCCAAGTTTTGTTTTCAAGTAATGTGGTTTACACATGCACAAACAACGCTTAAATGTTTTTTTTTTTTAATTTTTTTATTTCTTTCTTTTCTGGGGACCTGGAAAATTGTATTTCCAGTGAATCTTTATGTAAAATTTTTGGGAGGAATATAGTAAATACCAGATGTATTCTTAATACTTGATTTGTACTACAAAAATGAAAATGGAATTTTAGATGACATGCCAAGATTTTGAATTAAGATTTTATGGAATTTTCATTTAAATATTGTAAAACTTGGTTGGAGCAAAATTAAGGGGAAATTATATAAAAAGCTTTCTTACACTTTATATAGCCCAAAAACAGCTATCAAAGCTACTGCATTTCTCCTGCTAACTATATCTAATGTTCTGTTCTCATTTGATGCTTGTTGCTTCTAAGCCCCGCCGCTGAATCCTTGCACTTGTCAGTTCGAGTGGTTTCGTGCCAGAGTAACTGGTAAACAACAACAGCTCATTACAAATGTCGCTATCGTGTGTAAAGATCAATATAAACAGTGTACAAGTAAATGAATGCTGATGAATAATGAAACTAATTCCCTATTATTGATGTTAATTGAAAATAACAGTGATACTGTAATGTATGTACATATTTACGACAATAAAGAACAAATGAATGCAAAATAGCTTGTTACAATAAGAGAAAGGTATAACTAAGTGATTTTCACTGTTTTAGAATTTTAATGGCTCAGTCCCATCCAAGTTTCCATTGTCATTCTCGGAAGCATTATTGCCATTGTCAAAATCATTAGTGGTTCCATTCACTGATGATTCTGTCTTCGTATTCTTTTGGGCACATGACTCACTTTCTTCTTCCATGAAGCCGCATCCACCCTTGCCAAAAGTCTATCCACCTCTATAATTGTGAAAATCTTATGTTCCCTAACTTAAAAACAAACACCAAAAATATTAACATATATAAGTAACAACGAATACATATCTTGCACAAAACAGCTCAACGCATGTGTTAGGACCTCACAAACTGAGCACATGGTTAGAAATAGCCAGATATTGCAATGGTGCAGCATCTAGATGTGTTTCTGTTATCTGCCTAAACGAAATGCTGGTTTGTGATTGGTTCAGAAAGTCATCTGTTTTAGCTGATGTACCAACTGTCAAGTGCAAGTATTCAGCAGTGGGGTATATTTTCACAATTTTACCTTATAGGAAATACTTCACTATGACGTGTGTACATTCTGAATAACTTAGAGTAATCCCCATACTGCAGGAAGTGCCCTGTAGTTAACATACCAACTGCAAAACTTCAGTCCTAATGTGGTTTAGCTGTTACAGAACCGTGTTTCCTATTAACTAGTTCCAAAATTTTAAAGCAGTGGTTAAGTTTATCTTGAGCAATTTAAAACCTCCCCCACAACTCCCAGCTGAATATAAATGATAAGGATCGTGAAAGGTTTTGAAAAAGATGCAAAGGTAGCCATTTCTCTTATATAAATGTTTTAGTTTTGATCATTTATTTTGGCACTTATACAGAATAATTATTACTATAAATACAGTATGAACTAACAAAAACTGATGTCTTCTCACCTGCCCCTGCTGAAACCACGGCTCGGTCGAGAGTATCCCTGATTGTACGCATTGTAACCGTAACCACCACCGTAATGCTGAGCACCATAGCCGGCATGTCGACCTCCGTAGTTATATTGATAGCTACAAACAAACACAAGCTTAGAAAAATATCACACTTTTTTACTTTCTCTAGCAGGCATGTACACTGTACGTAGTGGATAGAGAAGGTATTGTATTCCACCCAAAATATCGATACCAAGGTTTCACCAGAAATACAGACTTTGAGTCCCCCTGAATAATAATAGTGGGCAACATAGCTCAAAAATGAAAAGTCGGTTAAATACTAGACTGATATTTAACTTCAGCATTTCCCAAGAATGCAAGACAAAGATTTTCAGGCAATTCCCCACACCCCAAACTAACCTTTATGTGAGATAATCATAATTGTAGAAATTTTTTCCTTGTGAAGGGGATTTGGGGTGTATGCCTGCATGCACGTACACTCACCCACACCTTTTTCTATATAAAAAAAAACTTTTTTTTTTTGTTTCAGGGATCTCAATACATATATTTCCGATGAAATCTTTACATTGAATTTCTGGTTGGAACACAATACCTTCTGCACTCAATATATGCATAGTAGATTTAGAGAAAGTAAACATAACATTACATCTTTGCAAATTTATAAAAAGCTAAAGTTACAGTTTTAATGAAGTAGTGTTGCTAAGAAGAATCCTTGCAGACCTGGTTCATTACCTCCAGGCAATAAACACATTTCTAGTCTATATTTTGTACTTCACTTTCTGACTATTAAACAAAAATCTGGCTTCTGGTCAGGTAAATACTTGGATTGATTCCAACCTTAGTCATTTCATCTGAAGTAAATCTTAATCGCAATTCAGGCCTACAATTGTATATGATGAGATTGACGTGGCTGTTGTTGTCGATCTGCAGCATCACATGTTCCACTGCTTCTTCTTGCCATATATTTTCTATCACACTTGATGTACATTGAACTACTTTTCCCCATTTCTCACTAGTTACCTCATTTATTCCTTTCAACATTGTGTCCTGTACTTGACATTATTTGGGCTAACATAACCTCAATTCGTGTCACTCGTACTTCTAGGATGAGAACAACAGCGATTTATAAAAGGTAGTAACAATTATAAATGTATAACACAAGCAAACTTTTTACAGAATGAAATCAAACACATATGAGAACGCACATCAATTTCCACTGATGGCCTGATGACTGTGGCAGTAATGCATTCCTACACTATGATTTCTTAGTAATAAATTGAATCATTTAACTTATGCAATAAGAATGTTAAGCAAAGTTTGTAGCGAAGAGGTAATCAGAGTTGATATGTACACTCAAGAATTTCATGTTTGTTCTAACCAACCAATTGCAATATTCAAAATACAAAAGAAGTCTTAAGAATAATGAAGCATGTATTGCCTCATACTCCAAGTAAACCTATTTTTGATGAGTTTAATACTCTCACTACTTTTCATATATAAAACTGGCGCAAAGATCTGGACATGTGAAACTCTTAATCAGAGCTAGAAAGTGAGTCGTATATGTTGTTACCAGATAAGCAACTCAATGTTTTGTTCGCTGTGACTGAGGGTAAACAAAGTATCATATCACACACTCCAAGTAAGCTCGGCTTGACAGCTGGGTCACAATTCCACAAGTTTTGTGTCAGTTATACTAGAAACAGTCTCCTTTATTCATAGCAATATGCAATACTTTAAAAGAAATAAGGATTATCATGCCTATAATACTCCAACAACTGAGGCAATACACCTACAGTCACCAATTTAATAAAACTCCCAATAATGTTTCCCATAAAGGAATAATTTTATGTAAGATACCCAGATCGTTAAGGAAACATTTTTAAATCTAAAGTGCATAAATTATTATTAAAACCCATTTTATAACATTAATGATATTCTTAACTCTGTTATTTAACACCTATTGTATTTGAACTGTATATTTCTTGTACTATTTTATTTGTAATGACGAAGCGATATGTACAAATTGTACATCTGCAGTGAATAAAAATTGAATTGGTCAGCAGTCTGACATACCCCAAAAGTGTCAATTGACAAATTAACTGAAGATAGGGAGGACGCTGCATGAAGCTAGTCTTAAATGAAGACCAAAATGTTTAGTGAGAACTTTAAAGTGTTTATAATTTCAACTCATTAGTAAATGATTCCAGGAATGGTGCTCTGCTATATACAAACATTCCTAATTATTTATATAATACCACGAATGTTGTAATCTTGTCCTAAGAGATGAAAACACGAGTTGTATTTGATAAGACAATTCAACGAAATAGACTGTTAATAATTTATAACATATAGAAAGGGCATATGATATATTTGCATTAGTTCTCAAATGGTAATGATGCATTCAACCATGTTTATTTACTGAATGTTTTTATTTTCTTTTTCTTTTCTTTCTTCACTGCCTCCTGAATTTTGATATGTTTACACCCAATGTACAAATATCGATAGCAACAATAGAAATACAGAACAATTATTTTATTTCAACTTTTAATAACTAATACATGAAATGGAAACTAGTAGTAACCAAGACAAGAGATTAAACAAACGAATGTCAGGTGTGACAAGATTTCAAAGAAATGAACATCAGCTGTGATAAGATGTTTCGACAATATCGCTCAGTCAGATGACCGCGATTGCTTGAAATTGTCTAATTTTGGCCATTCCATTTGCACTTAATAGTCGAGCTGAATTGTCCATAATTATAATTCCTATATACTTGAATATTTTTCCGTTTGGTTAGTAACACTTAAGTATCACTTACGTATATTTCCAAACTGGTTTCGAAGCCATGTGGGCATCATTGTCGATGGTTTCCAACTGAATTTCCACAGGCTGTTCTATGTTGAGGTGTGACAGTCCCTAGTGGCTGAGTGACGAACCTCCACAACATATTTTGTGGTGGCAATTCAAAGTTGAATACATGGCATTGCTGCATATCTGGCAGGTTTTATAAGCTGTATGTTAGGTTCTATTTCATGGTTAGTAGACCAAAAGTGTGTGTCAGTTTGTTTGTATTTCCCGGCTCTCATGTGTTCTTTAAGTCTTGTTTCAAGGTGTCTTTTTGTTTTACCAAGACTTAAAGAACACATGAGAGCAGTAGAATACAAACAAACTGACACACACTTTTGGTCTACTAACCATGAAATAGAACCTAACACATACTCATTATAAAACCTGCCAGATATGTAGCAGAGCTCCACGTCTGGGAGAAAATCCATATCATTAAAAACCAATGCCACGTATTCAACTTTGAATTGCTGCCACAAAATATATTGTGGAGGTTCGTCACTCAGCCACCAGGGACCGTCACACCTCAACATAGAACACACAGTGGAAATTCAGTTGGAAACCATCGACAATGATGTCCACATGGCTTCGAAACCGGTCTGGAAATATACGTAAGTGATACTTAAGTGTTACAAACCCAACTCAAAAATATTCATACTCTTTCACTGAATTGCTTGTTATGTCAAGAGAGCTGGGCTGTATAACTGGTTGAGAAAGTAATAAAGTTACTGTTGCTAGCAAGTTTTGAAACATAGCAGATAACTCACTGTGGGGCGTATGCTGCTGGCGTGCTGAATCCTTCTCGTTCAGAAGCTCCCTCTTTCCTCTGCTGTCTGCTACCAGGATGCTCTGGCAGCTGTGGCCGCTTGGGGTCACGTAGGTAATTGTTGAAGTACTCAACCTGTACAAACACATTTGCTTTTTAACCTTGGAAAAAGGTCCCCACCCAGAAATCTGAATGGAGGACTGTTTTACTTCCGGAAAGTTTCTTTTTCCAATGGGACATCAGTTGATCTGGAACGTTTTTATTCAACTTTTTGTAACCGTTTAAAATTATGCACCATAAATGGCAGTTACATCACCTAAGAAAAGAAAGGTATGGACAGGAAAGAAAATGAAATGATCCCCTGGGCCTTGAAAACAAAAGTTGAGTGAAGCAAGACTGGATAGGAAAGATGTAAAAATGGGAGAATTTATTTAATAACACGACCAGAATCACTACATTACCAAGAAAATGCTCTGTAGGAATTTTTAGACTGATATAGTGAGATCTCCTCTGTGTCCTTTCTGTACACTTAAGATACGGATGGAAACCACCTACTGCGCTGCCCAACCTTTAGTCAACTTGATAACATAACATCAAAACACTGGAATGAAAGAGAGTGAATGGCTTCACTGCCAACTGCTCAACATTAGATAGCAACCCACCACATTTTAACACATTTATATTTGCTTGATACAAAACAAGAATGTGAGAATGTTTCTTCAACTATAAATTTTGTATTAATGTGTACAAGTAACTGACACTATTTGAAAAACGTGTTTGTGTGATTTTGAACATTGATGATCATTATGATTGAACATGAGTGCTAACTCATTCAACAATATTATCATAAGTAATATAACGAGAGCTGCAACTTTTACCTTGAGTTGTATTTAATAAGACTATTTCGTGAATAAAATAACAATGATATGGACACAAAGAATAATATTACATTTGTCTTGATGTATATTTGATGTCCATATCATAAATCATGGCCTGCCTTGTTGCTTTACTGGTTCTACACTCTCTCTGTTGTTTAGTATTCTGCGGCTTTGAGTTTTCAATTAATGTCTATTTCAGCAATAGACTTTTCCCCAAAATGTTTTGCAACTTCTGCCATTATGTATGAGAATATCACTTTGTTTTTATGGTATTTAACACCTGCTTTTACTACTTAAGGCACTGCAGACAACGACACTGATGATAATGGAATGCAATGGCAGAGGAAACCTGCGCCTGGGCTGCTTTGTCCACCACAAATCCCATATCAATACTATTATGAGACAAACATTAGCTCACAGAGAAAACAAATTCAAGTGGGTGTGATAAAAACAAATGGTTAAAATGCAGAGATAATGAGTTCCGATTGGTTGGAATTTTATGCACCAATGTACTGGATTGGTCATTTCTTACAATCACGTGTCATGAACGAAATAATCAGCAAAAATAGCTCAGAAAAAATACATGAATTTGTGTCTAAGCAATTTTGAATTATTATTGCTTATATTTTTCCATTTAGGTTGTATGCACTTTGACACAATATATATAGGTACAAACTGAAGTTTTAAAAGTGTTAAGTTCTAAAGTTATCATTTCGCTTCACTGTGTACCACTTCCTGTCAGGTTAGTTATAAATATTTTAGGGTTTTCAGTTTTATTCGTCCTTTGCTGCTAGTCATTTGCCCGCTCATGACATGAATACTAGTTTATCATGCATTGCCCTGTGCTGCCTGCAATGTGAATTTATGGGCAAATTCGAATTAGGTAAAATGTTTTACAATATTTTATATAAACTATATTGTTTTCATAGAAGAAGAAGAGGAAAAAAAAATTCCTAATCGTCATTACAGCTATGCTTTCACCACCACTCATGTTTTATCATCACACATCCTCTCCATCTCTGCACTCCACTCTCCGTATCCTGCTTAAATTTGATTTAGGTAAAACGTATTTTGTCTTATATGAAATTCGGATCTACAATTGCTATTACAGGTAAGCTGTCACAGTAACCATGACAATGTAAATAAACAAGAGCAATAAGAAATTGAGCTGACGATGCAATAGATGTTTTGGTTGCAAAACTGGTTCTTGGATTTCAAAGGAAAATTGTTACTACTATTAATTATTATATTAATTTATATAGCAAAACAGAGTTTTATTAGTACATCCTTAGAAACCATAAGAGTTAAAATTCTTAACAATATGGTTGGTTGGTATCTAACGTTGAGCAGTTGGCAATGAAGCTATTCGCTCTCTTGCATTCTAGTATTTTGATGTTATATTATCATGTTGACTAAAGGTTGTCCATGTCTTGTTTAAGTGTACAGAGGAGATCTCACTATACCAGTCTTGGTCTGTTAGGAGTCTCTTGGTAATGTAGTGATTCTGGTCATTCCTTTTGTTTGTAATACATTATCTTAATGGATCATTACCCAGCAATGTGCTGCTGGTATCCATTAAGTATTAATCTTTTATTTAAACAATTATTTCTTAACAAATATTGCTGTTGGCATTTTTTAAGAAATGTGATTAAGGGGACCAGTTAGCCTGAACATACGGAAATGAACCTAAAGTGAGTTGAACTATCACTGCCCTTAAAGTATTCAATTGTTTTTCCAGAAATTTGAATAAATTATTGTATAAATCATGACAACTATTTCAAGTGGTCGTTTGTATTAATATTTTATGTGGTTGAGTCTATAAGAAGTATTTCAGAAAACAATAAAGCTTAATTTTAAAACAGGTGAATTCATGTACCTTTTTCTCTAATACTACTTGCAATGCATAATCACACTTTTGCATGCTTGTTCTTACAATTATTTAGCTATAATACAATTTCAGTAGAAATTAAAAAAGAAATTATTTGCAAATTCGAAAAAGTAAAAATATGGAAAATTGGCAATGTTCTTGCGTTCTTAATATGATCAATATATAGCATCACGATTGTGGTTCAGACAGTTCAACTACGTGTTTTATATATATGTGCTGGAAATTTCAACTTTCCAGCTCTCATTCTTTCTGAGAAAAAGAAAAAGGTACATTAAGTATCCAAACATATTGTTTTGAGAAAACTGAGTTCAAAATTACAAATATTCTAAACAGGGGCAACCAGCATTTACATTATATTTAAATTGATTAAAATCCTTTTAACTTTTGAAAAGTATACATTTTCTGAAACTAGAAAAAAGTGTCATTTTTTTAGCCCTCAGTACGAGTTGTAACTAGGACTACTTGCCTCCTTCTTCACCTCCTCCACCTTCTCGGCATGTTTGTTGAATATGTGTTTCCTGACGAACTCTGGACCCTTGAACTTCTTGCCAGAGAGAGGACACAGCCACTTGTCTTTGGCCAGCTCCTGTGTGTTTGCTTGTATGAACTTCTCCACCTCACTGACACCACGATAAGGAACAACATCACAATTCACAACGCTACACTTGCTACTGCCAACTCAACATAAAAGAAGGGGCTGTGAGAGGAAATTTACCTTGCGAACCTGTTATAGGGCAAAACTGCTGCAGAATCCTTACACTTGACAGTTAAGTTAGTACACCCGCAAACAGATGAAAACCTTTACCCATTTGACTTTCTGAACCAATCACAAAGCAGCGCTCTGGTCGGTTGGTCAGACAATGGAAACAAATCTAGATGGCGCACTGTTGCAATATTTCCAGCCACGTGCTCTCAGTTTGTGAACTCCTAACACGTGTGTTGAGCTGTTCTGTGCAAGCTCGTATTATTCGTTATTGTTAGGGAACATTACAAGACTTTCACAATTATAGAGGTGGATAGACTTTTGTGGGAAGACGTGGCTACATGGAACAAGAAAGTGAATCATGTGCACAAAATAATACGAAAAGCACAGGAATGTGAACCACTAATGATACGTCTTGGTAACAATGACAATGATGATGATGCTTCTGAGAATGACGATGGAATTGAGCTATTTAAAATTCTAATTGGTGAAAATCACTTTCTTATGCCTTTATCTCATTGTAACGAGCTATTTTGCATTAATTTGTTCTATTGTCGTATATACGCTATATTATCACTGTTACTTTCATTAACATCAATAATAAGGAATTAGTCATTTACTTGTACACTGTTTATATTGGTCTAGAGACATTTGCAATCAGCTGTTGTTGTTTGCTAGTTACTCTGACAAAGGCAGCATAGCCAACCGAATGTCAAGTGCAAGGATTCAGTGGCGGGAGTATAGGCATGTTTGTCATTAAGGATCATATTCTTCTAATGGTGCATTATGTTATGTTGAACCTTGAACCTCAATTAATATACAGTCCACAAGACTGACATTCCCTTGCTAATGATCCATGTATTGTTGAAACTACTGGTAAATTTAGCTGGTTTTCACATATCAACTTTGATCCATAAGATGCACTTAAATTTTAGAGAGTATTTTATAACAAAAAAATGTAGTGTGTTCCATTCAAATGACATTCCCTACATCTCTGCAACAAAATATTGTTAAAAAGCTTATGCTTATATTTACTTCATGCTAATTGAGACAAAATTAGCAGAACTAGTCTTATTACTTGCTTCCTTGTAAGTAGAAGCGAAATAAGGGAGTAGCATAGGTTAAAGTGAAAGTCAAAAGCTGGTTACTATGTCACTGAAGTTCCTTTGTTTGTATGGACAGGAGTTGATAAATTCCTGTATGAGAAAAGTATAAGTTTTTCAAAGCTGAAACCAAAAATAAGGAATATCTTAAAAATGATCAACTACACAAAAAAAAAATGTATATAACATAAATTGTGTGTTTTAACAAGCTCTACATTTTTTGTATGGTAAGTTTTTGTTCATCTCTTACGGTTTACCAGTTATGAAAATTCCGTAAAATTCATCCAGAATAAAGTAGTCTTCAGAGGCTATTCCCAGAAAATTCAAGATATACATTTTATTTGTTATGTAAATATTTTTAATATAAGATATTTTAATCAAAATTTGTAAACATTTTTCCATGTAAAGGGTAGTTGGGGGGTGGAGGGATTTTCTTGAAAATCTTTGTGTCACATCCTTGGAAGATAACGAACTTAAATACCAAGTTTGGTATTTAACAGACTTTTCATTTTTGAGCTGTGTGTCCACACATACAAACACACACAGACAGACCTTTTTCTAGAAATACTTTTTTTGGAATTTCAGGAGGTCCCAAATCATTTATTTCTGGTGAAATCTGAATATTAAATTTTTGGGTATAATACAAAACCTTCTCTACACACTATGTACATAGTACATGTAGAAAAGTAAAAGAGCAACCTAAGAAAATATGCTTTAATTTTAAGGATTCAATTTTCTTATGGATTTTTAAAAAATTTCACAGCTGCTCAGCATATTTAAACTATCCTTTTTATTAAACTTTTGTTTATGGTTTAAAGCTCCAAATGTACATTGCAATCAATTTTCTCAAATTATGAGATTTGATTATTTAACACATTTACATGAATGTATAAAATCATTTATAGCTCTCAAAAGTATTTATCCAATTTGAATGAACTTTGGCACACATATTAACAAATATGTATGTCCCTTAAATACTAAATTAAGTTCAGGGATGGGAATTAAGATAACTCCTTCCTCGAACTACTCATTAAACTCTATGGCACGAGTCTAAAAGGGTCCAAGATATACCGCCCAGTCGCTGCATCTGCATCTCGGCCCAAAGGCATCATGAATGGGGTGCAGTACTGGAGGCTGAGACGTGATCAGCACCTCGAGCCCCTGTGGTCTTCTTGATCTGGAGCTGCTATTTCTCAATAGACCTCCCAAGGACCCCAACCTTATAATCTTTACATCTACTATCCTTATTATATCATCTTTAATCACTCTTTTCTATTACGATGTGTTGATCGAGTTGATCGAATAAAAGCTGCTAACTTATTATTCAAGTGGTTAAAACCCATTTACATCTTAATTCGAGGCTGAGACGTGACCAGCACCTTGAGTCCCTGCGGTCTTCTTGATCTGGAGCTGCTACTTCTCAATAGGCCCCCCAAGTACCCCGCGAGACTGAGTGCAACCTGAACCAGGTCTCGCAGCAAAGGAAAGTTCCCCACATTGGTACCTGGAACCGAACTCAGGTTGCCCTCTTGGCAAGCAGCCGTGCTACCAACGCGCTAAGGAGATGATCAAACTTCCTATTCTATCATGTTTAATTTCTCAGAAATGGCTCAATTTTGATTAAAATTCCAAATATTACAGATACTTACATAACACATAAAATGTAGATGTTGATTTTTCTGGGAGTATCATCTCATTTTGGGTGATGTTTATGCAAGCAATAGTGTAAAAAAAGATGCAAAATCTTACTGCTCAAAAACACACAATTTATAGAAACACTTTTGTGATACTTTTTATTGGTTCAATTCTTTAAATTCTTATGTTTTTTTTTTTGTGTATTTGCTATTATTTTCTTGTGGCCATGCAAAGAACATGGAATTTGAAGTCATTACACAACAATCTGTTTTTTTTTTTTAAACTTTTCCATTTTAACCTATTGTATCCTCTTTAAGCCTCCTCACAAAGTGTATCTGGATTACAAGAAGTAGATAGAAGAATAAGCTTTTGAATGAATAGTGAGCAGAGAAAGTCTAGTGAATTCAACACATCACATTTAGTTCAGTTTATTACATTCTACCAAATCTGTGTGTCCTCTGTTGAGCAGTCGAATCCATGTTTATGAAATTTCCTCAATATTATTTGCTAATAATATTAGTTAATATTTTTATTATATATATTACTCATTTTAATATCATTGTCAGGCTCTTAGTAAATTGTGCATTGAATTTGACAAAGGAAAATGATAACATTGTAACTAAGTATTATGGAAAATATTCAATTTTATTTCATGTATTGTAAATGTTTAACGGCTCCCATATTGTAAATTCATGTTTAAACATGTTTGACGTTGGAAGAAGCTTGGGTCTGTTAAAGACTTTCACGTGGTTAAATTTCGGCGAAGCCATGCTACTTTGAATTTCAGTGAAGCGAGACGTAGCAGTGTGAGTTAGCTCGCGGGTCACGTAGGCCATTCACTCGCCAATCGGCGAGAGGCCAGGTGTGGCTGTGACCAATGGGCTACTCCTACGTCACGCAGTCTTGTAACCAAGTAGTGGGAGTTAGCGGAGGTTCAGTTAGTATATTATTGAATTATGTTCGTTCACTCTGATTTAGGACAGTGATGCAACTAGAAGTGCTTAAAGAAGTCGGCGAGAAGCCGCGTGAAATAGGAGTTGAAACTTGCATTAGCTTATTCCGCGTTGTATTATGGGGATGTGGCCTAGATATATCATTAGCAATAACCAGTGAAAGATTTAACGCAGCAACCAAGGATTCATCCTCATTTTACTGAAGTAGTAGTAAAACTACACTTCATCAAAGTGAGTGTTGCTGTATTTTATTTAATATTTATACACAACCCTGATATCATAAAGCTTTAAACAGTAAGGGCCAAGCTGAGCTTTATGACAGCCAGTCAGGGATGTGGGGCTGGAAAAACCGCCTCATCTTGTCTTCTGTGAATCATCATCAGGCATTTTAATAATTAAGTCAGAAAAAGGATACACGTCAGGATCTTTATGGCCGAGTTTGCTGTACTCTTCATCCGAGATCTTTGTTGCTGGCTGCAGGAATGAAGCGATCTTTTGCTCGAACGTACGACAATAGTCGCTGATTTCCTGCTGAGTAACTTGCAACTGCAAAATAAAATCATACTTTAGCAAACACGTGTAACAAAATGGTAACTTCATTAAAAACCAAGCTGGTAAATAAGTAACCCATAAATGAATACAAAAACAGAGATAACTACCGTATTTGTCCAATTACAAGATTTTTTTTTCCAAAATATTAATGTTCAGAGCTGGGGGTCGTCTTGCATTCACAACATATGTTTTCCGAATACCATATGGGGAAAAAGTAAATTTCAAACTTTGAGGGTATGGCAGTGGCGAAGCTTGGGAGAAATGGTATAGATTACTGCCAAGGTTGCCACATATGCAGCAAAATTTTGAGCGTTTCATTTCATGCCAAAAATTAAGTGTTAAGGAGATTATGAGCATTCTCATTGGGAAAAACATTACCCTTTGAGATTAAAATAAAATTATAGGACTTCCTTTCATATCTGTGGTTGTACATAACGTTGTGTTGGAAGTCACGGTCAAGAAGAACAAGAGAGGTTAGCTGTGCATTTCCCCACCTTGGGCTGCACATGTACTGCAATGTTACTTTACAAGCAAATTTGAACTAGGTAAAACATTTTACAATATATGATATTAAGTATGTTGTCTTAAAAGAAAATAGCATCCATAAATAATCATTGTTACAGCTGGCTCTTCCACTCAAAAACATTACGACACAACCATACTGTACTTTTCTATACCTTAGAGGAAGGAGGAATTCCCCGAGCGTGCATGATGCCACATCTGTTTGGCATTTCATCCTCGTTGGGATATTCACAGTGATTGTAGTAGTCCACTGAGTGTACGATACGAAGGTAGAACAGCAATCTGTCCAGCACCTGCAACAAACAGTTAATTAGAACCAGTTGGTTCAACCGGGTAAAACACACAACATTCAATGCCATACCAGTAGCTTAAAGCAACCGCACGGAGAGCGCGAGAACCATCTTCAATTTTCGGCTGTGGCATTGAATTTTTCAACTGGTTCTAATTTACTAATTGTGACCCCAGTGTACCTTTCAATATATAAGAGAGAGGAGCATTACCATTAGAATTAGCACAAACGTTAGTGTTATTACCATATTTATGCCAATACAAGACCACCCTCATTTTTCAGAATTTAATTTTGGAATTTAGCAGTATCATCTATATAAATAGAACACATAACTTACTGTTTAAATGAAATTTAAGGGTTTGCCACATATTTTGAACAAGTCCCTTATAATATTTTTATTTTAATATACAATTTGAATTTGCACAGAAAGTGGTTGATGGGGAGGGGAGTTTGGAAATGTACAATATGGGTGCGAATGTATGAGATGACAAAGATGGATATGATTTTGTTTAAGCCACACACTTACTACAACACATCATACATTTCAATTTGCACAGAAATTCACATTGAGCAGGAGACAGAGAAGGCAGAACATTTTGTATGGTACATGTGCGATGATCAGCAATGGCAATCTTTGTTATAATTTTCAATTAAGACAACACACTCAGTACAATAAATCATGTTAAGAGTGGGAGAGATGGAGAAGGCAATGCATTTCCATATTCCCCTCTTGTCAACTGCTCAAAACCTGAATTTCCGCACAAATTCAAATTATATATTAGAAGAACAAGAACAAGGGACTTATTCAGCTAAAGTGTCCAACAGTTTGTTCAAAATATATGGGAAACCTTTAAATTTCATTTAAACATTAAGTTTATGTCTTTTTATATAGCTGAAATGCTAAATTCCAAAATTAAGTTTTGAAAAATGGGGTTTGTATTGCATTTCGATAAATAAGACAATAATAAAATATATTTTTGTGATGAAGCTCCACTGTTTTAAATATTTCATTAATCTCAACTACTTAATTATTTATTAGTGTAGTATATTTCAAAACCCCTGCTGCAACCATCAACAATATTTTAAAAGTTGTTACCTTGATAAGCACTTCGTCTCTTTCGACAGTTGCTGTATCATCTCCCAATTGACCTTCCTCCTGATCTGCCGTGTGTCCCAGCAGTTCTTCTTCCTCTGCTGACGCTTCTTCAATCAGGTAGTCTGTGATGTTCTTCAGAACTGGGTTCTTTGACACCAGTCCAAAACTCTGCAAACACATCATTCATAATCAGTTGAGTACTAGGGTTTTACAAAACTTATCGTCTACATTTGCAATGGTATGCACTGTAAACCTGCAATTAACGAAGGCTCCACATTAACCAAGGGAGTCACACAAATTTTGTTGCAACATTTTCATTGAGTGAACCGACACACGTGTACGCTCATTGGCTGATGCTGTGTATTACAAACAGTTTGCAACAAAAACTACTGATCTCCCATGTTACATAACAGTATGATTATGTAGAATTGCAGCACACAGGATGCCCTCACTGTCTTCGCTGGAAACTGGAAGATGAGACCGTTAGAACAAAAAGCGTCATGACTGAACATCACAGTGGTGCTAAAGGTGTACTTTTGAATGCTTTCACAAAGTAGATGAGAAATATCCCACGTTGACCATCAGTGCACTTTAGGTGTGATAGTGTGCATTTAAACTCTGCTTAAAGTGAAAAGCTAAAAGCATGCAAGATAATCACACCTGGAAAATCAAGGAAACACAAAAAGCCAGTGCTAGAGGTTCAGTCTGACAAATTTGTTAGGAGTGCGCTGAGTCAAAAAGTTAGTAATTTCTTCCAAATTAATGAGTCACTTACTATCACTTGCATTTGTGGATGGATACCTACATTCAAGCAAACATCTTTTTATAAGCTGTTACTTGACATTGATGTACCGAACAAGGCTACAATGTGTCAAGAGTAAAGTGCAAGCAGAGGGGAGCAGCAGAACTCCAATCTTTATGGAACACAACCTCTTTGATTCAGATTAGCCATGTTTCTCGTATTTATTTTTGTATGGTGATTTCTATATTTCTTATTTATATCTTTAGTTTGGAATGCTATACACAGTAATTGTCATCAAATCAGCAGCATGCTTCTAAACTATCCCACGAAGATCAAGTACAAGAAACGCAATGACAGTTCAATACCTCCAATCAGAGGAGTACATGAGGCCAATGTGAATGGTACCATAGCAATGTTTATTGTCTGTTGGAAAAATGTCAATTTTGCATTCTTTGTGTACAGGTGACAAATAATTGTGATACAAAAAACCAATCTTAGGAAGGAAAAACTTGTTGGCAAATGGCAAAAGGGAATGGAAAAGAAGTACATCCAGAACAATGATTTCAAACTTGAATAGTAGTCTATCAGACAGTTATAAGCAATGATGGATCAAATGATTCAGTTTTACTCATTTGGTTTTAGATATTAGTTTCTATTCATCTGCATTTAAAATTAAGTTCTCAGATCCAGAAGTTGGCAAAAATTAATTTCAGTAATATTGGATTATAAAAGCATGCAATTTATCCAACACAGTCACCTGTAAATCTATAATATAACTCTCTATTATTTGTTAAATAAATATATTGTTACAAAACATTCAAATATTAACATTAATTTAATATTGCAGAATTATGTGAGATTATAACTTTATGTGGCGTGCTGCCAGCTGTAAGAGAACTTTGCGTTTGTTAAATATATCACAAGACATCCATATTTTAAGGTTAGTTTAATATTGCAGCAGAAAAATGGGTCCAGTCAAAACCTTGGTAAACTAAAGTAACTGCTGAAGGTCAAACATCATAAGCAGAATGTTTTAAAAGAATTTAAGGGACGTCATTATGATAAACCAGCCTAAGATATTCCATTTATAACACTATGTCACTTATAATTTTTATTTATGAGAGGGACCCCTAAGGTTGAAAATAGAAGCTGTTTTTGAAAAAACAAAAATATTAACACACACACCAACCTTTTTCTTTTGGACTCAGGGGACCTTAAAACACGTGTTTCTGGTAAATTTCCATATTGAACTTTAGACAGAATACAATACATGAGCCAGAGAAAGTAAAACTTGTATTTTTCACAACTATTTACTTACAGGCATTGGGATTTCTTCAATATCTTTATTCTTCTTTGATTCTTCCTCTGTACTGGAATCATTCTTGTTTGCAGAATCCTCAGGATCTACCCAGAGTCCAGCCTTTGAGTCCAGGTTGTGCACGATTCTTGCCGACAGCTTTATGTCGTGCCGCACAACTTGGCGATGAGATGTGATGCCATTTACAGTTCTAATTCGCCGACTCAGATCTCTGTTCACTATTGCACCTAGTTCACAATCCCGTAACTGAAACACAATTAAATTACAACCAAGTTAATTTCACAGCCTTGGACCATGAAATCATTTTATCAAGTCAGATGAGAGAATGTGAAAGTTATTTAATCAAAACAACTCCTAGAATTGAAAATGACACGACATTTACTAGTATTAAGAATGCTACAATAATCAAGAATATTTGGCATCGGCTACTCGTTCAGACAGTCACCAAATTTATTTCTGTGTTAAAATGGTTACAATTTTCTTTTAAAACCTGTTGCTATGTGTTTGTCATTGAAATCTGTTCTTTCAAAGAGAGCTGTAAAATAAAAGAGATGTGAAAGGGACGAGTGATTCCGATTTGAGAAACGTTTTAGTATTTTAAAACTGAAACCAATCACAGGGAATATTTTTGAAATGCTTGGCTCTATAAAAATGTACAAGACATAAATTGCGTGTTTTAACCTAATACAGTTTTTGTATACCTCTTATAGTTTACTATTAGGTTAAAGTCATTCAAGATGAAGAGGACTTCAGAGGCTATTTCCAAGAAATGCAGTAATCAAGGGTTTATTTGCCATGTACACAGCTTTTTAATCAAAATCTTTAATAGTACTTTTAAGAAAATAAAAAATTTGAAAAATGTCGCCTGTAAAGGATAGTTTGGGACGGGGGATTTTCTTTGAAAATCTTCATGTCTCATGCTTGGAAAATATACTTAAATATCTGGTTTAATACCCTTTTATGAAATTTGAGGTGGGAACCTCTTCCCAATTATTTAATTCATAGAATTTTTTTGCAATGTAACTACGTATGTGTATTATTACTTACAGCATTAAAATATAATTTAAGATATTTCATTTGTAAATATATAAAACAGAATGTGTATGACAATTGTATCTGTGGACCACCTTTTGTGAGGAAAATGCTGTCGTCTCACAAGCTATTTCGGAAGGACTCAAAGTCGCCAGAAAGATTTACAATTATAGTTTGGCCATTGTGTTCCCAAAGTTCCATACAGCGTGCAAGGTCAAGGGAAGACAATGAGAATTTCAGGATATTTGCCAGGTCGACAGGGTGCATAAAATTCGGCCAATGGGAAGCCAGCAAATTGAGATAGACACAAAATTTGGCAAAAGCAGGTAATTTAAAGGCGCAAAGTCAGTTTTAAATACAGATGTTCAGGAGACACATGTTTCTGGTGTGCCCAGGAAAGCAAAGGTCAGAATTGCGCACAAAATTGAGAATATTGTAATGATGTGTGAGTAGACCACACAAAGTGGCATTTGCATGAGTGCAGAATCGAATGCATGAACATCCGCAAAACTCTGTACGAGATTAAAATCATAGTGTAGAGCCTAACTGCAACATAATAATATAAGAAGAATGTGCCCAGGTCAACATAACAAATAACTAGTATCAGCAATATATCTCGTGTCATTTCGTTTCTCCACACTGAGTCTCATGTGAGAACACCACAGCGACCAAGGAGAGAAGGGACGCAAAGTCCACAGAAACCTGCCGAGTTGTGACGCAGGTGCGTGGTGACCAATGAGGAAGGACAGCCGCAAATTATATAAATAAGATGATTATTTTATAATGTTAGGCAAAGTTGAATGTTGAGTCAGTCCACTCTTAGATACTATAGAACAGGAGTAACAACCACAAAGAGCAGCAAAACCATTTTTTTTTTCCCCACTTTTTCGTTAGGGAGCACAACTGCTTCTATAAGGCGATGAAGTGTTTTGGATGGATGGATATATATATAGGGTGATAATGAACTATACCGAAATATTTTCACAGAATACGTAGATTACTTAGATAACTAATTTGAGATAGGAGACTTAATGAAATTTCCAAGTAACAGCTATAAGTTTCTGAAGTGCCAGTACGCCATGTATCGCGGCACTTTGTCTGGAATGAAAAAAATAATAATAAAAAACATTTACTCTGACAGGAATCGAACTCATGACCTTTAGGATAGCAGCTTCCCGTGTCACGCATTAAGCCACCAGAGAAGTTGAATAAACGCCTCCAGAGCAGGCTACATAACTCAAGAACATAGTTAATGAATGCTCAGTGTCGCACTTTTAGGTGATTAGTTCGAGATTTTACAGATTTTTGCGACATTAAATCTTGAGATCACTAGTAACGAGCTGCTAAAAATTGATATTTCTATACTCGGGCAGCAGTTTTAAAGACATTTTTTCTACCTGCTTTGCTTTAACACCGACTTATCAGCACCTAATACCCACACGTTTAACATTATGTTTATCCAGGGACTATACGTCGCCAATCTGAAATTACTTATATCAGTCACGTGCACAATCTCACAAATTATTTTGGTGTGGTTCATTAACATCCTGTATATCAAGTGGAGAATTTTAAAGTGCTTATAATTTCAGTTCATTGTTAAAAGATTCCACATCCTTCCTAATTTTTATTTTCCTCATCGTTATCATCTCCTTGCCCAGTCAAAAAATTATAACTTTAATTTATCCATTGTCTTTCTTATTTCTGCTTCTTTCACTTAATCATTCCAAACTGGCACACTTTGCCTGATAACATTTGTTAATACTACTCCCACAGTTTCTCTTCTAATTACGCATTTCCCTTGGCTCTAGTTTAATGCTAATGTCTACCACAAGCAGAAAATGGTAATAAAATATGCTTACAGAAGAAGAAACAACCCACCACATACACACACACTCACCTTTTTCTAAAAATGCTTCTTTTGAATACAGGAGGCTCTAAAACATGACTTCTGGAGAAAAACCCACCTACATGCCACTTTGTCTACATATCCCACGGGATCGAAGCTGAGGCACCTAGGTCTAACCACTCAACCATGGCGCAGCTCAATTTTATTGTAAAACTATTAACTCCACAAAATAATTATCCTTCACTGTAGGAAATTTATGCTCTCTTATTGCTTGAATTCAAAATTGCTGCTTAAGAATTTTCTTGAAATAAGCAATGACTATACTGCCGCCGCTGAATCTTGCACTCGACAGTTCTGAGTTAAGTTGGTACACAAGCAAAAACAGATGAAAAGCTTTACCCTTTTGTCTTTCTGAAGCAATCACAAAGCAGCATTCCGGTCAGACAATGGTAGCAGATCTAGATGCCACACCATTGCAATATCTGGTTATTTCCTAACACGTGCGTTGAGCTGTTCTGTGCAAGCTCCGTATTATTCAATGTTATTGTTGGTGATGTTTGTATGTGAGAGGTGGACAGACTTTTGCGGCAAGAGTGGACGCGGTTACATGGAACAAGAAAGTGAATAATGGTCACGAAAAGCACAGGAATGTGAACACTAATGATATGTCTTGGTGACGATGTTGTTTACTAGTTACTCTGGCAACGCCCTGAGAGTAAAGCTTAGGCTGATTCAGCCCAGTACTTACTCTGATGTTGTTTAAGTTCCAGCAGATCTCCTTGATGTTCACCTGTCTTTCAAATGTTACCCAACCTCTTCTGAACCATCTTCTCTCTGGCTGAGGGTCTGCTATTGCCACTCGCAAGAAACCTGGGTAGCGTTTGCACATCTGCAACACATCCAACTCACTCTAATTAATATAACTCATTGCAAAATAAAATATGACAGCATGAAACATGTGCAACACTGCATTACTACTACATGGTGTTTGACAGCACTCTACATAAAATATAAGAATCCCTCATATTCTCTTTCCATCCTTACATCACCAGTAATGTAAACAAAAAAGCTATAAGTTACAATAGCTCTGATTTGTTGCCAAACCTTTTACAGCTTTTCTCTATCAAAAATACTGCATTTATCTGAATACAAGACGACCCCCATTTTTCAGAACTTCATTTTGGAATTTAGCATGTCTGTATAAAAAGATGTAATTTAATGTTTAAATGAAATTTAAAGATTTGCCATATAATTTGAACAAAATAATGAGCACTTGAGCTGATTAAGTTGCTAATTATTATTTTTTTTACATAATTTGAATTGAAATTGTCTTGAAATTCATGTTTTGAGCTGTAGAAGGAGAGAGGAATGTACACTGTGGCAGTAGCGTAACTGTATTGACGATGATGGATATGCTTTTCTATTTAGACAACAGAAATTCACATTGCGAGGGGAGAGTGTACTGACATGTCTGTGACGGCGGCAGCATGTCATGTTTAGAGTGTGGAAAGCTTGCGCTAGTAGAACATGACAATAGCGATGGTGGCTGCAAAGATTAACAAAGCTATTTTCTATTAAGACGTTTTATCCAATTTGCCGTAAATTTATAATACGAACGGCACAGAAGGGAAATATGCATGAGGAAGGGCTAATTTTGGCTCAAAATGAAATGCACAAAATCTGCCACATACGTTGAAACCTTGATGGAAATCCCCAGGCTTTGCCACTGATGCACCCTCAAAGTTTAAAACTTAACTTTCCCCTGTATGGTATTCGGAAAACATATCGTGAATGCAAGACAACCCCCCAGTTTTGAACATTAATATTTTGGAAAAATCTGATATGTTCCATTCACATTACTTTCTCTACATCGCCGTAACAAATTATTATTAAAAAGCATATTTTTCTATCTACTTTATGATAATCAGCATAAACTTTAGCAGAAATTGTCTTACTACTTGCTTCCTTGTAAGTGGAAAGGAAATAATGGAATACACTAGGTAAAACCGATAGTCAAATTTTTCAAAAGCTGGTTGCCATGCAGAGAAGTCTTGTTTCTATGCAGGGCCAGGAGCTTACTATTTTCCACGTGGAAAAGGTTTAAGTATTTCCAATCTGCAAAAACTAACAAGAAATATCTCAGAAATGCTCAACTCAACACAAAAGGCATATAAGAGATAAATAGTGTGTTAACAAGACCTACATTTTTTGTGAAGTAAGTTTTTCTTTTACAATTTACCATTTATGCAAAATTCAACCAGAATGAACATGCCTTTAGAAGTTATTCCCAGAAAATTGAAGATATACATTTTATTTCTCATGTAAACATCTTTAATATACAATATTTTAATTAAAATTGTTACGAGGCATTTTGGGGAGGGGGGGGGGATTTCCTTGAAAATCTACATTCGCATCTTTGGAAGATACTGAATTTAAATGCCAACTTTGGTATTTAATGGACTTTTTGTTTTTGAGCTATGCACCACACACCCACACCCGCCCACATTTTTCTAAAAAGGCTTTTTTTTTTGGATTCAGGGGATCCTAAAACACGTATTTCCGGTGAAATCTCAGTATCAAATTTTTGGGTACAATACAATACCTTCTCTATATACTAGGTATAATATAGTACATGTAGAGAAAGTAAAAACATTGTCTTGTATTCGGATAAATACGGTAGTTCCTCTTAAATTACAATTATTATATTAAACTAAGCAATGCTGTCTAAATAACAGAGTATGAATGGATTCTTGCTGGATTTTAACAAATTGAAAGGGATGTATTGTGTGGAGCAGAGCAATACTCACAGCTTCAACTTCCTGTTTTGTGATGGTTGGGGCCAAGTTCCTTAAGAAAATGGAAGCAGTCTTATGCAGTGGCCTTGGTTTCACTTTTTCTTCACTTGAACTTCGCTTCTTGTTCTCTCTCTCTGATTCTTCCCCTTCGTCTGCACTCTCATCCTTGGCTTTCTCAGTCTTAGCGTTCTCTTCCTTCTCCTTTTGCTCTTTGTCCGACTGAAACAGCAACATTACTTACAGTAAGAGCAGCTAGCTCCAAACTGAAACTGTTTCATTTACTTCAGTACTTACCTCCTCCTCGTCTGACTTCTCTTCTGGTTTCTTAGCATCTTCCTCAAGGTCAGCTTCCCGTTCTTCCAGGCTTATATCCATTTCCTTTTCTTTTGTACTATCTTCCTCCTCTTCCTTTTCAGGCCCACTTTCATCACCATCTTTACTTTCCTCCAGACCAGGTGGCGGTGGTTCATCTTCCTCCATACCTGACACACCAAACATAGAAATCCTTTTTATAAAAATTTGTCATTAATTTATAGTTTTCTACTAGTATCTGAACTTTAATTTAAATCAACATTTTCTCTAAATTCTGTGCATTTTAAACTTTCCCCACAAGTGCCAGAGATTAAAGTATGGCTGGTTTTGTCAAATAATATTACAAACACTCTTAATATTTGTTTGCTAAATTTACTATAGTTATCTGATGATCTTAATTTTGGAATTTAGCATATCAGCTATGGAGGTGATTCAAATATAAATGGCAATTGTTGCAATTCAGAGTGGGGGGTTGAAGGGAGGGGGAACTAGCTTTGTTAGGCTCTGGCGTCAGTACAGCCATGAGTGAGCAACAAGTCCCTTCGTATGCTGTTATCAAGTTTTTAACCAAGGAAGGGGTTAAACCTTTGGAGATTTTAACTCATTTAAGGACAGAGTTTAGGGACACTACACTGTCGCAGAATTGAGTGTTTACTTGGGCCAGACAATTTAAGGACGGCTGAGAAATGCTCGATGCCCAAGGTCAAGTCTCACAGAGGAGTTTTGCTGGTTGATTTTCTTCATGATTGACATACAGTGACTGCAGCTTACTATTGCAAATGGTTAAGGTCTGTAAAAGTAAAAGATTTCGTATGCCCATCAGAGATGTCATCCTTCTCCAAGACAATTTGGCAATAGACACAATGGCAGACATGCACTGGGAACCCTTCAACACCCTCCCTATAGTCCACACTATTTTTGTTTGCATCCATGAAAGAATCACTTGGAGGGAAACATTTCGAAAACGAGGACGTCAAGGAGCCTGTGTACAATTGGTTGGCGACACGCCCTCAAACTTTTTTTGAAGAAGGAATGTTCAAGCTTCCAAAATGTTGACAAAAATGTGTAGAGTGTGAAGGAGGCTATGCTGATGAAGTCACTTATGTATATATTTAATTAATAAATATTTTTAACAAAATTACCATTTATATTAGAATGAACCACACATATAAAAGGAGGACATGGTAACTTAATTATTAAACACGTACAAGGTGCATCCAGAAAAGCTAATATGTAATGTGCCTGCAGAGCATTCTGATCTGTTGTAAGGGTCTCTGAGCGTTCAAGCGATACCTTTCGTTCCGAGCAGCTGAAGTGCCAGGTTTGTCACAAAACACGATGGAATTATCATTGCAGCAACGCTATGCAACAAAACAAACCACATGATCTTGCAAGCTTTCGGGGTAGTGCTCTATCGTATTTGCAAGTTTTGCAGTGGTTAAGGATGAGGTAGTCAACCAGCACAACTGACACTTGGCTCCCCACTCTTCATTTGGTAGGTTTTGCACAATTTTGCAGCTTTAATACTTGACAACACTGCAGAAAGCCAGGTAAACAAGCTCGCTCTCTCCTCTTCCCCCCAGCCCTCTATTCCCTGTGAAACTAGGCCCAAGTCATTGCTTCTAATGTTTCTCATATTCACTACCAAATATATAAAAAAGCTGATGCGTTCCATTCACATGACGGAAATAATTAAAAAATTGGTTCAAAATAACAATGGACACTTTAATACCCCAATCAGGACCAGTACTACCAACATTGTAAACTCTATCTACCTTTATGAGGTCACAACTGAAGAAATGCTTAGCATAATAAACAAATTAAATAACACATATTCATCAGGTATTGATGACATCCCGGATATCATCATTAAAAAATGTAGTGAGCATTTAATTGAACCTCTTGTTCATCTGTGTAATGCATCCATTACTAGTGGAACCTTTCCTGACATATTAAAAACATCTAAGGTCATACCACTGCACAAAAAAGGGGAAAAAACTAAGGCTTCAAATTATCGTCCAATTTCTATTCCTTCCATATTTTCAAAGATACTGGAAAAAGTAATGTATAGCATTTCTTTCATTTATTGAAAAAAATAATATAATTAATAATTCACAGCATGGATTTCGACACAAAAATTCAACTGAGACTGCAATATATTCATTCATAAACAGTGTTATAACTGCCCTAGATAATAAAGATAAAGCCATTGGCATATTCTTAGATTTAAGTAAAGCTTTTGATACTGTTAACCACCAGATGTTGCTAACGAAACTGTTTGATCTTGGCATAAGAGGGCCAGCTTACACTTGGTTTCAATCTTATCAAACAAACCGGAAACAAATAACAGAGATTACATATACAAACAGCAGTTCGTTCTGACATACTAAATGTAGCTTATGGAGTACCGCAAGGCTCAATTTTAGGTCCATTTCTATTTATATTATATATAAATGACGTAACAAACAGCATACAAGCTCAGAACATAGTACTATTTGCAGATGATACCAATTTACTAATAACTGAAAGAAGTAATGAAATGTTAAATAACACATTAAGCCAGGCAAGTAGAGATGTGGTTACATGGCTAACTAACAACAACTTGATTTTAAACACTGATAAAACAGTTTGTCTTAAATTTCATATCGCCGATAACATAAATATTAATAACAATAATAATAATGATATCCCTGTAGTAAAATTAAACAATCAATTGATCTCACACAAAACTGAAACAAACTTTTTAGGCTTGTGGATACAAAGTAATTTAAAATGGAAATCACATATTAAACACCTTGTAAATAAATTAAACAGGAATATATATGCTTTAAGAATTTTAAGTCAACATGTCAGCCTTCCTATACTTTTAATGGTATATTATGCTGACATACATTCTAGAATGAGGTATGGAATAATATTTTGGGGAAACTCACCAGAAGCTTAAGATGTATTTATTAAGCAAAAACAAGCCGTTTGCATTATATGTGGTGAAAAGAAGTTATGTTCATGTAAACCACTATTCCAAAAAATTGGGATACTTACTCTGGCATGTACTTATATATTAGAGGCAATATTATTCATAAAAAAGAATAGATTTACTTTCCAAAATAATGAAAATGTACATGCACATTATACTAGAAATCAAAAGGTTATTCACTTAACATCTGCAAGAACCATGTTGTGTAAAAATGGAGTATATCATTATATAACTCTCTTCCCAGTGATATCAAAAATACTGGAAACTATAATGCATTTAAAACCAGAGCAAAGGCTTTCTTGCAGGAGCACTGCTTCTTCACTGTAAAGGAATACTTACAATTTAATAAATATCCTCATACTATATCATTGTATTAACTATCTTGTATCATATCCGTACTGTAAATATGTACATATCTAACTTGCTGTAACTGTTGTAATATAAATCTAATCCTTGACGTATCCTGTATCAGAGTACAATGTACAAATTGACTTTAAAGGATTAATAAAAAAAATTGACTTTTTGTACATCTTGATAACAATTGTTAAAAAGCTTATTCTTCTATCTACATCATGATAATCGAGATAAACATTAACAGAAATAGTCTTATTACGTGCTTCCTTGTAAATTAAAGGGAAATAAGGGAGTACACCAAGCTGAAGCGAGTCAAATCTCTTTAAACGCTGCCTGCCATGTGGTTGAAATCAGTTTCTTTGTATTGCCAGCACTTTACAAATTATGTAAAATTTGGAAAATTTCAGTATTTTAAAACTGAAACCAATATAAGGAGTATCTCAAAAATAGTCAACTCCACAAAAAAGTAAATGACAAATTGAGTTTTTAACAAGATATACACTTTTTGTGTAGCAAGTCTATCTCTTATGGTTTACCAATTATGCAAAATTCATCCAGAACAAAGAGGTCTTAACAGGCTATTCCCAGAAAATTCAGGATGTACATTTGTCCTATAAACACGTATCATCAAAAGTTAGTCATTTTTGAGAAAATCAAACTTTTTTCCACGTAAAGGATAGTTTGGGGTTGGTGGGGATTTTTCAGATATCAAATAATTTCCAAACATGTATGGCCTCCAAGCTCCCCCGATCTGACCTCTCCAGAAATCTTTCTATGTACAGTGGCAGCCCACACTCCCTACATGCTCTCTCAAAGTCACAATTTCAAACTGTTGCCAAAAAGCACTAGCAACATTAAAAAAGGTGTTTGGAACTGTGCTTACAAGGAAATAGAGGTCATTCTCAGCACTTGCTGTGAAGAGTGTTACGGAAGATGTAGCCATCTTGTATTTGGAAGAAAATAATGACAATTTTCAGCAGTTGCTGAAGTAATGCATGCAAAATAGTTTACTGACATGTCAGTGTACTTTGTGTTCTCAAAAATTATGAAATTCTTAAAAATGGGGTTAAAAATTGATTTCTTGTATGTAAGGGTATGAATAATAATAAACTTGCAAATCAATTCAGTTTGTATCTGCAACAAAATTTGAGAAAACGAGTGAACTCTAGATGTGGGAACTTTACAAACATGTGAAAGATTCAAACTTTGCTGAGAAGCCTCGACCAGGTCCCACAGCTATACTGCCCTTTTGAAAAAAGCAATGCCCTACACCTCGGGAAACATGTTATAGAGGGTACTTTACTTACCATTACTGTCGCCAGGGGGTGCTGGCTCATCTCCACTCTCGCTGCCACTCTCATACTCGTATTCACGTTTCCTCTTCTTTCCCTGAGCTGTAACAGTACCAAAGAAGCCTATTCACTTTATTATGAGAGCAACAACACAGTCCTTCATTACAGGGTCTTCTTACACTCACTTCCACAATAACTCAATACATCCATCTCAAAATGGCCAGTAAACACAAAAAATGCAAAGTAGTTTTCGTATAAAAGCATGAGTTGAGACAGCGACGCTCACCTCACTTAAAATTAAATTTACAAAACATACATTTCAAGGGGGTTTGCCCTCTTCTTCAGTTGAAAGCCGACATATAAAAAAAAAAAAAAAATTCTATCCACACAAAAACTAAATATTACAAGGAAACAAGGTTAAAGAACATTTCAGACTCATTAAACAGAAACAGGCATATAAATCAGCAGTAGCATACCACACAAAATAGAAAATGGCTGAAACCTGTAAACAACCCAGTTTGGGGGAATACTTTCATTGACAAACACAAAGACCAACTCATGTATTTTGATGTCTCCACCATAACGGACCACAGAGCACAACTCTCAGCTATCAACTGGAGAAACTGACTCCTTCCCTCGTGTCACACTACTGAGTTATTTCATTTTGTATGCATGTTCAATCACAAACAATTCTTGCAAAATTTCATACTTCTGTGAAAGTAGTTTTCATTTCAGTAAATATTAAAAAAAGATGTCATTTCATGCAAAATGTCATCTTGAAACATAGATAATAAGAAAAAACTATCCTATCTATATATCTTATTAGTGTATTCAGCTATTTGCTGACAACACAGGTTCCACTACATAGTTCTTTTCACAAATGATGCTTGTAGACTATTCCAGCTAGATGCGAAGTAATCAAAATATACTGCAGTGCTTTCCAAAGTTCCAGATATTGAAGATTTACATTTGCTTCTTTGAAGGTTAGGGGAAGAGCATTTTATCAGGATGTGTTCAAGATCTTATTCACCAACAATAAATACTAGACTCAGTAAGATGAAATAGATATGTCTGGGTGACTAGGAGAGTTGGTATTATTATTCTGGGATGGTTTTGTACATTAGTAAATCATTTGGCTTTGTCAGATGATGATTGGTGCTCAACTACTACGTTATCAGCACCCTTAGAAAACTAAATGGGGCATGCAGACAGGACTAAAAGTGTGTTCAAATCAGCACAGGATAAAATGCAAGCTAAAATCAAACGTAAAAGCAACTCTAAGAATTATACATGGCTAAAACCATAAAATCTCATAAAACTATGTAAGAAATGGAGCGTTAATCCACCAGAGAGGTCGGCAGCTGGAGAGTGACTAGAGCAGCACATGCGCTACTGTCAGTGCTGCTCCACAGAGAGGTGACTATGGGTAAAAAAAAACAGTGGCTGATTCATAACCGAGCCAAGTGCACCTCCTGCCAGGTGATAGCGAGGTCTTTCACTGTCTTAAGCTTGTTACCACGGAGAGTCGACCACTCAGCATGCCATCCCGAAAATACCGCTCTCCGCACGACCGCCGTAAAATCATCTGCTGTTGCACTGGACTTTGTGACGGCCGATTTCGTGTTAAATCCACCAGTTCATTCCCCAGCAAGTCAAGTGTCCAGGAATCCATGCAGACTTCACCCGAACACTGGAAGTGTGGAGGGCATCCCACTAAAGGACAGTAACTGTACAGCTCACAAAGGCTTTGAAGCGCACTGAGGGAATCACTCACAATAAGGCAGTCACCCAATCATCGACGGCAAATATACAGAATGGCTCGGTAAATAGCATACAGCTCTACAGTATAAATAGATGCACAAACCGAAAGTATAGGAATCGGTGTCAGAAACGAAGGCATCGCCAGCACCTTTGGGACACTTACTGCCATCGCTATATATACTAATACGGCCACTGTACTTTGTTAAAAATTCTAAAAAACAAATACAGATACTAGAGATAGGGGTATCAGATTGCCCGTAGGCTGTCATCCCGAGATCAACGCAACCAAGGCTTGTCAGATCAAAGCCATGAATTTATTACATGCTATTGATTGTAGAATATGCACTAGATAAAGATGAGGTTTAGGTTGCAAAGAGCTGCCTGTTTACCAATATTATCAGCTATTTCATTTCCAGTTATACCACAGAACATAAAAACTACAACACACATTAAAATAGAAACAGAACCAGTAAAATCAGAAGAAAACATTTCCCTAACAAATTTATGCACTGACCGGAACTACTTCACATCAATAGGAAATACTACAGGCAAAACTCAGGATTCTCTATTTCCATTTTTGGCAGATTTATTTACGAGTTCATTCAAAACACACCTCAAGAAGGCATTCCCTTGGATTTTCAAGCTGCTATGTGGACAACACCTTTACAATAGTGTTATGCAAACATTTAGAATAGACCAAAAATTTATTTAATTTGCAAGACCAAACAATAAAACTTACTATGGAAAATTCCAGTACCAGAAAAGGTACAAACATAAATTTTTGCTGTAACAGATTATTCTTAAAAAGCATATTCTTCTATCTATTTCGTCACAATCAAGATAAATGTTAGCCAAAATTGTCTTATTACTTGCTTCTTTGTAAGTAGAAAGAATACACTAGGCTAAAGCAATAGTTAAATGTGATTGTCATGTGGTTGAAATCCATTTCTATGCTGGGACAGCAGTTTACAAGTGTCGGTGTGAGAAAAGCTTCAATATTCTAACAAATAACAAGGAATATCTCAGTAATTGTCAATTCCATGAAAAAATTATATACGACATGCATTGTATGTTTTAAAGTGATCTAAATTTTTTGCGCAGTAAGTTTTTGTTTATTTCTTACAGTTTACCATTTATGCAAAATTCATTCAGAATAAAGGGGTCTTTAGAGGCTATTCCCAGAAGATTCAAGATATGCATTTTATTTACCATATAAATATCTTTAATATATGGTATTTTAATCCAAATCTTTAGAGCTATTTTTGAGAAAATCAAAATTTTTGAAATTTTTTCCATGTAAAGGGTAGTTTGGGGTGGGGGGATTTTTCTCAAAATGTTTGTGTCACATATGTGGAAGATACTCAACTTAAATACCAAGTTTGGCACCGACCTTTTGTTTTCAAGTTACTTGTTCACAGACCTTTTTCCAAAAATGCTTTTTTTGGATATGGGGGACCCTAAAACATATATTTCCTGTGAAATCTCGGAATTCGAATTTACCTTCTCTATACACTATGTACATAGTACATGTAGAGAAAGTAAAAATGGTTAACTCCACAATATAACAAAAACTTATATGACTCAAATTGTGTTTTAACAAGATCTACATTTCTACATGTACTATGCACATGCCATTATTTTAAGCACCTCAACTATATTATTATTATTAGGGCTCAGATGTTTATGATATGTCATGTTTTTCCTTGCTTCCATTTCAGTCACTGTGTCTGATTAAACATGAATTGAACCTTTCTGATTACTTTTAGAGATGTTTTACGTATCATATATTTGCATTTTTAGGTTATTTCCTCGATTTTGGTCATATTTTACATATTTGGCGCATTTAAGTCATATTTCGGTTACATTCGCACACACGATCTTATGTTGAAATAAATATTTCTATATTTTAAAAGATATACTGAGAATTACCAATTCTGAGAAAGAGCTACTGATATTTTGGTTTGACTGTGGATTTCTAGGAAACAAAGTTATACGCTATGTCTACTGTGTAGTTGGCATTGCAGGTGAGCCTCTGGTGCCCCCCTCCCCATAACATTTCAGTAAAAAAGGAATTTTAAATCTTTCTTAATGTTAAAGTTGCAGTGGATCAGTGAATATCGACACGCCAAAAATTAAGTGTGAAAGTGCAAAATTAAGAAATTTCATTAAAGAGTTTGGAGAGGAGCTTTTCAGTCCTCTTCTGTAGAGTGTGTGAAGTTAAAGTGACATCAGGAAAGAGATTTAATGTGCAAGTGCATTGTGATATGCTAAAACACAAGAGCAATGTCAGTCGCAAATCTGCTATCAAAGCAGGCAACGTCTTTTGTTGGAAACAGTTGAAACAATGTCATCTTCCAAATCATCCGATTTTTCAAAAGATCTTTGTGAAATGATGGTATCGGCTAACATTCCCCTCAACAAAGTGAACAATGTTCATTTAAGAAGCTTTATGGAGAAATACACAACACATTGAAGAAAATGTATTTACCTTCGTGTTATGAAAATACTTTGCACAAAATCAGAAGTATGGTAGGGGAAAATAAGATTTGGGTGTCGATTGATGAAATGCCAGATGCTTGTAGGAGATCCACTGCCAATGCTGTTATTGATATGCTCTTTGCTGACCGTCCTGGTGATATATTTTTGTTGGACTCACAAGTTCTTGATTCTGTAAATATTTCTACAACTGCCATATTATTTGACAATGCCATGAAACTGTTGTGGGGTGGTGAAGTTAAGGGGGAAAATGTATTACTGTTTCTAACTGATGGAACGCCATACATGGTAAAAACGGGAAAATTCCTAAAGATTCTGTATCTGAAAATGGTACACTTAACTAGCTTAGTTCACGGTTAGGATAGAGTTGCCAAGGAGATAAGGAAAACATTTTCTGATGTGGATAGATTGATTTCAAATGTAAAAGGAATATTTGTCAAGGCTCCATTGAGGGTGAAAATGTTCAACGAAATTGCACCTTACCCTCGAACCAATTCTTACCTGGTGGGGCATGTTGAGTATTATTGCGACAACTACAAAGACTTAAAGAAAATTGTGTTCATATTTGAAAGCAGTGATGCGTCTTCAATCAAAATTGTTCAGCAATTGTTTTCCAGCAGTTTGTTGTGGGGTTTGGCCTATATGAAACCAAATTTTGGAGGCATTGCAAAATCAATTTCATGCCTGGAAGCAATAGGTTTGAAATTAAGTGAAAGTTTGGTGATTGTCAAAAATGTAGAATTGGAAATAAGGTGAACTAGGGTCACAGTAGCGGTTTCCATAAAGGACAAACTTACCAAAGTGCTGAATGGAAATTGTGGATTTTCAACAATATGCAGAATTGGGGTCATTTTAAGTGGTAAAGCTATTTTGGATGCAGATGACCCAACATTGGAGTGCAGTGACTTATTTCTATTTAAATATGTGCCAATAACATCTTGTGATGTTGAAAGGAGCTTCTTGTGATTCAAGACTGTTTTGAGTGACAAGCGGAGAAGTTTCCTCTTTGATAATTTAAGGATGCATGTGGTAATATACTGCAATGCTGCCATGAATGGAACAGGACAATAGGTACGTAGTACTTCAAACTTGATTTCACTGTAATTAATACAGGCAATTATTATTTATATCCACAGCTTGATATGATTTTTATTTTTTACAGGAACAAGAAATGAGAATTGCGTGGATAACAGAAGATACTATTATGTGATAATATTGTTGCGAAACAGATATTGTTTTCTATTATTAATAAATATTCATTAAATATGCATATTTTGCCCTTTTTTGGTTATATTTAGCCATTTTTGAAGTCATATTATGCTGCATATTTCCAACTTTTTTAGGTCATAAACATCCGAACCCTAATTAAGACATGGAAGTCTGTGCAGGTGAACTTACTTGGTGTAGTCTCCTCCTCCTCCTCTTCTGCAGACTTCTGTTTCAGGAATTCCTTCGCCTTCTTCTGCAGTTCTACTTGCTCTGATGTGATGGTCATCTTCAGTGGCTGTGATGGATCTTTCTTTGGCTCTGGCGGTTCTGCTGCTTTATCTCGCTCTTTCTTCTTATCATCGCTGCAATATAGATTTGTTAGTTGGTTAATAACTTCTTTAAATGCACTTACAAGCAACAATCCATTAAATATATCTTCAGCTGCTTCCACTTTAATGAAGATACAATCTATTTTACTTTCTCTAGCCCATATGTACAAAGTGGATAGAGAAGGTATTGTATTCCACTCAAAAATTTTATATTGAGATTTCTTCACTGGAAATATAAGTTCTGAGATCCCCTGAACCAAAAATATTTAGAGACATGTGCATGTGTGTGTCTGTTAAACACCAAACTTGGCATCTAAGTTTCAGTATCTTCCAAGGATGCGATAGTTTCTCAACAAAATCCCCCACCGTTTACATGGAACATTTTCTCAAAAATTACTAACCATTTTGAGTAAAATGCCATATCTTTAAGACATTTTCATGAGAAATGAAATGTGCATCTTGAATTTTGTGGGAATAGACTCCGAAGATCTCTTCATTCTGTATAACTGATAAACTGTAAGAGATACACAACACATAAAACACGGCCGGTGTCATTATACTTAAAAACTGTATTTTCTGGGCTGTTGCACGAGAGCACAACTTAGTAACATTTGCAAACAACTTTTAACTACACATATTTCTCTCGCAGCATTTTGGAATAAAATTGATTCCATTAATTACAGCTCCTGAGAGACAGAGGAAGAAATGATGTCAAAAACCTTTTGGCCAAAGGACACAATTTTGCTGTGGTTCCAAAGAACATCCCCTCTGAGCTTATCACACAAGTCAAAAATGGTATTTCTAGCCTACTTGCCGAAGAGGTGTGTTCAGAAGCTTGCCGAATATTGAGGAAAGCAATCTTTCGTGGGTTGTAAGACAAAAGCTACGGTACAATACTGATATTGTGCTCCCGGTAGATAAAAGGAATGCTACGGTTGTTTTGGATTCCAGGGTCTACAAAATTAAATAAAATCGCTTCACACCTGAAACATACCAGATAGTGAATTGCAACCTGACAAGTAGTATTCAAAACAAAACTAGGCCTTGCTTCTGGGATCCAGACATGATAAAGGCAGCAGAGAGATTACCTCCCAGTCTACACGGGTTACCAAAAACCCATAAGAATGATGTTCCGTTGAGACCAATAGTTAGCACCATTGGAGCACCGACATATAAGTTATCTGACGTCATTCATTAATGCACTGATTGACCATCACATCAAAAACTCCAAATAGATGGTCGAAATTATGGACAACACTGTAATCAACAAATCTGATATGTTGGTCAGCTTTGATGTGGATTTGCTATTCACTAAAGGACACGGAAATTTTGATCCAGAAACACTTGCATTGTTTGAACATGTCTTGACTTCAAGTTACTTCCAGTAGAAAGGGACATTCTACACACAAAAGGAAGGCGTCACCATGGGAAGCCCATCGAGTGCTACCTTTTGGAATGGTTTGAAGCTACGGCGTTGGAAACGTCAGAATATAAATCATCCATCTCCCTTTGTCATGTAGAAGACATTTTTGTTGTCTGGCCACATGCAGAACAAAGGCTTCTGGGAATTTTTGAACATCTGAATGGGATGCACAATGCTAGAAGTGGAAACAAATGGCCGGCTTCCTTTCCTGGAGGTTCTTGTATATAGAAAACACTCTCGGACATGAAGTGTACAGCAAGCCCACTCACATGGAACACAGCATCAAATCACCATCCCACTCAAAAAAAGGGAAAAGTCATGTCCAAGCTTGAACAACTAGATTCTAAATTAAAACATCTGAAAGAGGTACTACAAAACAATGGCTACCAATTGTGCCTTGGCACATCAATGTACCGGACACCAACGACGTTTCTACAGACGTCACAGTGTGCATTACAATACAAGAAGGGCATCAAAACTGTATGCTTCCTTCAGTAAAACACCTGAGGGACCCACTAAGCACTACACAAGTCTACAAAATACCATGTGAGAGTGGCAAAGTGTATGTCAGCACGACTGGAAGGACTGTTAAAAAGTGTGTAACAGCACATCAACGCCTAATGCAGCCAGAACATTCAGCACATATTCCCAGAGGGCCATACAATCAAATTTCAAGATACAGAGGTGTTGGCAAAAACAAAAGGATATTTCAATCTTCTCAGGACAGAAGCATCCAAACAAAGCCGGTGGTTGGCAGATAAGTAAGACCTGGCAACCGGTATTAGTAAACAACAGCTGGTTGGCTGGACACACCCATGTGTTGTCACCTCCTCCTAAATGATGACAATAAACAGCCTTCATTCCTTTACCTCCTACAGTTACTGACAGTGCAAGTTGGCGAATCGTATGGTTTGCATTTTAACCAACGACCACAGCATAACAGCCCACAAAATACAGTTTTTAAATATAACACAAAAACTTACTACACCAAAAATGTAGATTTCATTAAAACACATTATTTAATTCATGTACATTTTTTGTGCCGTTGGTTTGTTTTAACGTACATAAGATTTTCTCAAATGGGACACATCTCTCTTCGGTTTACTCCCAGCCAGAAAAGAGAACCAAATTTCACATAGAGACCAGCTTTTCTATCACTAGTGTATTCCCCCTCTAGTAATAATACTATACTAGCGTGACACAGATAAAAGAATAAAGTTGTGTATGGAGGAAAGTTTGTTTCTGCAACAGCTAGAGAGTCATGTAAATGGAACACATCACTTGTTTCTTTTTATACTTTCTCTACTTAGTACATAGGTAGAGAAGATATTGCATTCCACCCAAAAATTCTATACCAATATTTGACCAGAAATACACGTTTTAGGGCTTGTGTATCTAAAAACCAATTTTTAGAAAAAGGTTTGTATGTGGTGTATGTGTCCATGTGTCTGTGAACATGATAACTCAAAAATTAAGTCTGTAAAATACCAAATTTGGCATTTAAGTTCAGTATCCTCCAATGCTACCTCCTCACCCTAAGCAAGATTCGAACTCACAACCTTTTGTCTGCCTCACACTTAAAAGGTCGTGAGTTTGAATCTCACTTAGGGTGAGTTATCCGGATACATTTTTTTTTCAGAGTTTTCCCTTATCCTGAGAAGACGAATGTTGAGTAACCTTAATCTCCATGGACCCCAAGATCCTTTCACCAATTTCATTCATCGTCTGATATGACCAACCAGGTTAAAAATGGCTATAACACTTTTTATTAAAATAATACATTGTATTTATCTGAGTACAAGACGACCTCAAATGCAAGATGCCCCCATTTTTCAGAACTTAATTTTGGAATTTAGGAATTCATCTTAATATATAAAAAAAGAAAGATAACTTAAGGGTACAAATGCTATGAAGGGGTAAAAAATTACTCCTGATATATGGTGGACTTTGAGACAGTGATGTGTTTTAACAATTAAAATTTAGTTGAGTCGATTTTGTAACACTACATCACTTACTTTTTTATTTCGGAAAACATGTTTCAGAAGCCATGTGCTTCCATTGTCAATTCCTTTGGTCGACTACCGGCATTGCTTGCTGTGGTGGTTGTCTCTGTCCCTGGTGGTGGTTTGATGAACTTCTGGATGAGTAGATCGCCTGGCGGGATTTCAAAATTGAAAACCCGGTTCTTGTTTTTCCAAATATATATGTTTTCCCAAACTTTTAATTCTGTCTTCCTTGTGATGTTTTTGAGGATTTTTGGGCTTCTATTTATAGTGTGTTTCTCTTTCCAAAAATGCCAAGCTACTGCAGATTTTTCTTCTTGTCTGAGTTTAATATTTCTGTGGTGTTCTTTTGCCCTGGTTTTTATATTTCTTTTTGTTTGGCTGATGTAGATTTTTTCACAGTCATTACAGCTGAACTGATATATTCCTGGTTTGTTTTCTTGTGGAATATCATCTTTTAATTTGGAATTTAAAATGTTTTTTATAGAGTAATTGTTTTTAGGGGCTAGAATGATGTTATGTCTTTTGAAGATCCTCTGGAATTTGTAGAAAGTTGTAGGGTGGTATGTAAACTTCTTGTAGATCTTGTTTTCTTTCTGGTTTTGAGTGAGTGTGCTGACTTCTTTAATTCTCTTTCTATTTTTGGCTTTATTAACTTTTTTGTACACCAGTTCTGCCCGAAATCCATTCTCTGTAGCTATGTCCAAAATTTTATTAAGTTCACATTGGTATTCTGTTTTTCCCATTGGTACATTTACCAATCTGTGTGTAAGGCTGTTGAGTAAAGCATGCTGATGGGGAATGGGATTGTAACTCTTTTGTTTTATATAGCTGTTGGTGTGGGTAGGTTTTCTGTAGATGCCAAATGTAAGGTGATTATTAGTTTTTATGATTTTTAGGTCGAGGAATGGTAGTTGTCCCTCACATTCCTTCTCCATTGTGAACTTTATAGACTTTTCTTGCATATTTAGGAGTTTTAGAGCATCTTCTAGGTGTCTTTCTGGGACTATTGCAAAGATGTCGTCTACATAGCGGTACCATATTTTGAACATCCAGGGGAATGCCTTTTTAATCCTAGTTTCCATAGTGCTCATGAAGAGATCTGCTAATATAGGTGACAGCGGGCTGCCCATAGCTAAACCAGATGTTTGTTTGTAATATTTCCCGTTAAATGTGAAAAAATTTTGAAAAACAAGAACCGGGTTTTCAATTTTGAAATCCCGCCAGGCGATCTACTCATCCAGAAGTTCATCAAACCACCACCAGGGACAGAGACAACCACCACAGCAAGCAATGCCGGTAGTCGACCAAAGGAATTGACAATGGAAGCACATGGCTTCTGAAACATGTTTTCCGAAATAAAAAAGTAAGTAATGTAGTGTTACAAAATCGACTCAACTAAATTTTAAAAAATTACTGTTTTCGTTTTTGGCAGTTAAATTCTCTGAAGTTTTCCAATTCAAAAAATATATATACTTTTAATACGATGTGTCCATTTTTAGCATTTAAAGATGGCGCGCAATCTTTTAAACGCTCCACAGCACCACAGCCCTTTTTCTGCATCTTCAATCTTTCTGCTTTCTAAGATGACAGAAACTTGAGGGAAATTTTTATGTTGAATGAGCTGCACAAAGCAAGCCAGGACCAATAGGAGGAATGCTGAGAAGCAGGAATAAAGATTCATGTGAAGTCAGATTAGCAGTTCAATTTCCTCGATATTACATTTTCTGATACACATGTACCTTTTACTCAGGAATTATTGATGCTAGAATGTTGAAATTTTCTACACTTATCTAACAAACATTAATGACGTCTGACTGCCTGATTCATAAGCCTAGCTTACAAATTATGGAAATTAGAAATTAACCATCTGAAAATTGAAATATTTTAATCTTCTTTTTTCCCCACAAATGTGTTACTTTTTAAAATAATTATCTTGAGCCATATTCTTCTGATTCTGGCAGTTAGAGTAGATAAGTATAATTACATCATGTGTAAAAATTTGAATATTCAGCTTTGAAGGGTTTCTAAATAAGAGGTACATGAAATTGCCCATATTTTTTCATGCAAATTTTCTATTTTTTCACCAACATTATGATTTTTAAAAAATAAAGTTTTGCAGATAAAAATCATAAAGTTTTCACCAGGAGAAATACAGACTGTTATTGTACATGCCACAAAATGTTCATGAAAATTCATTAAGTACTTCGTAATATGTGAGGGGTTAATTTTGACAAATTGTTAAAGCCTTACAACCACACTACCTTGTACCCTTAATTTTTAAAGATTTGCCACATATTTTAAATAACACTACTGGACACTAGCTGATTTAAGTCTTTTATTTTAACTTAATTTGAACTTTCCCGGAAATTCATGTTTTGAGTGTATGATGGAGAGGGGTAATGGAAGTGTATGGTTAGGGTGTGATGGCAGCAGTGTAACTGCATGACCATGATGGATATGATTTTCTATTTAGACAACAGAAGAGAGAAAATTGAAGATATACATTTTGTCATATAAATATCTCAAATATACCAGATTTTAATCCAAATCATTAGAGCCATTTTTGAGGAAACCAAAAATTTCAAAATTTTTTTCCATGAAAAGGGTGATACTCAGTTAAATATAAAGTTTGGTATTTAATGGACTTTACGTTTTTGAGGCATATTGTCCACAGACACTGGACCTTTTTCTATAAATGCTTTTTTCAGACTCGGGGGCTATCAATACATACATTTCCGATGAAATCTTGACATGAAATTCTTAGAATACAATACCTTCTCTATGTACATTATACAGATGGGCTAGAGAAAGTAAAAACTGTTCCAAAGATGGAAACAGAGTATTGCTAGTAGAGGGCAGTGCTTAAAATGTACAATAAGCAATAAAGATGTTATAGCAAAAGTTCTCTTTCTTTTGTAACACAACTCATATTGTAAACAAAAGATGACCCCCAGTTGTCAATGTGAACATTTGGGAAGAAAACAAAGTCTTGTATTCAGATAAATATGGTACACATAATAATTTTAACAAAAGTGTGTTTTGGAACAGTGATATGTATATGTTGAGGTGTGACGGTCCCTGGTGTCTAAGTGACAAACCTCCATAATATATTTTGTGGTGGCAATTCAAAGTTGAATACATGGCATTGGTTTTTAACGATGTGGATTTTCCCCCAGACGTCTAGCTCTACCGCATATCTGGCAGGTTTTATAAGGTGTCTGTTAGGTACTATTTCATGGTTAGTAGACCAAAAGTGGTGTGCAACGGCTCATTAAGTATTGTTTCAAGGTGTCTTTTGTTTTTCCAATGTAGCATTTGTTGCAATCTGTGCAATTTATTCTGTAGATTCCTGATTTTTTGTGTTCTAGGATTTGTTGTTACAGAGCGTTTTTTGTAGGATGAACTTATTTTGGGGGGCAAGTGTGATTTTATGTTTTTTTAAACTTGTGGTGTAGTTTTGGGTGATAAGTGAACTTTTTGAAGCAAGATTTATCTATCGCTGGGCTCAATTTTGTGGTGTCTGTGATTAATTTCTGTTGTGTGATTTTTGGTTAAAGCCATTGTTTTTTGCTGTAGATATGAGTTTACATTATCTGTTGTATTTTTCATCTTTTAATGGTGTGTAGACCATTCTATAGGCGAGGCTATTGAATACTGCAGTTTGTGGCCATAACTCTTTATATAGTTGTCGGAGTGTGGGTTTGTGATGGATACCAAAGGTTACTTTGTTACTTTCTCTGATTATTTTCATATCTAGAAATGGAAGGCAGTTGTCTTTTACAATTCTATCATTAACTGTATTTTCTGTTTATGTTAAGCAATTTGAGGGAGTCCTGTATGAAACGTTTGGGGACTATCTAAGCCAAGTTTTGAAGATGTGTGGGAATGTTTCCAGGTAGCTAATGTGAAGGAAGCTCTATTAGAAGTGGGCAGATTGGGTTACCCATTGAAGGCCTAAAGTTTGTTGGTATGTTCTGTTGTTGAAGGTGAAGTAATTCTGATCTACGCAAGTGATACTTAAGTGTTATAAACCCAACTTGGAAATACTCTATGGTAACGTACTCTTCTCCAAGAATGAAGGGTTTGGGTTCTTCCTCTTCCTCCTCCTTTGCAGGCTCCATCTTAGTCTCGGCTTCACCTGCTGCCTGCTTGTCTTCTGGAGAACTGGCGGGTCCCCCAGACTTGGCTGTCTGGTTGTTACCTGAGCCACTGCCCCCAGAGCTGGAGGCTGTGGACGACTTCGCAGGCTCGTCCAGAGCCTGGAGGTCATAGTCTGTGCCACCCTCCAGACGTATTACTGCTGCATCTAACAGACGAATCAGCTGCTCCGACTGATCTGCATCTATTGATACAGCATCCAACATTTTCTTTTCCAAAAACTCTAAGAAAACATTCACTCGGTTCTGAAAAATACAATAACATTATTCAACTATTTGCATAAGTGAATATTTCCTCATGATGTAAGTGTCAAAGGTTTCATTCCTACCTTAAGAGCGGACATCTGCTCATCCTTTCGTTTTACAGAATCCTCCGGATGATATTTTATTTTGAACCTGAAGAAACATTCATAAAACGTTTTAGCTTTCAAATCATAATGACAGACATTGCAACAGACAAACCGTGAGATTGGTAGGAAGGAGCGCCAACAAATCTATTTTGTACAACTGAAAACTGACATTACGCCACTCAAATGTGACATGCATGGAGTACCTGTCCTAATACCTGTTCACTCAGGGAAGCTATTGGTACAGCAGTGTGCAGTGCCTGTTGTATTCCGTGAGGAATTAAGTTCCCTGTGTAATAATAATAATACTTTATTCATCACATGACACATATTGAGTTAAGGCTTGTAAATTGGTGATTCGTCAGATATAGTAAACAAATTGTGAATAAAATTGTTATGTACAATATTTACAAGATCACAGTTCATCTTCCACTTACTCCTTAATTGGGTAATGTGTTTTGTTAACCAATAAATTTTTTATAGATCTTTGCCAGAAATTTATTGCCAAGTCATTCGAAGTTCTAGAGGAGGAGTTAGAGAGGTAATCTTGCAGAACGCCGTTTTTAGGTTACCAAAATACACACAATGCTACACTTCAAGGTTAACGCACTGGATATTGTCACAATTATTGTTCTGCTACGGCAACAGTTGTCTTCGGTCTACTCCTCAAGACAGCAGATTGCTGTGACAATTGTCAACGCAATTCACTAGGCAGTTGGACCAAAAAAAATGCATAATACATAAATTGTGTGTTTTAATGTGCTCTACATTTTTTGTGTGGTAAGTTTTTCTCTATCTCTTACGGTTTAGAAGTTATGCAAAATTCATCCAGAATAAAGCAGTCTGGTATTCAACAGTCTTTTTGTTTTTGAGCTATGCTGTCCACAGACAGACACACATGGACCTTTTTCTAAAAATGCTTTTTTCGGACCCATAGGACCCCAAAATATATATTTTTCTGATGAACTCTCAACATCAAATTTTTTGGTGAATTCAATACCTTCTCTATCCAGTTTACACATTGTACATGTGGGCTAGAGAAATAAAAAATTGCTAAAGAAGTAACCAGATTTTGCCAGAACAGGAAGGATGTTGTACCAGCTCATCAAGCACATGTAACTCAAGGTCTCATCCTCCATACTCTCCGAACCTCACTTCTTCCCTAAAGTGGTCACCATTTTCAAAGTGGTGAACAGTTGAACAATGGTGTCATGGGTATACTGAACAGACTGTCAAAAAAGGAGATTTTTTTGGTAGTGTTTAACGCCTGCTTTTATTACTTGTGGCACCGCAGGCAATGACACTGATGACACATGAAATGTGATGGCGGGGGAAACCGGAGAGCTCGGAGAAACTCCTCCTACACCGCTTTGTCCACCACACATCTCACATGAAGTCACTTGGGATTGAACTCAGGCCATCTAGGTGAGAAAAAGGGGTTCAATGAGTGTTTCAAACAATGAGTAAATCATTGGGATAGTTATATTTCATCAAGAGAAAGTGAACTAGAATTAAATAAAGCTATTACGTGTTAATTAAGCCAATGTCCCACAGTCAAAATTTGGCCCAATTTTTTTTATGCAACATTGTGTACAATTTCTGCATTCCATTCCCATGGTGGTTTGTTGATCAAAATATTTCTCTCATGTACATGAAAATGGTGGAGGTTGCTGATCCACAATTATTTACTTTTGCTGTCGCAAGAGCATATGACAGAAAGACAAAATCAATAAAGAGGCATTGGTGGACTAGGAATGCAGACCAAGGAAGAGGTATACTACATGTGCTGCAAAATGAACTCGTCTCTGACCCTGTAAGTTGTTTGGAAAGTTGCTGGCAAAAATCACTCGCCAAGACACAAATAGAGGCAGTCCATACCAGCAAATCAAAAGAAACACCACGTTTTTATATTTTTGTTGAGAAAAGAAGGTCAGGTACAAATACATTTGCAGGGATTGTAAATACCCGTCATTATTTCATAAATCTCTGCCACACCAAAAATGTGTATTTCAACCATAGCTCAGATAGTATAACCCTATTATTTAGGTCAGATGCAGCAAAGTTTCACACAAACAATCACATTGGCGGGCAGAAAGACGCAGCGCTAGCTGCCACCAGGTCGCTCATTGGTTGATTTCATAAGTTTGGATCAAAAATTAGAAACCACTGTATCCTGTTGTAGCAAACTGGAATTGGGGCAAAAAATAGGACGGAAATTGTATACAATGAAATTATCCGATGTCCCACGATCCGATTTGTAGTTTGAAGAGTATTGGAGCGTGGAACATCGGCTTTAGTTTGGCTATTTATCGTATACAGTTCTCCATGCATACCTATTTTAGGTGTCCTCCTTCCTACCATCTCGTTCAACACAGTGCCAACTATACAGGATGCAATGTCCTCCTCTCAATTCTAACCACAACAATAAATTTGTTTTCACTAACATTTGCAGTCCTGTAGTTAGCCTTTCAAATGTCAACCAAACCACTGACTCTCACATTACGCCCTAACCGACACCAATTTTAAAACTTATTTCAGCATTAAAATAAATAACACAAGGGAAGTGTTAGACTTGGCGCAGTTCACCATAATACATGCACTGCAAATCCACACAAAACTACAAATCTGTGTCTATGTGTTTATTGGGCGACTGAACCTGCTTTATGCAACATCTATGCTCATATATTTACTCATATTTAGATACAAGAATTTAATTATATTTCTAGTGTAGCAAAAGGACAACAAAGTTACAAGCACTTCATTCCTCTCAAAAACAAACTTGATGTCAGCAACTTCTCCCCCAATCAAATTAGCAGTTTTATCATTCATACAAACAGCTGTTTCTGTAAAACAATTTCTGTTTTCATAATCTTCTTTTACACTTTCTTTCTCAAATATCTTCATTTTAATTTATTTGTACCTCTTTCTGCACTTCATTTTAATTTCTTTGTACAACTTTCATTATTAATTTTCTTCTCCACATTTTGATCAGTAATTCACCATTTCTTCTCCACATTCTCATAGCATTAACGTTTCCTGGAAAAATTACACAGTTCCTCAATCACATTTTCTTCTATCATAATTACCTTCTCCCAAGTATTTATCCACGAATATCTTCCTACAGTGTTTGGTATTTGCACAAATATAATCTTTCAAAATCATTATCTTTCCTGATGTTTCCATCACACACACATCCTTTGAGCCAACGAATTCAAATTAATACATATAAAATCTCTTCTTAAATACATTATAATGTTCTTCAAAACTCATGTTTTATTCAAAGAATTGCACATCCTTTTTGCATTATGACAATTCACATCAAGTAAGAAATTAAGACGAATGAAGCATACATTCTTTACTTTTCATTGTTTACTTTCTTTGGATCACTAATTGCCTACATATGAGTAAATATGTGCATATATAATGTTTTAGAATGATACTTGGGTTCAAATTGTTACTGAAAATCTGATACATCACTCTCTGTTCATATAACCCCTTATACATTACATATTCACTTAAAGTGATTCTTTAGTTAAGTCATATTACATTCAAAGTAATATGGGCTTAAAGAAGTCAATATTCATTACTGATGAATTAATGCTGTGATAAAACAATACAATAGGATACTTTATACAAAGAACACAGCATTTTAACATTGGAAAACTTGGAAATTCATTGAGTTTTTTATTTTTTTTTTCTCTCATTGTTTACCAGCCATATGAAACTACAGAAAACTCATTCAAGAGGACTTCCCAAGCTATTAGCCAAAAGCTCAACAGTGATGAGTAGGGCTCGGATTTTTAGGTGCTAAAAAGTATGAAATATGTGCCAAAACAAATAAAATATTTTTTAAAGATCTGAACGGCTAATCTAATAGGTGGTACTCAGGAGGGATCACCAAATACAGTATACGACCACGTGCTTCCTCAAATTTTCCGTCCTGAAAGATTCACAATTGTGACGAAGAAGGGCCTTAAATTTCGAAAATGAGGAGTAGTCTAGCGTAATCATAACATGGAATGTTACTCACACTCACATCAATAATTTCAAGATTTTACCATGAGAACTGAAAGCATATTGCACTACTTTTCAATGTGGATATGTAACTTGGCAACACAAGTAGAAGGTTGCAGATTCACAGCTTAACAAGTATACATTAGCCAGGCTGTGAGGTGATAACAGCTGTTTATGGCAGTGCAGCAATTCCCATTCTTATCTTGTGAGCTCATGTAACCAGGGAAAGCAATCTTCTATACCTCACATATCAGTTCTTCCAATAATTAACAACAAATTGCGTAATTCAGCATTACAGAAGTGCACAGTGACTTGTTAAAAATAATTCTCTTGCTACTTTTGTGATTTTATGAAATTATGTGAAACTGATTTTAGAAAACTTTCCTTTGTGCGATTTTTGTGTAATTTATGTGAATATACCAAAAATATTTGTATAAAAAATCAGAAAACATGCATTTTTATGTGCAATTAAACTTAAAATGTTTGTTCTAGTGTACATAGCCAGAACATTACACTCAGTTTCAAGTTCATGTTACGACGCAAACAACATATGTATTTACCTAAAAATCCGAGCCCTAGTAATCAGACAATATTTATATCAAAATCTTTCTATCTTACCTCCTCTCCACCAATAACAGACAGCTGGACTGTTAGACAGACCCATTTCATTCAAAAAATGATTTGATGCTTTAGGTGACCAGAAAATTTTTATTTCTAGTGAAATCTAATACCAAAGTTTTGGTGGAATACATTTTTTACATGTATCTAAATGGCAATAAAATATTTCCTTTTTTTTTTATACTGTCAGTTCATTCATGAATGAATGTCGAGTACCACTTAGTGTACATGGGCCCTTCCCGTCCATAAGCCTTTAATATGCACTTGCCTCTGAAGGCCTGGCTAATAAGTTATTCTAATATTTTGTAGTTTGCCTCTGTGGTTGAGTGGTCAGCAAGCTGACTTCTCACCCAGAGGTCCCGGGTTACATTCCCGGTTGGAGCAGGGAATTTTTCTTTAACCAGAATTATTCCCTATCCCCCACAGAGTCTGGAAGTATGTATGTGAGAGTGAATATGTGTGTGTGATTGAGGAAAATAAAAGGATTTAAACCTACAGACATGTTGTTTCAAGTGCAAAGCCCCTGATATGGCCTTAGATGTTAAAAACAAAGGCAGAAAGCCCTTAGTGTGGGGATGGTACATCTGCCTCACATTCTACAGGTCGCAAGTTTGAATCTTGCTTAGGGTGACTTACTGGAGGTATTTTTTGGCGTTTTCCCTTATCCTGAGAAGATGAATGTCAATTAACTTTAAGCTTCATGGACCCCAAGATCATTTCACCTATTTCATTCATCATCCAATGTTAAAAAAAGAAGGGGGGCTTTGACCACACATGTTTTCTGGAATTTCTATTTCAGGTGAAAATTTTATATCCAAAATATTAAATGTTAGTGTTTGTATATGACACTTATTTCAATATTTCAGCAGTGATTTGGGCATCTACACTCCAATGTATTTTCTCCCAGTTCAGTGGAAAACAAAATAGGCTTCATGTTCTTTATATCTAAAATAAGCATTTCTGTTTTTGAATCACAGATTTTACTTGAAACCAATCTGAATGCTTCTCTTATTGGTTTTTTAGAATGCATGGATACCAGACTCAATTATTTAAGATCTACATTATTATTTTGCCTGCTGCAAACAGAATTGTTGCTTAATCCTACAGCAGTAATTCAGAATTGGATTTCAGTGCATGCATTAGGATACAAACCCAAGTCTACTGAATTTTCTGTTGCACACATTAAAGTTATATTAAGTAGGGGAGAGATAGTTAAATCTGAGTGATGAATAACTCTCACCTTGATTGGCTGCCATATTTTTCGCTGCCCCCACGTGAACCATTCATGGTTCCAGAAAACGCTAGTTCAAAATGTCGCTAATTTCCCTAATACCGCGCGCAATGAACCCCAAATATCACGTGTTAATATCTGGGTTCGTGTTCGGATAAAAAGATAGGCGACCACTGCATTGTGCTCAGTGGTATACGAACTAAAATTGTTTCCACACCATCCTTTGTTTTGTGTTTACATTTCCTTCCACAGTGCAATTCATTTTCAGATCATCTTCTTTATATTCATTTTCAGATTTCCAGTTGTCTGAACTTTTATCTCATTTCATACACAATTTGGTTTTTGCTTCATTGCATTCTTTGTGTGTTAACTTTCTCCATTTTTATCTTTCCAGATAGCATGTACACAGTGCGAGAGAAATATTAAATACGTGTCGGCGATTCTTCGTTTTCATGGAGACGCTTCCTCTTACGCTAACAAACAAGCTGCAGGAAAGAACTGGTTTTAACAAACAAATTTACACAAACATTTTGTAAGCACAACCACTGTTCTGCATTTCTGTGGCACCAACTATGGTTTAAAACAAAAAACACTCAGAAAAGGTGTTTTCTGGAGCATCTGTGTTTTCCCATTTCCCTCATACTGCCACAGCAGTGCCATCTGAGAAACCAGAGCATCAGACAGTCAACCTTTTTTTTTTTTTTTCTGCAAAAATGCAGAACTTGAAAGCTGTGCTTTAATAAAGGAACTTAAAGCTGTTTTATTGTTAACATTAAGCACCTAAGATTTTAACTGCTATAGCAAATTTAGAAAAACAATGTTTCAGTGTCAGCTCGACTAACGTTAACCAGAACAACACTTCAGCACTGACACTAAACTTTATGTGTACTTCAAATGTGACGTTACTAACTTGCTGCATTTACTGAACGTGGAAAATTGCGCTGCGTCCATACTCACCACTCCTCCTCCTTATGAGTCACAAAGAATTCATTCAACTGTTGACGCTTGAACTCCAGTTTATATTCATTGTATTTCTTGATAGCTTCATCGTCTGTAATGTTGTCATCTTGTGTTTGCAGATAAGCTTTGAAAGACATCATTGGTGGCTGAGTCTCCATTGTCTGTATCTCTCTGTAAAACAACAAAAAAACACTTGTCATTTTCTGTATGCGCTTAAATCTACCAGAAGAAAAAAGATCTGATGTGTTCCATTCACATAACTTCCTCTACATCTCCGCAGCAAATTATTGTTAATAAGCTTATTCTTCTATCTACATCATGCTAATCAAGATAAATATTAACAGAAACGGTAGAAGGGAAATAAGGGAGTACACTAGACTAAACCAACAGTCAAATGTTGCTATGGCATTGAAATCTGTTTCTTTGCATGCCCAGGAGTTGACAAGTTCCCATATGAGAAAAGCTTTAAGCATTTTAAAACCGAAACCAATAACAAGGAATATCTCGAAAATGGTCAACTCCATGAAGAAAATGTATAGGACATAAATTGTGTGTTTTTTTTGCGTAGTATGTTTTTGTTTCTCTTATGATTTACCAGTTATGCAATCTTCAGAAAAATCCATTCAGAGACTATTCCCAGAAAACTCAAAATATACTTTTATTTGTAATTTAAATATCTTAAAGAGATTAAAATGAAAATTGTTACACCAGTTTTAATAAAACCAACATTTTAAAAAAACTTGCATTAAAAGGGTAGTTGGGGGTGGGAGATTTTCTAGAAAATCTTTGTATCGCATCCTTCGCAGATATTGGATTTAAATATCAACTTTGGTACTTAACGAACTTCTTGTTTTTGAGCTATGATGCCTGCAGACAGACAAACAGACACACACACACATGGACATTTTTCTAAAAATGCTTTTTTTTTGTATTCAGGGGGTCCCAAAACATATATTTGCGGTGAAATCTTGGAATTGAATTTTTAGGTGCAACACAATACTTTCTGTATCCACTATGAGGGAAAAATTGCAAACACACTACTCATCAGGAAGCATGTGCTGCAATGGAAGCCACCCATTGCTACAGAAATTGGGTCTTCAGAAAACAAGAATTGCGATCTGCAAATTAACAGTTGAAACAGAACCTCATTTCATTAGTAAGGTGGCACAAGAGAAAGAAAAGAAAATGACAAAAACCTCGTGAAGCTACAGGATGAAAGGACGGCATTGATGCTACAAATGATTACAATCACCCAAATGACAGGAAATGAGTGACCATTGCAGGAAAAGATATTAAAGTGGACCAGAAAACACCAGATGCCCAGACTAAAGTGTGTGTGAGCCGAAAAATCCAGAAATTCAGACAGCACACTGCCACCAGCTGAATTTCCGCTCAACATGATGCAATAACACATCAAGTTCAGTTCCTGAAGTAACAAAAAAAAGTGCTAGTGCTTGGCAATTCAATGAATGCCCTCTTGAATATAAATAGGGCCGAATTAAAAGTGTTCAGTTAGCCCAAAAAGTGGAAAATAAGTTATATTTGTGATAAATTTATGAAAAATCCAGAAATTGGAGTGTTACATGTAGGTACAAATGGCTTAAACAGAGCGAGAAATCCAGAAGTAGCTTAGATGAGATGTACAGTGCTGTGAAATTTTCCTAAAGCAGTAATTGCAGTAAACAGAAACATTAGATGGGCCTGCGAAGCCTGTACGTGGATGTGGATCTCTCACGTCGAGGCTGCACTTAAGTTGTAAGGACTCAAGGAGGACTGGGCAGGTCATAAATGATGTTAACATAATTAATAGCTAGGGAAATGGGCAGGAAGCCCATAAACAATAATGTATCTGTACAGAGATTACTACAGAATCAGGGACCAATTACTTAATGCACGAAAACGTGCAGGGAATATACTAAAAAATCTGATGTGTTCCATTCTCTACATCAACTTATTGTTAAAAAGCTTATGCTTCTGTTTACTTCGTGCTAATCATGAAAAAATTATCAGAAATAGTCTTATTACTTGCTTCCTTGTAAGTAGAAGCGAAATAAGGGAGTAGCACAGGTTTTAAGTGCCAGTCAAAAGCTGGTTGCTATATGACTGAAGTTCCTTTGTTTGTAGGACAGCAGTTGATAAATTCCTGTATTCCAAAAGAAGCTTTTTAAAGCTGAAACCAGAAAAAGGAATATTCAAAAACGATCAAAAATGTATATAACATAAATTGTGTGTTTTATTGTGATCTACACCCCTACTGCTGAATCCTTGCACTTGGCAGTTAAGTTGGTACACCCGCAAAACACAGATGGAAAGTTTTACCCGTTTGACTTTCTGAACCAATCATAAAGCAGCATTCCGGTCAGACAATTGCTGCACCGTTGCAATATTTCCAACAGCATGCTCAGTTTATGAGCTCTTAACACGTGCCTTGAGTTGTTCTATACAAGTTACATATTATTCATTATTGTTTATAGTGTAGTTGTTGGTGTTTGTACTGAGGGAACATAACAAGACGTGGATAGACTTTAGCGGGAAGGTGTGGCAAGAGTGGACGCGGCTTCATGGAAGAAGTGAATCATGTTCACAAAATAATACAGAAAGAACAGGAATTAGACAGAATCATGTGTGAATGTGAACACTAATGATATGCCTTGGTGATGAAGCTTCCGAGAATGACGACTTAAGAGACTTGGATGGAATTGAGTCATTAGAATTCTAAACTGATGAAAATCACTTTGTTAAACCTTCCTCTCATTGTAACAAGCTATTTTGCATTAATTTGTTCTATATTGTTGTAAATACATACATACGTTACAGTATCACTGTTATTTTCAATTACTTTCATTATTCATTGGCATTCATTTACTTGTACAGGGTTTATATTGGTCTAGAGGCATTTGTTATCAGCTGTTGTTGTTTACTCTGGCAAAGGCAGCATAGCGTGAAAGCACCCAAACCGTCAAGTGCACTGCAACAAAGTGGAGTACTCACCTCTGACTGCTGCCATGATTTCCATACGAGTGTTGAGAACTGTAGCTGTCAGTTACCCAGGAACTGGCGTAGCCGCCGCCGTATGCTCCTCCAGCACCATCATGTACGTAGCCCGAGCCACGTCTGTCATCCCTGTGCACAACAAGCTTCAGTTAACAATCTCTGTGTAACAGTCACAACACACGCTGGTACACAAACATAGCTCAGAAAGACTAATCCAATAATCGTCAGCGTCAATGTCCTTGTCTTTTCATCACTGCGTGTCGGTAGCCAAGTGGTTAGACTTGACAGCTAGCAATAACTTCACAACAAAACCTTTACCTGTTAGACTTCCTCAACCAATTACAAATAGTATTTCTGGTCGGTCATAACAGTACAAGATAACTGCAGATGGCTCTGTTGCTGAATCTATTTCCAACCACATGTTTCAGTGTATCGTGTACTTGAGTTGTTCTTTACAAGCTTTATCATCATTCTGTTTTTGTAACACAAACATCACTTGGGGCCCGTTTCAGGAACACTTGTTCCCATTTTCAACTCTTCATTCCGACCAAATCTTGCTTCGTTGGCACTAATGATGGGGGTGGTGGTATCTGTTGCTGGATCTCACAAGTCAGATACCATTAGTGCCAACGAAGGAGGATTCAGTCAGAATTAAGGGTTGAAAATGGGAACAAGTGTTCCTGAAACGGGCCCCAGCAAGTAGTTACTAAGTGATGTAAAAACAGACTCAAATTCTTTTGTTTTTTATGTAATCACATCAGTCACAAGCTTCTGTACATATTTGCAAGTTTTCAGTTGGTATTTATAACTGTAGTATTACTTTCTCTAGCACATATACTCAATGTACATGGTAGGTAGATAAGGCATTGTATTCCATCCAATAATTTGATTAAAAATTTCACCAAGGTTAGAAAAATGTCTGAGTGTGCGTGCGTGCATGCATATGTGTGTCTGTGGACAACACCAAGTCTTAAATAACCAACTTGGTATTCAGCTTTAGTATCATTCTTGAGTTATTCACAGACACACAGGAATCTTTTTCTAATTTTTTTTTTACTTTCTCCACAAATACTATGTACATAGTGTATAGAGAAGGTATTGCATTGCACCCAAATTTAACACCGAGATTTCTCCAGAAATACATGTTTTGAGATCCCTGAATAAAAAAAAATTAAAAAAGTTGTGTGTGTGTGTGTGTGTGCACCGTGGGCAGCATAGCTCAAAAACTAAAAGGCTGTTTAATACCAAACTTAGCATTTAAGTTTGGTATCTTCCAAGAATGCAATACAAAGATGTTCAAGAAAATCCCCACACCCTCAACTACCTTTTCCATGGAATATTTTTTGAAAATTGTTATGTTCACAAAAATGGCTTAATGATTTTGATTAAAATACCATATGCTTAAGATAGTTTTATGACAAACAAAATGTATATCTTGAATTTTCTGGGAACAGCCTCAGAAGAGCTCTTTATTCTGGATGAATTTTGTATAACTGGCAAACCGTAAGAGATTGACAAAAACTTGTTACACAAAAATGTAGATCTCATTAAAACACACAATTTGTGTTATATACATTTTTTGTAGACAGCTTAGTTAAGAATTTCATCATTTCGCCACCAGAGAAGAGTGTACAAGCAAATGCAGCCAGCAATGGCAGTTGGACCCGTGAGGTTGAAAATGAAAGCATAGGCTTTCGAAACTAGTCCCTCATAATAACAATGTAAGTGACGTAGTGTTAAAAAACCAACTCAACAAATTAATAGAACATATAAGACTAATTCTGCTTATGTTTATCTCAATTAGCATGATGTAGATAACAGATTAATGTTTTGAATAAAAGATTTGTTTACCGAACAGCTAGAGGAAATTTTAATGGAACATTCGACTTTTTAGGGTATGGGGGTGTGTTCAAGGCGTCTCAAAACATGTATTTTGATGAAACCTCAGTACTAAATTTTTGGATGGAATACAATACCTTCTGTACCTACTATGTACATTGCACATGGATGCTAGAGAAAGTAAAAAGGTTGTGGTACACACTGGCCTCGAGGGTCATTTTACTTTTTCCTGCTCATACTTTCCTCTACTCTTGGCTTTTGATCAAGAGAGTGAACTGCCAACATTATATACGTACCACTCTGTGCGCACTCTCTTCATCGGTGGAGAGATGTCGTGGGTTCTAGCTGGACTGTAGCGCTCTCTGCCACCTCCTCCTCGGTACTCCCGGTAGTCTGTCCGAGCCCGATTGCGGCTTCCCCATGAATCCCTAAAACATTACATCAGTTAGTGTCATTCTCACATAACCTACACCATTACTGTTAGTACATTTCCAACAAAATACCTACAAGCATCAACAATAGTGGCTTGATGTAAACAAATGCATGAGCAGGGTTTAAGTGGTGGACAAGTTAGATGTCTGAACAAAGTGCTGAGACATGGACTGACTGATGTTCAATTATCCTGAACAGGTAACGTTTTGCACATATTATACGGATAGAAAGTGACTGATTATTCCTCAACAGGATAACTGTGATGAATACAACAACAAAAATCGTGTTTTTTAAAGTAGAGGATGTTCCCAAATGAACTTAAGGGTTTTAATGTTTTGTAGTACCTACAGTTTGTAACGTATAATATATCAAATGAAAGAGCAACTCAAACAGTAGGTTGGTTTCATTTGTTTTGACTGTCTGCTGTTACAAAGAGCTAGTGTTTATGGAGCAAAGCATATTCTGTGTTTTAGAGTTTCATACGACCAAATCTATTGCAGTGCAACAAGTTGTACAATTGCAATCCTCCGTGGATGGTAGCTCGGTTTAAAACCACAGAGAGTATGTGTAGCAGAACGTTTGAACAGCTGAGAAATCTCTTCTAACTACTTCCTGATCGTTCTAAAGCCTTACATACCAACTTTGCAACTGCACAACCACAACAATTATTTAGATCTTATCGTCTTCAGTGATGAATCAACATTCCACCCAAGTGGCTTATAATATACGCATCTGGGTCCACAAAAACCCAAAGATTTTTTTTTTTTGTAGTTTTAACGTCCTTTAACCTGGTTGGTCATACTGGGCGATGAATGAAATTGGTGAAATGATGCTCAAATGATCTCGGGGTCCATGGAGCTTAAAGTTACTCAACATTCGTCTTCTCAGGATAAGGGAAAACCTTATCCAAGCAACTCACCCTAAGCGAGATTCAAACTCACGACCTACCCGCTACCCAGGTGGGCCCAAGGAGTTTGTACAGAAATTGAACAACACTGTTCCCGACCGCTGGATTAGCTGCAAGGGACCAAATGACAGAGCTTGTTTGGCACATTCCCCAGATTCGTATAGGATCAAGTGTATATCCCTCTGCTATCAAGACTTAAGGCAGCAGAGGATTGTACGAGTTGTTGCAACAATTACTCAAGACACAATAATCAAGGTTAGGGAAGAACTTGCTTATAGCCCGGATGTGTCGTGTGGTGATGGTGCACATACTGAACATTTGTAAAACAACTGTTTGAGTTGCTCTTTCATTTGGTATATCATTCATGACTGTACGTTAAAAACTGTAAGTACTAAAAATATTACAACCCCTATATTCATTTGGGAACACCCTGTATTTTTTGAGAAAAAATGACAACTGTTTAATATTAACTCCATTTTAAGTGAAGATTTTGGCAGAACTTAAAACACTTTTACAAATATTTCTTAAAGGAGATTATAAGATAAATGTGTTTCTGCATGTTTAAATAAATTCTGAATTGGAAGAATTTCCAGTCTTACTAGTATTATAAACTTTTGAAATCTGTCTCCCTTTCACCTACATCTAGACTTGCCAGATATCCCATATTTCTACCATATAGGTCATCAAAAACCAATATTTCATTCTATGCTTAACCCATCAATGTACCATTTTTACGGAAAAATTTGTGCCCTGAAATACAATTTTTACTTCCTCTACTTAATACATAGTAGATAGAGCAGGTATAGTACTCCACCCAAAAATTTGATGCCGAGATTTCACCAGAAATACACTTTTAGTGTTCCCTGTACAAAAAAAAGTACTTTTAGGAAAAGGTCCATGTATCTGTGAAGACGGTTAAATTAAAACCTAAAAGTCAGTAAAATAACAGACTTGATATTTAAGTTTAGTATCTTTCAGTACTAGGGATACACACACACACATACAAACATATGGACCTTTTTTTTGGATTTAGGGGTCTCCAAACACGTACTATTTCCAGTGAAATCTCGGTATTGAATTTTTGGGTGCAATACAATACCTTCTCTATACACTATGTACATAGTACGTGCAGAGAAACTTAAAATTTGAAGTTAATGATTTGAGTCACCTGAAGCCACAGAATCAGGTTATGAAGAATATATTTGCACTCTCTCCAAAGTGTTCATCAATTTGAAAAATGGTTTCAAAGAATGACAGAGTGTATAGAATGCAATGGAGAATATTTTGAAAATATGCAGTGATCAAACTTTTAATGTTTTATTGGTGCAATCTCAAAACTTTTGGAGTCACTCTTGTAGTGCTTCTGCTATTAATATTGCTTTTAGGTCTAAAGATATTTCAAATTAGCACATACACAAAGAACTATTTTCAGAGAATTCCAGTCCAAATCTGCATCTGAATGACTCTGGGCAACTTTTAAAGCATTACATGTCAAAACCCCTGACTTTTGAGCATCCACAATTAATTTCCCTATTTCCCAGGCCTGTGTCAGTACCAAATTTGTTTTGGTGATGTGTAACAAATGACAGTAGATCACGGTAACATCATCTATTTTGAACCCAGTGCTTTGCAGCTGAAATTTCACAATCCTGTGGAATTTCATTAAATATTCAACATTATATTTTTGGAATATTTAAATAACTTTAGGGATAGTGTATTTCTTATAGGATTGAATTGTTTTGTGTCTTGGTTATTATTTTGTTGTATGAAAATGTAAACATTATCACAAGCAAAACAAAATTGTATTTATTGCCTAAAAAGTAAAAGCTATTCAGAGATGGAAATTAAATGGTAAACATTTAATTACCAATAAAATATTTTAACTCTTTTGATACAATAACTAAAATACTAAATTCAATCTTTTCAACAAAATTAAGTTGCAAAGTCCGAGAGTTGGAACATGTGCGCAGTATGCAATCACATTGGGCTAGGCTGGAAAGAATGAAGACACACTGACTTGCCATCACATTGCTCTGAGACAGACCTTGTTGTAGGTTCAGGCACTGCACCATCAACACACAATAAACAATCATTAAAATAACCCAAAGATTGTATTTACAGATTTCGGTCAGCAACAACCCCCAAAATAGCTACGGGGTGACACTGTATTGCTGAGATAGGAAATCTCGGGGCCGAGGGACCACTTGGAGCAGCCAGCCTCTTCTTGTTAATATTTTACACTTTAAGTCAAGGCTGGTAAATGTTAAACATGTTGGACTCATAAATGGACATTTTATTTCAATGTTACATGATCAATGTAATATACAAGGCATGTTTTTACTTTCTCTACACATACTATGTACATAGCATATAGAGAAGGTAGTTTGTACCAAAAAATTTGATACTGGGATTTCACTGCAAATGCATGTTTTGGGTCCTTCTGAATACAAAAAAAGCATTTTCAGAAAAAGGTGTGTGTGTGAGATAGCTCAAAAACGAAAAGTTGGTAAAATACCAAAGTTGGTATTTAAGTTTAGTATCTTCCAGGGATGCGATACAAAGATTTTGTGAAAAATCCCCCCACTCCAAACTACCCTTTAAATGCAACTTTTTTCGAAAATTTTGATTTTCTGAAAAATGGCTCTAATGATTTTGATTAAAATTTTTTATATTAAAGATATTTGTCTGACAAATAAAATGTATATCTTGAATTTTCTGGGAATAGCCTCTGAATACTAATTTATTCTGGATGAATTTTACAGAATTTTGTATAAGTGCTAAACCGTAGGAGATGGAGAAAAACTTACCTCCCAAAAAATGTAGTGCACTCTATAACACACAATTTATACTATATGCATTTTTTCATGGAGTTGATCGTTTTTGAGATATTCCTTGTTTTTAGTTTCAGCTATACCTTTCTCATACAGGAATTTGTCAACTGCTGTCCATAAAAACAAAGGAACTTCAGTCACATAGCAACCAGCTTTTGACTATCACTTTAACCTATGGTACTCCCTTATTTCACTTCTGCTTACAAGGAAGCAAGTAATAAGACTGTTTCTGCTAATTTTTTCTCGATTAGCATGAAGTAAATAGTCATGTGAATGGAAGATATCAGATTTTTTAAGTGAGCACCATTTTGAAATTCCACCTTTGAGAATCCCGCTGACTGTGAAGTGTGCAGTGTTATTCGTTTTCTTGAGGCTAAAGAGATGAAATACAGTCAGCTTTGTGAAGTGTACCGACCAAACATCATGAGTGCTGGATGGCCAAACGCATGTTTATGATGAAGCACTTTCTCAGTGATCATTGATGATTTGTTGCAGAAAGTCAAAGAGAATGGACACTTCACAATTTCTTTGTTATCAGATGCTTAGACTATCAAAAATTGTGCTCACAACAAATGTTTTCTGAAGAACACAAAATCGAACGTTTAGACAGTGCTGAAGATGAGTTGCCTACATTACACTAGAAACAAAATAACATTCAACATCACCCATGAAAACAATTTCAGCCCAGAAAATCACAAGTGCTGCTGTATTTTAGAACAGAGAGAACGTTGCTTGTTGACCCATACCATCAGTAACACTTTAACCTGGGAAACATGTGATCATCCTCCATGTAGCTCCGTGACTGCAGCTGAACAAGCACAATAGCCTGTCAGAGGACAATTAAGTGGTCTTTTACACCCAGTATAGAATGGGATGCTGAGAACCACAGCAACATCGTCCATAAACAAAACTCCATTTCATTTCAACCTTCTATGATGACAATACAAAAGCTTGTTCTTCAATATTGTAAGTGCCTTAAAAACTATGTGGAAAAGTGGATAAAAGTGATATTTCATGTAAAAATAACATTGTAACAAGAAGTTTACCTTTTCTTTTTTACATATGAGAACGGTACCTACTTAAAAAACATGCCTTGTACAATCTGCTGTAGCAATTTTTCACTTATTCGCAACCAGTGTCATTTTTAAAACCCACTTACATATCGCCTGCACTTGACACCTCAACCCGGCTGTTAAGGCTTGCTTTCCTGCAATCTGAAAACTGAACTCAACTAGATCTTAAATCTGAACACTTATATTCAGTTCAGTCGTGTTTTCCTAGAAAACTGCACATCATTAAAATGGTGAGAGGGTTGCATGGCAGTGAAGAAAGTAAGTTGGGTACTTTGATGGGTTTTTTTGGTTGATGAATCAACATATAGTGCTGATAATGAACAAAATGAGGTTAACCCGCCAGTCTGTTGTACTACACTTTATTCCACAATCTTTGAACTTATTTAAGAACTAAAACTGACTGAAAATGATTAAACATTATACAGCATATCTTATTTACTTACTTGATTTTCCCAACTCCTTCCAAAGCCTCTGTCTCTTCTCTACATTTCTATACTCTGCAAGTTGTACGTTATGACCAACTATTCTCTCTTCCTCAATTTGTTAATTTCCACTCATTAGGTACAAATATTTAAACCAAATTACAAACAAATACCACTATAACCTCACTTATGCTATCTCACCGTCGAAAGCTCAACTGAATTGAACTGAAAAAACAAATGCCCCGTAATTTTCGCCAACTAGATTTCTAGTGGAAGACTTAAAATTTCTAGTGACAAACGAGAAAAGAAAGATTCAGTTGTCAGCTCAGTTTCGTTAAGTTCTCAGCCAGAGGAAAGCACTTCCATAATAATGAACGGTACAGTTCGTGATCACATGATCTGAACTAAAAAGCAATAAGTTCAGTTTTCAGATTGGAGGAAACTAAGCTTTTAACTTTTGAACTGAGAAGGATAAACAATTTCTTGTTTTAATTGTTTTTTCACACAAGCCGTGTGTAGGACAGGAATTGGATAGGTAGAGTAAGCCTGAAAAATTCAACGTCATAGCCAGGTTTTGAATCACAGCTCTCCCAGCCTCTAGCCTGTTTGAGAAATTTACTGCCATGCCACCATGTAGCTCAGTGGTACAGCAACTGACTAGATACCGGGAGATCTGTGGTTCAAATACCGGCTATGACACTTGTTTTGTTTACATCAAGTCACCATGAGTTGCAAGAATGCTCCAATACAGTATTGTTATTCTACAACTATACCTCGACAGCACGTACTGCACCAGGCTCCCCCTCGTTTTCTTTGCATTAAGATGAGGCAACTTTCTTCCCCGTGATTCTGTCTGTGGCCTGTTACTAGGAAGTCAGAAGGTTGTATGGGCAGGATCCAGGAAACAACAAAGGTACACCATCAAACAAAATCTTAACTTCTGTTAACAAAAGTTCAACTTGACATGTTAAATCAGGCGAGGTTCAGGCAGGGTAGCGTAGAAGCTTAATACACACACACAGAACAAGCAGACAAGCACTTCAAATTATAATGTACTGTAAACACATGTCCAGCCCAGCTAAGACACATTAAAACTTTCAAAACATATAACTGAAGCACATGTCAACCTTCAATTGAACATGATTTTATTGCAAATATAAATCATTATATATTGAATAAAATGATTGTTGCTTAATATGTAAGAAATTAATTTAATGAAGCAATTTTTTTGGATTGATAAAATAATGAACTATCTTATTCAGTCAGACAGGGCTATCACCTTTAAAATTCCAAACAACTTTCACAGAAAACGCCTTTATTAATTCACAGTTTCAAGGAGAAAAGCATCTGAACATGCAGATAAGAATGCTCTTCATATTCAGAAATAGAAAGCCTATTCCAAAGGTATAAATAAATAGTAATGAAAGTTACTAACACAAAACTATTTCTCAACATAATCTCCATTCTGTCACAACATTTATTGTCATGTGGTACTAAATTTTCAATGCCAATGTTATACTTTTCTGCCATCAATAAATTTATTAATTTTTTGAATGCATAAAATGTTTGGTAAATCAAATTTTATAGGCATATAGCACAAGTATATGGTGATAATGCAATGAACGAGTCTACAGTGACGAAATTGCGCATCATTTACCAGTAATCAAGGAGTATGTATGACAAAGATGAGAATGGAAGTTCATTAATCATTATGGAGAAGGTCAAAGCAAATGTTGACAAAAGAATTAAAAGCCAGTGTTTCACTTTGTATACCGTACATGACTTTTTTGGGTGGAAAATATTTCTCAAACATTGAACACCTCAAAGTGACAGTGACATCTTGGCTCAGATGTTTAGTATAACATCTGTACCATGTGACAATAAATACCTTGATAGCAATATTGAGAAATAGAATAAGGTATGTAACTTTGTACATAAAGTTTTGTGTTGATAACTTTCGTTATTGTTTAGTTATGCCAAATCATCTGCTACTTTCTAATGGCCCTCATATTACAAAAGTAAAATAAATTTATCTTTCCTTATTGATTTAGACATTAGATACTTGTGTATGAATTAACAAAAACTGTTTCTTATGAAAGTTATTTGTTTTTAAGATATATTCAAACCCCATTCACTTCAAATTTTAAAATGATACAACGCTGATGGGCTATTGATGAAATCAAGACCAAGTGGAAGTTCACCTGAGCTTACTTTGTGTGCATGCAATATGTACAAGGGTTATGTGAGTGTCTGTGAACAGCATAACTCAAATAGTCCATTACATACCAAACTTGGTAATTAAGTCAAGTTCAAGCGACAGAAAATTCCCCCACCCCAAACTATCCTTTATATGCAGCACTATCAAAAATGTCTAGTAATTTTGATTGAAATTCCATATCTTAAAGATATTTACGTGCCAAATAAAACGTATATCTTGAATTTTCTAAGAATAACCTCTGAACCCTTCTTCGTACTGGTAAAACATTAGAGGTAAGACAAAATCTTGGTCCACAAAAATTGTAGATCTTGTGATAACACACAATTTATGTAATATAACTTTTAAGTACCATGAAGTAGATAGAAGAATAATTTGTCTTCTCAGGATAAGGAAAAAAAAAAAAAAAAAAAGGGAAAAAAAAAAAAAAAAAAAAAAAACCACATTCCAGGTAAAGGTTGCAAGATTTGAACTTGCGACCTTTTGAATATAAGGCAGACATGCTACCACCACACTACGCAGGTGGGCAATACTCTTGTAACAATAGTTTCCAAAACAGATTATTTTCTCTAAATTGCAATGTTATATTTTCCCTAATAAAAGACTGTTACAGGAAGTTTGAGTCATCATGTATGCAAGACAGAAGCTTAGCTTTTTTTTAAAAGGTCTGCATACAGAAGAAGTTTCATAATTTTAATTTAAAAACATTAATGAGTTTAGGTTCATACTTAAATTTCACCTGCGTTAAGTGTATTTCGCATCCTCAGCATGGTGGTGGATGTTCTCTCTTTCCTCAACACGAGCACATAACTGCTATCTGGTGATAAACTTAATAACATTGCTGATTGGCAAGATTGCAAAATTTAACTAAATCTTACTTTTTTTAAAATGTCGAGTTTTCCCCAGTGTGGATTTAGTGAGCTTTTTAATAATGATTATTTAATTTTGTTTGCAATATTGTGATTATCCAAAAATGGCATGCAACAGCTGATTTGGCAAATTGTTTAAATTTGACGTTTCTTTTATGCTGTTTCACGTTGACATTGAAGTCGCTCTTGGTCAATGGTAAATAACACAATTCAATTCATGTGCCTACAGTGATTACACTCTTCAAGAGACTCGAGCCTAAATGTGCATAATTGGGATATGATTTGTTAGGTACATGATACAATTTAATGGGCAACACAACATAATAAATGTCTCTGAATATTCGGCTGGAGTACAGTGTTTTTTTTTTTTCTTATAAAAATACTCGATTGTTGAGTATCATGTACTCAACGCCACCTATTATTACTTTTATGATTTACCATTTTGTACTACTTACAGCAACATTGAATAAAATTCAAAGAAAGATTACAATATGTGAGGTTTATACCTGATCGGCCTAGAGGATGGAGTGCATTAATGACGGTACGAGTGGTAGAAAACCCTGTCACAGTCTCAGTATCAGATGATATCTTTCACCGTCCTTGCTTTTGTATTGTTCCAAGTGGGTGTTAGGAAACCTTTGAGATTAGGCAGTTAAGGACTGCCAACTCCCATGTGGATGTATTGCTATCTCTTTCTACTTACCATGTTTCAAGTTAAAGCAAACACAATAAAAGGACAAAACACTTTAAAATTCCTTTCAACAAAAGGTGCTTTATAATCGGATAGTGCCAACCATAGAGGTTTTCCAGGTAAAGGACTTGAGCTCACCATGCTTTTAAAACATTCAAAATTTTGCAATTTATTTACAACATTTGTATTCTTTTTTGGCCCTAAAAAGTGCTAATAGCAGCATTTGGGAGCGTTAAAAGGGGTAAAATCATGCAGCATTAATATTGGACATCCAGGAACTTCACAAATAAGCATAATAAATGGGATACTGTTCTAATTGGTAGCATAATTACAGAGTTTTATTGTACTTCAGTTTAATCAACATTTTACACAAATAGCTGTATATGCTACAAATGTTGATGGAGAAATAGAAGCTGTTTACATAACACTACAACATTTATTTCCCTGGCTGCATCAATGCAAAAATATAGTTATTCTTTCAGACTCACAGGCTCCTAAAAACAAGCAGACTTCATAAAATGGAAAAAATTAAACAAATCCAAAAGATGATTCATGAAATTAACAAACTGGGGAAAAAAAAGTCGTATTACTATTGGTTTCATCTCATTGTGAGGTTCATGGTTATGAAAAAGCAGATTTTTTGTTAAACAAAGGAGCCCAAATTAAACGTAAAACTATTATGAAATTTCTTTATAAATCTAACACATTGTAAATGACAAAAATCTGATGAGTCTCATTCATATGACTTTCTCTACCTCAGCAACAAATTATTGTTAAAAATGTATGCTTCTATTTACTCCATGCTAATTGAGAAAAACTTAGCAGAAATAGTCTTATTACTTGCTTCCTTGTAAGTAGAAGTGAAATAAGGGAGTAGCATAGGTTAAAGTGATGGTCAAAAGCTGGTTGCTATGTGACTGACGTTCCTTTGTTTGTATGGACAGGAGCTAACAAATTCCTGTATGAGAAAAGTGTAAGTTTTTCAAAGCTGAACCCAAAAACAAGGAATATCTCAAAAACGATCAACTCTACAAAAAAAATGTATATAACATAAACTGTGTGTTTTAACGTGCTTTACATTTTTTGTTTGGTAAGTTTTTGTTCATCTCCTATGGTTTAGCAGTTATGCAAAATTCTGTACAATTCATCCAGAATAAAGTAGTCTTCAGAGGCTATTCCCAAAGAATTCAAGATATATATATATATATATTTTATTTGTCAGGTAAATATCTTTAATTTATAATATTTTAATCAGAATCATTAGCTATTTTTGAGAAAATCAAATTTTTTTAAAAAAGTTCCAAATAAAGGGTAGTTGCAGGTGGGGGGATGTTCTTTAAAATCTTCATGTCGCATCCTTGGAAGATACCAAACCTTAATACCAACTGTGGTATTTATCGGTCTTTTTGTTTTTGAACTATGCTGCTCCCCCCCCCCCCACACACACAGGGACATTTCTCTAAAAAATGTTCTTTTTGGATTCAGAGGGACCCAAAACATGTATTGGCAGTGAAATCTCTGTATCAAATTTTTGGGTGCAATACAATATGCCATGTTTTCATTGCTTCTTGCAGTCATTTTCTCTATAAATATTCACGTTGTACTTTCCCAAGAAAGAGAGGGTGAGTTGGTCACAGTCAGAGACCCACTCTGTGAAGCATGTTACAACATTCCTCTGCTTGTAATGTAAACCTCTTGCAACTGCAATAATTGTGATTCGAAGACAATATGGTAATCTTGCAAACCAGGTTACTCTGGCACGGCAGACGCTGCTTATGTGCAATGCCAACATATACATTTAAAAAACACTAGGATGCAACATTAGGAACTAGTTGGTACTATTGCTCAATGTAATGCAAAGGTCAAAACAAAAGTGCGCGAAATAATAACCTCGAAACAAAAGGAACATTTAGCTATATGAAGTGGAATAATAACAAATATAAGAGAAATGATTAATGCAAGGAAAGGAAATGTTTTAACTAAAATACAATATGGTAAAGCTCTACGATGGTTCCACCACACAAACAGACAAGCGCATGGCACGCATACTCACACAAACGGTCTCAAGACTTTTACAGGCGATCCATACTTGAAAATGTTGAAAACATTAAAATGTTCACATGTGAAAGTCGCCATATTGCCGAAATTTTGACTTCTTGTTGGGCACATTGGGGATTTAGCTTCACAGGCCCCTTGACTACACTTTGCAGCTTAGGGCCCTTCACATTGGGCTACACTTTGCAACTTAGATCCCTTCACGTTGGGCTACACTTTGCAGCTTAGGGCCCTTCACATTGGGCTACACTTTGCAACTTAGATCCCTTCACGTTGGGCTACACTTTGCAGCTTAGGGCCCTCCACGTTGGGCTACACTTTGCAGCTTAGAGCCCTCCACGTTGGGCTACACTTTGCAGCTTAGGGCCCTTCACGTTGGGCTACACTTTGCAACTTAGGGCCCTTCACGTTGGGCTGCACTTTGTAGCTTAGGGCCCTTCATGTTGGGCTACACTTTGCAGCTTAGAGCCCTCCACATTGGGCTACACTTTGCAGCTTAGGGCCCTTCATGTTGGGCTACACTTTGCAGCTTAGGGCCCTTCACGTTGGGCTACACTTTGCAGCTTAGGGCACTTCACGTTGGGTTACACTTTGCAGCTTAGAGCCCTCCATGATGGGCTACACTTTGCAGCTTAGAGCCCTCCATGATGGGCTACACTTTGCAGCTTAGAGCCCTCCACATTGGGCTACACTTTGCATCTTAGAGCCCCCCCATGTCAGGCTACGCTTTGCAGCTTATAGCCCTCCACGATGGGCTACACTTTGCAGCTGAGAGTCCTCCATGTTGGGCTACATTTTATGGCTTAGGGCCCTCCACGTTGGGCTACACTTTGTGGCTTAGGGCCCTCCACGTTGGGCTACACTTTGTGGCTTAGGGCCCTCCACGTTGGGCTACACTTTGTGGCTTAGGGCCCTCCACGTTGGGCTACACTTGGTGGCTCAGGGCCCTCCACGTTGGGCCACGTTTTATGGCTTAGGGCCCTCCACGTTGGGCTACACTTTGTGGCTTAGGGCCCTCCACGTTGGGCAACACTTTATGGCTTACGCCCTCCACGTTGGGCTACACTTGGTGGCTTAGGGCCATCCACATTGGGCTACACTTTGTGGCTTAGAGCCCACCAAGTTGGGCTACACTTTGCAGCTTAGGGCCCTTCACGTTGGGCTACACTTTGCGGCTTAGGGCCCTTCACGTTGGGCTACACTTTGTGGCTTAGTGCCCTCCAGGTTGGGCTACACTTTGTGGCTTATGGCTCTCCACGTTGGGCTTCACTTTGCAGCTTAGAGCCCTCCACGTTGGGCTACACTTTGCAGCTTAGAGCCCTCCACGTTGGGCTACACTTTGCAGCTTAGAGTCCTCCATGTTGGGCTACACTTTGTGGCTTAGGGCCCACCATGGTGGGCCACGTTTTATAGCTTAGGGCCCTCCACGTTGGGCTACATATTGTGGCTTCGGGCCATCCAGATTGGGCAACACTTTGTGGCTTAGAACCCTCCACGTTGGGCTACACTTTGTGGCTTAGGGCCATCCACGTTGGGCTACACTTTGTGGCTTAGGACCCTCCATGTTGGGCTACACTTTGTGGCTTAGGACCCTCCATGTTCGGATACACTTTGTTGCTTAGAGCCCTCCATGTTGGGCTACACTTTGTGGCTTAGCGCCCTCCAGGTTGGGCTACACTTTGTGGCTTAGCGCCCTCCACGTTGGGCTACACTTTGCAGCTTAGAGCCCGCCACGTTGGGCTACACTTTGCAGCTTAGAGCCCTCCACGTTGGGCTACACTTTGCAGCTTAGAGTCCTCCACGTTGGGCTATACTTTGCAGCTTAGGGCCCTCAACGTTGGGCTACACTTTGCAGCTTAGGGCCCTCCACGTTGGACTACACTTTGCAGCTTAGAGCCCTCCACGTTGGGCTACACTTTGCAGCTTAGGGCCCTTCACGTTGGGCTACACTTTGCAACTTAGGTCCCTTCACGTTGGGCTACATTTTGCAGCTGAGGGCCCTTCATGTTGGGCTACACTTTGCAGCTTAGGGCCCTTCATGTTGGGCTAGACTTTGCAGCTGAGGGCCCTTCATGTTGGGCTACACTTTGCAGCTTAGGGCCCTTCAAGTTGGGCTACACTTTGCAGCTTAGAGCACTGCATGATGGGCTACACTTTGCAGCTTAGAGCCCTCCACGTTGGGCTACACTTTGCATCTTAGATCCCCCCACGTTGGGCTACGCTTTGCATCTTAGAGCCCCCCATTTCGGGCTACACTTTGCAGCTGAAGAGTCCTCCACGATGGGCTACATTTTATGGCTTAGGGCCCTCCAAGTTGGGCTACACTTTGTGGCTTAGGGCCCTCCACGTTGGGCTACACTTTATGGCTTAGGGCCCTCCACGTTGGGCTACGTTTTATGGCTTAGGGCTCTTCACGTTGGGCTACACTTTGCAGCTTAGGGCCCTTCACGTTGGGCTACACTTTGCAGCTTAGAGCCCTCCACGTTGGGCTACACTTTGCAGCTTGGGGCCCTACATGTTGGGCTACACTTTGCAGCTTAGGGCCCTCCACATTGGGCTACACATTGTTGCTTAGGGCCCTTCACGTTGGGCTACACTTTGCAGCTTAGAGCCCTCCACGATGGGCTACACTTTGCAGCTTAGAGCCCTCCACTATGGGCTACACTTTGCAGCTGAGAGTCCTCCATGTTGGGCTAAATTTTATGGTTTAGGGCCCTCCACGTTGGGCTACACTTTGTGGCTTAGGGCCCTCCACGTTGGGCTACACTTTGTGGCTTAGGGCCCTCCACGTTGGGCTACATTTTATAGCTTAGGGCCCTCCACGTGGGGCTACACTTTGTGGCTTAGGGGCCTCCACATTGGGCTACACTTTGTGGCTTAGGGCCCTCCACGTTGGGCTACACTTTGTGGCTTAGGGCCCTTCATGTTGGGCTACACTTTGCAGCTTAGGGCCCTTCACGTTGGGCTACACTTTGCAGCTTAGGGCACTTCACGTTGGGTTACACTTTGCAGCTTAGAGCCCTCCATGATGGGCTACACTTTGCAGCTTAGAGCCCTCCATGATGGGCTACACTTTGCAGCTTAGAGCCCTCCACATTGGGCTACACTTTGCATCTTAGAGCCCCCCCATGTCAGGCTACGCTTTGCAGCTTATAGCCCTCCACGATGGGCTACACTTTGCAGCTGAGAGTCCTCCATGTTGGGCTACATTTTATGGCTTAGGGCCCTCCACGTTGGGCTACACTTTGTGGCTTAGGGCCCTCCACGTTGGGCTACACTTTGTGGCTTAGGGCCCTCCACGTTGGGCTACACTTTGTGGCTTAGGGCCCTCCACGTTGGGCTACACTTGGTGGCTTAGGGCCCTCCACGTTGGGCCACGTTTTATGGCTTAGGGCCCTCCACGTTGGGCTACACTTTGTGGCTTAGGGCCCTCCACGTTGGGCAACACTTTATGGCTTACGCCCTCCACGTTGGGCTACACTTGGTGGCTTAGGGCCATCCACATTGGGCTACACTTTGTGGCTTAGAGCCCACCAAGTTGGGCTACACTTTGCAGCTTAGGGCCCTTCACGTTGGGCTACACTTTGCGGCTTAGGGCCCTTCACGTTGGGCTACACTTTGTGGCTTAGTGCCCTCCAGGTTGGGCTACACTTTGTGGCTTATGGCTCTCCACGTTGGGCTTCACTTTGAAGCTTAGAGCCCTCCACGTTGGGCTACACTTTGCAGCTTAGAGCCCTCCACGTTGGGCTACACTTTGCAGCTTAGAGTCCTCCATGTTGGGCTACACTTTGTGGCTTAGGGCCCACCATGGTGGGCCACGTTTTATAGCTTAGGGCCCTCCACGTTGGGCTACATATTGTGGCTTAGGGCCATCCACATTGGGCAACACTTTGTGGCTTAGAACCCTCCACGTTGGGCTACACTTTGTGGCTTAGGGCCATCCACGTTGGGCTACACTTTGTGGCTTAGGACCCTCCATGTTGGGCTACACTTTGTGGCTTAGGACCCTCCATGTTCGGATACACTTTGTTGCTTAGAGCCCTCCATGTTGGGCTACACTTTGTGGCTTAGCGCCCTCCAGGTTGGGCTACACTTTGTGGCTTAGCGCCCTCCACGTTGGGCTACACTTTGCAGCTTAGAGCCCGCCACGTTGGGCTACACTTTGCAGCTTAGAGCCCTCCACGTTGGGCTACACTTTGCAGCTTAGAGTCCTCCACGTTGGGCTATACTTTGCAGCTTAGGGCCCTCAACGTTGGGCTACACTTTGCAGCTTAGGGCCCTCCACGTTGGACTACACTTTGCAGCTTAGAGCCCTCCACGTTGGGCTACACTTTGCAGCTTAGGGCCCTTCACGTTGGGCTACACTTTGCAACTTAGGTCCCTTCACGTTGGGCTACATTTTGCAGCTGAGGGCCCTTCATGTTGGGCTACACTTTGCAGCTTAGGGCCCTTCATGTTGGGCTAGACTTTGCAGCTGAGGGCCCTTCACGTTGGGCTACACTTTGCAGCTTAGGGCCCTTCAAGTTGGGCTACACTTTGCAGCTTAGAGCACTGCATGATGGGCTACACTTTGCAGCTTAGAGCCCTCCACGTTGGGCTACACTTTGCATCTTAGATCCCCCCACGTTGGGCTACGCTTTGCATCTTAGAGCCCCCCATTTCGGGCTACACTTTGCAGCTGAAGAGTCCTCCACGATGGGCTACATTTTATGGCTTAGGGCCCTCCAAGTTGGGCTACACTTTGTGGCTTAGGGCCCTCCACGTTGGGCTACACTTTATGGCTTAGGGCCCTCCACGTTGGGCTACGTTTTATGGCTTAGGGCTCTTCACGTTGGGCTACACTTTGCAGCTTAGGGCCCTTCACGTTGGGCTACACTTTGCAGCTTAGAGCCCTCCACGTTGGGCTACACTTTGCAGCTTGGGGCCCTACATGTTGGGCTACACTTTGCAGCTTAGGGCCCTCCACATTGGGCTACACATTGTTGCTTAGGGCCCTTCACGTTGGGCTACACTTTGCAGCTTAGAGCCCTCCACGATGGGCTACACTTTGCAGCTTAGAGCCCTCCACGATGGGCTACACTTTGCAGCTGAGAGTCCTCCATGTTGGGCTAAATTTTATGGTTTAGGGCCCTCCACGTTGGGCTACACTTTGTGGCTTAGGGCCCTCCACGTTGGGCTACACTTTGTGGCTTAGGGCCCTCCACGTTGGGCTACATTTTATAGCTTAGGGCCCTCCACGTGGGGCTACACTTTGTGGCTTAGGGCCCTCCACATTGGGCTACACTTTGTGGCTTAGGGCCCTCCACGTTGGGCTACACTTTGTGGCTTAGGGCCCTTCATGTTGGGCTACACTTTGCAGCTTAGGGCCCTTCACGTTGGGCTACACTTTGCAGCTTAGGGCACTTCACGTTGGGTTACACTTTGCAGCTTAGAGCCCTCCATGATGGGCTACACTTTGCAGCTTAGAGCCCTCCATGATGGGCTACACTTTGCAGCTTAGAGCCCTCCACATTGGGCTACACTTTGCATCTTAGAGCCCCCCCATGTCAGGCTACGCTTTGCAGCTTATAGCCCTCCACGATGGGCTACACTTTGCAGCTGAGAGTCCTCCATGTTGGGCTACATTTTATGGCTTAGGGCCCTCCACGTTGGGCTACACTTTGTGGCTTAGGGCCCTCCACGTTGGGCTACACTTTGTGGCTTAGGGCCCTCCACGTTGGGCTACACTTTGTGGCTTAGGGCCCTCCACGTTGGGCTACACTTGGTGGCTTAGGGCCCTCCACGTTGGGCCACGTTTTATGGCTTAGGGCCCTCCACGTTGGGCTACACTTTGTGGCTTAGGGCCCTCCACGTTGGGCAACACTTTATGGCTTACGCCCTCCACGTTGGGCTACACTTGGTGGCTTAGGGCCATCCACATTGGGCTACACTTTGTGGCTTAGAGCCCACCAAGTTGGGCTACACTTTGCAGCTTAGGGCCCTTCACGTTGGGCTACACTTTGCGGCTTAGGGCCCTTCACGTTGGGCTACACTTTGTGGCTTAGTGCCCTCCAGGTTGGGCTACACTTTGTGGCTTATGGCTCTCCACGTTGGGCTTCACTTTGAAGCTTAGAGCCCTCCACGTTGGGCTACACTTTGCAGCTTAGAGCCCTCCACGTTGGGCTACACTTTGCAGCTTAGAGTCCTCCATGTTGGGCTACACTTTGTGGCTTAGGGCCCACCATGGTGGGCCACGTTTTATAGCTTAGGGCCCTCCACGTTGGGCTACATATTGTGGCTTAGGGCCATCCACATTGGGCAACACTTTGTGGCTTAGAACCCTCCACGTTGGGCTACACTTTGTGGCTTAGGGCCATCCACGTTGGGCTACACTTTGTGGCTTAGGACCCTCCATGTTGGGCTACACTTTGTGGCTTAGGACCCTCCATGTTCGGATACACTTTGTTGCTTAGAGCCCTCCATGTTGGGCTACACTTTGTGGCTTAGCGCCCTCCAGGTTGGGCTACACTTTGTGGCTTAGCGCCCTCCACGTTGGGCTACACTTTGCAGCTTAGAGCCCGCCACGTTGGGCTACACTTTGCAGCTTAGAGCCCTCCACGTTGGGCTACACTTTGCAGCTTAGAGTCCTCCACGTTGGGCTATACTTTGCAGCTTAGGGCCCTCAACGTTGGGCTACACTTTGCAGCTTAGGGCCCTCCACGTTGGACTACACTTTGCAGCTTAGAGCCCTCCACGTTGGGCTACACTTTGCAGCTTAGGGCCCTTCACGTTGGGCTACACTTTGCAACTTAGGTCCCTTCACGTTGGGCTACATTTTGCAGCTGAGGGCCCTTCATGTTGGGCTACACTTTGCAGCTTAGGGCCCTTCATGTTGGGCTAGACTTTGCAGCTGAGGGCCCTTCACGTTGGGCTACACTTTGCAGCTTAGGGCCCTTCAAGTTGGGCTACACTTTGCAGCTTAGAGCACTGCATGATGGGCTACACTTTGCAGCTTAGAGCCCTCCACGTTGGGCTACACTTTGCATCTTAGATCCCCCCACGTTGGGCTACGCTTTGCATCTTAGAGCCCCCCATTTCGGGCTACACTTTGCAGCTGAAGAGTCCTCCACGATGGGCTACATTTTATGGCTTAGGGCCCTCCAAGTTGGGCTACACTTTGTGGCTTAGGGCCCTCCACGTTGGGCTACACTTTATGGCTTAGGGCCCTCCACGTTGGGCTACGTTTTATGGCTTAGGGCTCTTCACGTTGGGCTACACTTTGCAGCTTAGGGCCCTTCACGTTGGGCTACACTTTGCAGCTTAGAGCCCTCCACGTTGGGCTACACTTTGCAGCTTGGGGCCCTACATGTTGGGCTACACTTTGCAGCTTAGGGCCCTCCACATTGGGCTACACATTGTTGCTTAGGGCCCTTCACGTTGGGCTACACTTTGCAGCTTAGAGCCCTCCACGATGGGCTACACTTTGCAGCTTAGAGCCCTCCACGATGGGCTACACTTTGCAGCTGAGAGTCCTCCATGTTGGGCTAAATTTTATGGTTTAGGGCCCTCCACGTTGGGCTACACTTTGTGGCTTAGGGCCCTCCACGTTGGGCTACACTTTGTGGCTTAGGGCAGTCCACGTTGGGCTACATTTTATAGCTTAGGGCCCTCCACGTGGGGCTACACTTTGTGGCTTAGGGCCCTCCACGTTGGGCTACACTTTGTGGCTTAGGGCCCTCCACGTTGGGCTACACTTTGTGGCTTAGGGCCATCCACGTTGAGCTACACTTTGGGACTTAGAGCCCTCCATGTTGGGCTACACTTTGTGGCTTAGGACCCTCCATGTTGGGATACACTTTGTTGCTTAGAGCCCTCCATGTTGGGCTACACTTTGTGGCTTAGGGCCCTCCAGGTTGCGCAACACTTTGTGGCTTAGGGCCCTCCACGTTGGGCTACACTTTGTGGCTTAGAGCCCTCCACGTTGAGCTAGCCTTTGTGGCTTAGGACCTTCCACATTGGGCTACACTTTGTTGCTTAGAGCCCTCCACGTTGGGCTACACTTTGTTGTTTAGAGCCCTCCATATTGGGCTATACTTTGTTGCTTAGAGCCCTCCACGTTGGGCTACACTTTGTTGCTTAGAGCCCTCCACGTTGATCTACACTTTGTTGCTTAGAGCCCTCCACGTTGGGCTACACTTTCTTGCTTAGAGCCCTCTGTTGGGCTACACTTTGTGGCTTAGGACCCTCCATGTTGGACTACACTTTGTTGCTTAGGACCCTCCACGTTGGGCTACACTTTGTTGCTTAGAGCCCTCCACTTAGGGCTACACTTTTTTGCTTAGAGCCCTCCACGTTAGACTACACTTTGTTGCTTAGAGCCCTCCACGTTGGGCTACACTTTGTGGCTTAGGACCCTCCATGTTGGACTACACTTTGCCGCTTAGGGCCCTCCACGTTGGGCTACACTTTGCTGCTTAGGGCCCTCCATGTTAGGCTACGCTTTGCAGGTTAGGGCCCTCCATGTTGGGCTACACTTTGCCGCTTAGGGCCCTCCACGTTGGGCTACACTTTGCTGCTTAGGGCCCTCCATGTTGGGTTACGCTTTGCAGGTTAGGGCCCTAAATGTTTATAAGAGACCAGTAAGTAACGCTAATGACCAAATAACAAAAGTGTCCACGTACAGAAGTAATGCCAAGTGGTGGAACCATCATATACTAATAGTTCAAAATTAAGCACAAGTATAGCCTACGTTTGGAAAAGCTCATAAATCCCTTCTAAAGTAAACTTTTTCCTTTTTTGCTATAAAAGAAAGCACTGCACTTAGGGTCAGCGAGTTGGTTAAATGCACGAGTTGCCATCTCATCCTGGAATACTACTAACACAGAATCAACAGGATGGCATTCTGTGCCATTTTTTGTATCAGTGTTGGAAATCATCATGATGTAAAAAAAGGCCTTAAAACATATTATAAAGCAACTTTAGTGACCTAATAACAAACCACCGTTGTTGGTTCCACAACCTTTTAATGGCTAGTGATAAGCAGTTTTCAAATATTGCTAGTTCTGAATTTTGTAACATGAACGTCAACTATGAACGATTTAGATGCCACCTGTCACATAGCTAGTGAAGCAATAGAAATTGTTGTAAAAAAACTTAAGCAAATGAATACTTATCATGTATTTTAATGTAAATAGCATACTTTGTTGAAACTTAAAGGCCAAAAATAGACAAGATATATTTTTAAAGTTTTGTAATACCATATTACAGTGTGTAAAAGTGAAAAAACTAAAACCTAAATAGTTTTAGTGGTAGTTTAAGCGGCGGAACCAACGTAGAGTAATAATATAAATATAATCGCCCAAACTGACCAAATAAATAGCATAACTTCCCCATGTTCTGACGATTTTATATATACACACTCTCTTGCGATGGCGATGGCGCTGGCTCTGGTTATGCCAACCAAAAAGTATTAATAGTTCTGATTTCAGTCTATCTTTTTTAATTTACGGTTAAATCACTGCCATCCAGTAAACAAATGCAACATAAAAGATAGACCTAAACCACAAAACAAAATTTGTACCAGTAAACATAATCACCTGAAGTAGTTAACAAATACATTTTCCCTTACACAGTTATGATTTTGACTCACACTCTCATTTTAGATGACGATGGACTATTACACATAATTTGCAAGTCAATTGTTGGTTTTTAAGGCCCAAAAAATACACAATTTATATATTTTCCAAAATTACCCTTTTCTTGCACCTTTAAATTTAGTTATTATTATTATTATTATTATTATTATTATTACTGTAATCAGCCAGAGGACTTACTGTTCTTCAATAATACACAGAAAGTGCAGCAAGAGTTTAACATCTGGAAGAGTTGCACATAATGACGTTACCAGAAGCTAGGTAACAACCTCAAAGCATTTAAAACAATTGGCTGAGGATTTGGGTATTTTTAGGGCTATGTTTTTAATCAAGGTTGCGTGGTACCCGCCATGACAGGGTAACCTGGTCTGCAAGATTACCGACAATATACAGTGTCTGGCAGAATTACATGAATTATTTTCAACAAGTTTTTCGCTGTTTTATGATTTAGCCATGAGTTTGAGAGAGCAGTCATTGTACACGGACAATAGCAAAGAGTCGGAGAGCGACCACAAGGCACAGCTGCCTAATTAATTCTCTCAGACTACGATACCAAACTCTTGATATCTCAAACAATAAAATGCAACATATTTTGCATCATTTCTTTTCGAATTTTGGTAATTATGCAGAACTTTGCCCGGTCTAAAAATTGAATAAAACCAAGTGTGATTGATTGACTTTGTATTTCAGATGACGATTTCAAAGGTTTTATTTGTCGGAAAAGCTTGTTTTTTTATTATAGACGAATTCTTGTGCATGCTGGAACGGTTGGTATTTTGCATATATAACGGATATTTACCAAATAATTATATATAAACGAGTATTATATGAATAATAAATGGTTTATAATGTGCAGGTATATGCTGAAATACTGGAATTAAAATGAAAAAGCTTGGTTTCATTGCTAGCGGAAGGCTAACTATTGGTATGCAAGAACGTCATATGTCGCTTTTGGCAGGATTACCGCGTCGTGAGAACCCAAAGGAATAATTCACAGGTTAGTGTGACTATAGCAGATGGTGGAGGACTATGTGAGTAGTATTAAATTATTTATCTGTTTCTGTAGGCGAAACCACTGGGACCAATGGTTTTCAAATTTAGCGCGAGGTTAGGTTTGAATCCCTTTAGGTTAGTGTGTCAATATAAATTTATGTTTCTAATTTTCTGTTGGGGTGGTACTTGGCAGAGAAATATGTTTCAGAACATTATAAAACCACACATTATTCATATAATACTCATTTATGCATAATTATTTGGTAAACATCCGTTATATATGCAAAATACCAACCGTTCCAACAGGCATACAAATTTGTTTATAATAAAAAAACAAGCTTTTCCGACAAATAAAACCTTTTAAATCGTCATCAGAAATACAAAGTCAATCAATCACATTTAGTTTTATTCAATTTTTAGAGTGGCCGAAGCTCTGCATAAGTACCAAATGCAAGATATTTTGCATCATTTCTTTTAGAGTTTCTTCCATACTTGTCACCCCCTACACCCTGAATGATTAAGTTTTAGTTACCCAGTCCCTCAGCTAGGCCTAGTCATTGCTATGCAGTTTGCCGCTTAGGGCCCTCCACATTGGACCACTTAAAGTGTGTGCCGGTACAGGTAACAAATACAGTAGAATGTCTTTCTTTGGTTCATAACACACTTTATACAGAGTCCCATGTATTGAAGAAGCACCCCATAGGTTTTGATTTCACATGGCGTTCAGAATATCGTCATTGCTGGGAACAAAAACATGTATTTACCTCTCCAACCATTCATCTCTTCTTCGATCCTCGCTGCCTCCTCCTCGTCTGCCCTCCCCTCTCTGGTATGATTCCGTTCGTTCACCACGGAATTTATCACGGCGTTTCCTATCATACTCATCTTCACTGTCTGCCATGTTCGCCTCTTATTTCCTTACAATAAAAATGTCAGCATTAACACCATAACTCTATATTTCAAAATTGTACTACACAAATAAAACAGGATTTAAAATAAATTCACACATGCGTTATCCTCCCTCCCCTAAAAGCTATCATGCCTATCTTTTGCAATAATCAGGAAATGCGTCCAACGGATTCCAAAAATAGTTATTCTCTTACACTTCTGAGTCGCTCCGAAATACCAATATACTGAATACCCTAAACACAAGAGTTGAACTTGTTTTTCGTCAAGTATCTCTGAAGGTTAGATTTCAAGTTCATGAATCTCCCTTATATTACAACCTCCAGCATGTTATGCAATGTCCTGAATTGTTGTATTGCAGTTTTGTGCATACAAATTGCTGTTTTTCCTTAAATACTTACTGGAATCTCAAAAGACGCTTCCTCTGAACAAATAATGATGGTTCACGATTTCCCATAATTCATCATAATGAGGTAGAAACGCAATGGCGAAGAGATTGTAATTACCTTAGTGTATTGCACAGTGAAAAAGCACATTCTATCTACTTTCAATGTCATACACAAACTATTTGTTTTATCTTACCTGTGATATTCAATACAATTTATTCCTACGACTCGGTTTTATGGCGTGAAATTTCCACCATCAATAAAATGTAGTAGACAGAAGAATCAAGTATTACGCAGTAATGCCACAATAACGCAATAAACTGCGGGAAATTTAGATGCATGAAATTCAAAAACAAAAAATTTGATGTGTTCCATTCCATAACTTTCTCTACATCAAATTATTTTTAAAAAGCTTATGCTTCTATTTACTTCATGCTAATTTAGAAAATCAGCAGAAATAGTCTTATTACTAGCTTCCTTGTAAGTAGAAGCGAAATAAGGGAGCACCATAGGTTAAAGTGATTGTCAAAAGCTGGTTGCTATGTGACTGAAGTTCCTTTGTTTGTATGAACAGGAAGTTGGCAAATTCCTGTATGAGAGAAGTATAAGTTTGTCAAAGCTGAAACCAAAAACAAGGAATGTCTCAAAAACGACCAACTCCACGATGTATATAACATAAATTGTGTTTTAACGTGCTCTACATTTTATGTGTGGTAAGTTTTTGTCCGTCTCTTACCGTTTAACAGTTATGCAAAATTCCATAAAATTTTTCAAGAATAAAGTAGTCTTCAGAGGCTAGTCTCAGAAAATTCAAGATATATGTACATTTTATTTGTCAGGTAAATATTTTAATATAATGTATTTTAATCAAAATAGTTAGAGCCATTTTTATGAAAATAAAACATTTCGAAAAAAGTTCCATGTAAAGGGTAGTTTGGGGTGGGATGATTTTTCTCAAAATCTTCGTGTCGCATCCCTGGAAGATACTAAACTTAAATAGCAAGTTTGGTATTTTAGCGACTTTTCGTTTTCGAGTTATAATGTTCACGCACGGAACACGCATACACATACGGACCTTTTTTTGAAAAGGCTTTTTTTATTATTATTATTATTTAATTTTATTTTTAAGGGATACAGGGGACCCTAAAACATATGTTTCCGGTGAAATCTCGGTATCGGACTTTTGGGTGGAGTGCAATACCTTCTCTATACACTATGTACATAGTACGTGTAGAGAAAGTAATATAAATAACAAAAGCAAATGCACAGGTGACGATTTTAGATATGTTGTGCGAAAATAATGAGGAAATGAAATGGCGTTTTATTTATGGACGTTCTTTAACTGCTGCGGTTCTCAGCGTCCCATTCTATTCTGAGCGTGAAAGACTGCTTAACTTTGCTCAGAGACCTCTCTATCAGCCTTGAAGTTCTTTTATGTGCCGTAAATCTACGTCACGGGACCAACGGCTTTACTTCCCTTCCGATTATGCCGAACCCCATGGCCACGCTCGCTAAGGCGTTTCGCTTTGGTGCTTCGTGGGCAGGGGATCGTGGGTTCAAGTCCCGCCTTGGGCATGGGTATTGTATGTTTGTGCAGTGTGTAAATGTTTGTGTAAAGGAACAGTAAAACCAGTAATCACTCAGTAAATTTAGGAGGGAAATGTAAACAGGTGATACAGCGCCGGAGTTCTGAAGCCATGTTAAGGTCTAGAGCCGGCCAAATAAGCTTTCAGTCTCGCTCGTTTCTCGTTGACGCTAAACGCGCCCCTCGCAGCTGAGAGGTTGACCAGCGAGCGTACGAGAGTCTCATTCTCGCACGTCTCAGAACTCTCGCTAACAGCGAGACTGCGGTGTAATGAGCTGAAACAGTCCTGCAAGCTATATTATTTCATCTGTTTAAATAGCCTACCAGAATAAAGGTGATATTTAAATAACCAGACTAGGGAAAGGGTTAAAACGATATTTGGTATCACAGAATCTGCACCTGGTCTCCACTTTTATTACAAACTAGCTACCCGCCCCGGCTTCCCATATTTCTTTATTTAAACGATGTGACCAAGGGAACGATAGTTAATACATAAGACATATAATTGATTTTTACAGTTATCTTGAGTTATTGTCTCCATAACCGGTTGCATTCCCTTAGCATAGAAGCAGAAAAATAGAGCAGTAGGAACTACGGCCATCTGGTGCCAAATAATAAGTACGTATTTTAGGTGTTCGGCGGCAGGAAAGCGTCTTTATTTTAAACGATAGGAGTAAGGAAAGGACAGTTAATACATAAAAATGTATTTGAATTTCACTGCTGCGTAGTGTCAACTCGATAAACTGTTGCATTACTTTAACATTGGTGGGGAGGGAAAATACCACTACGGCTACTAGTGGAAAATAAATAAGTGCCTACTCTAGCTGTTAGGAGGGAAAATATAGCACTACTACGACAATTTAGCAACAAATAACCAGTGGCTAATAGGAGAAATGCCTTCGCTTGGCAGAGGTTTTATTCATATTATGAGATTTTAAATACTTTCCCGTACTATTTTTAAACATTTTGTTTTCCACAAACCTTGTCGTGACAATAACGAACACAACAACCAAAGAATTGTTCAATTTGTTGCAGTCATTCGGAAGTGATACGCGTACATACATTTCAGCGATTCATTTTTATAGATAAGTGTGTATAAATGATATTACTCCAAAGACGTTTATGTTGCAAGAAGTAATTCTATTTTCGGTTGCATCGTTGCTGGAAATTGTAAGTGCTGATCCCAAAAGTCCACTATTGATAAGCGTCGAATCTCAGAAGCCAATAAAGCTGGTTGCTATGTGACTGAAGCTCCTTTGTATGGATACGAGTTGACAAATTCCTGTATGAGAAAACTATAAGTTTTTCAAAGCGGAAACCAATAAAAAGGAATATCTAAAAAACGATCAACTCCACGAAACAAAATTATATGACATAAATTGTGTGTTCTAACGTGCTTTACATTTTGTGTTTTAAGTTTTCGTCCATCTCCTACGGTTTAGCAGTTATGCAAAATTCCGTAAAATTCATCTAGAATAAAGTAGTCTTCAGAGCCTATTCTTTGAAAATTCAAGATATACGTTTTATTTGCCAGGAAAATGTCTATAATATACAATATCTTAATCAAAATCGTTAGAGCCATTTTTGAAAAAAATCCAAATTTTCGAAAAAAAAAAAAAAAAAAAGGTCCAAGTAAAGGGTAGTTTGGGGTAGGGGGATTTTTCTCAAAATCTTCTAGTCGTATCCTTAGAAGATACCAAACTTAAAAGTGCTTTTTTTTTTTTTTTTTTTTTATACAGGGCACCCTAAAACGTATATTTCCGGTGAAATCTCTGTATCGAATTTTTTGGTACAATACAATACCTTTTCTATATGCTATTTACATAGTACGTGTAGAAAAATGACACACTTTTCTTTAATGCAATTTTTCATAACTTGACATTTTTCAAACTCAGGTGCACATTTCTTTAAAGTTACTGAACCTATTTGAATGAAAATTTTACTGCAGTTGCTGAAACATGCTTGCTACAAACATAACCTAATATTATTGAAACAAATTTAAAATATAATTTTTTTTTAAAAAATACTTGTGTAAAACTTTTTTTTTTGTGTACTAAAGTTCAACAATTTCTCCCTTGAATATAGTCACAAAATATTTAAGTAAATTTAGAATACTAATTAAGAATAGACAAAAATACTCAAGGAACATTGTTGGAGGAAAGTGTACAGTAACTAACGGGTGATCGAGAAGTCGCTCCGCACTTCCCGTGTAACCAAGATTCCCCTAGAGTCGGGACTTCTGTTGGCAGCACTGACTAGCGCGAACTAATGGTGAAACGTTTCGCTGGTTAAGAAAACTGCTAGCTTCACTATATCCATGCATGCAAGGTAATGTGGAAAAATAATATGCAACTAACCTGTTTAAAGAAGACATTTACCATTTTCTTGAAGACAAATTCACTCGATTTATTTTATTTTCGAAGACTGTAATTAATGTCTCCTTTGTTACACATGTTATGTAATATTCTGTTGCCGTTTTCTGCTCATCGATTGTTTTTGGATTGTCCTTATAGACTGAAGATTTAGCGGCTCCCCAAAGAAAATAATAAGATCAGGAGACCATGGAGGCCACAGACTTTTAGTCTTTCCCCAAAAAATTCCACTAACATCCCATGGATTTATGTGATGCATGAGCAGTGGCGTTATCTTGTTGAAAAAATGCACCGTTCACTTCATTTTCATTTAGCTGAGAAATAAATATAAAAAGAATATCCGAGCAATAAACATCTGAATTAATTGAGTTATGGAAAAAAATTATCCCAATAATTCGAGAGCGAGAGATGGCACACCGTACACCAATTTTCTCTGAACGTAAAGGGGTTTCCTGAATTGCATTAGGATTTGCAGTAGACCATACTCGCGTATTTTGTGAATTTACGCATCCTGATAAGTGGAACCAAGATTCATCAGTAAAAACTGTCCTATGTAACAGGTCAATTCCATGGTGCAAAATAAACCTGTGAAACCATTCACAATACTGAACTCTTTTCGCGTGATCTGAGGGTTTTAATTCGTGGATGACTGATACCTTATATGGATACAAACCTGGTTCTTTTTGGCTGCTTTGTATGTGGAACTATAAGAAATATCACATTGCTGGGCCAATTTGTTTATTGATTTCTGTGGACTTTCAAGCATTCAATCCGATAGTCTTTCTTCTGTTAGCACACTGGGTCTTCCACTTCTAACAGCATCATGCACGGAACCTGACTCCCGAAATTTATTAATTAAATCACGCACAGCATCTCAGAGTGGTAGTTTTGAGTTAGGGAACCTGTCAACGTAATTTTGTTTCACTTTCTCAGTATAATTTCCACGTTTTCCACTAGAAACACACGTTGCTGTGCAGAATACATTGATTTCGCTTCAGAACTCACAGCATAGTAGACCATACTAACCAGCACAATAAACAACTCATGCTGATTCGAATGCGATAAACCTAGGGAAGCTAACCCTTTATCGAGCGGTGGCCAGCAGCAAGGTGCGGAACAAGTTACTAGATACATGTTATCAGTTATTCGTTTTTGCATGATCATTTTATTGTCTTCTATAGCACAATGAATGAGATATACACAAGTAAAGTGACGTGACGTGAGCTCTATATCTGGAGTGTGATGTTGTATCCTCTGTTATCCTCGCTCGACATGTTGAACTGCAGCAGCACAATCAGATATGTCGTCAGCATCGACCCCAACTGCAAACATTCACAACACACCTTGTCTCAAACTTGCTTCCTTGTAAGTAGAAGCGAAATAAGGGAGTGCCATAGGTTAAAGTGATAGTTGCTATGTCACTGAAGTTCCTTTGTTTGTATGGGCAGCAGTTGACAAATTCCCGTATGAGAAAAGTATAAGTTTTTCAAAGGTGAAACCGCAAACAAGGAAAACGATCAACTCCACGAAAAAAATGTATATAACATAAATTGTGTGTTTTAACGTGCTCTACACTTTGTGTGTGGTAAGTTTTATAGTTTAGCAGTTAAGCAAAATTCCGTAAAATTCATCCAGAATAAAGAAGCCTTCAGAGGCTATTCCCAGAAAATTCAAGGTATACATTTTATTTGTCAGGTAAATATCTATAATCTGTATTTTGAAAAAATCCAAATTTTCAAAAAAAGTTGCATGTAAAGGGTAGTTTGGGGTGGGAGGATTCTTCTCAAAATCTTTATATCGCATCTTTGGTAGATACTAAAATTAAATAGCAATTATAGTATTTTACCAAGTTTTCGTTTTTGAGTTATCGTGTTCACAGACACACACAAGGACCTTTTCTGAAAATGCTTTTTTTGGCTAGAGGGGACCCTAAAACATATATTTCGGGTGAAATTTCAGTATGTAATTTTTGGGTGCATTACACTATGTAAATAGTACGTGTAGAGAAAGTAAGAATGTTGCATGGTTTCATCGGCTGCGCCGAGACAGGTAAAACTCTGCGCAGCCGGTTCCGAGTTTTTTGGATCTGAATGTCAAGACTGAGGTACTGCACTCCTGTGTTGTCTTTTAAAGGTGAAATCTTCCCTTATCTTTTGGAACCCTTCAACCAAGAAATGTATCCTCAGCATTTACGGTTACTGCCACTAGGTGGATTGTGTATGTACTAAGGCAAAACAAATTTGGTGAAACAGTCAATTGGTGCCATATGAAAATACATTGCATCATTTTTATGCTTAAATATAAATATGTTCTGCTAAAGCATTAAATCTATGGGCCCATTTAAGTGTTTTAATAATTAAACATCCGGATTTATTCCCAAAAATGTTCTGCCACAGCTGATTTATCAATTTGTTTATATTTAATATTCCTAAAGTAGTATTTTACTGTGGATTATAAATGACGTTTACCAATATAAACAATTTAATTGATAAATGCCAGATTTTTTTATTTTGATATTTCATCCTTTTTAGAAAAAACTAACAATTTTTTATTTTAAGCAACTAACATTATGCCATGCTCTTTGAAAATGTTTGTGCATTTTTTATTTGCCCAAGGGTGACAAGAAATCTTTTAAACATCTTTTATTTTCTTAAGCGTAGAAATATCTTTAATAGCTTTTTGATATTTAAACTTCTCAATTTTTTTATTTATAAAATGAGTATTAAAACCATTAATTAAAGCATTGAGAGCAAAAAGAAACGTGAGCTGACGATGCAATAGACCAATTTACTGTGAACTAGTCCTTGGATTGCAAAAGATAAGTGGAGAATTGTTACAATTTTTTGTGTTACTAGCTGCTTTTTACATTTATAAGTGCTTGAAATAATTTACCAAGGAATGCAATGTCAACCATTTCTTACCGACATAAACAATGCTCTGTTTACTGTCACAAAGTCAGCAAGACTCACATCTGGGGGAAACGTGTCAATTGTCCGCAGGAACAAGTCCATCTGCACAAATAAAAACATCACTAGATTAGATTAGAAAGCATTCTGTAGGTTCGTGTAGGCCAGGCACATACAACTTGTCAAGGCTTGTAAAAGTATCATATATTTATATTCTAAGGAGAAAACAATGTACGAGGGTGGGCTCATAAGTGCCGGGCCGCGCCACTAGGCCAGTTTAACTCTATCCATAGTTACAGGTCAATAGCTTCTTTAGTTTTCCAATGACAGCATTTTAAACAAGACAACTTTACAGTTTTCACGAAAATGGAGCATTTGGAAAAACGAGTACTGATTAAATACTTCCATTTGAAAGGCTTAGCGCCTAAAGAAATCAAGGAGCAAATGGACAGTACATTGAAAGACTCTGCCCCTTCATATTCAATGATTAAAAGGTGGGTTGCACGGTTTAAAATGGGACGTACGAGCACTAGTGATGAGCCTCGCTCTGGACGCCCTGTAGAAGTACAGCTCCAGAGATCATTGTTTAGTACTGCAAGACCGCAGATTAAAGTTGTTTGAGATAGCAGAGGCTGTAGACATATCAAAAGAACTGTAAAGTTGTCTTGTTTAAAATGCTGTCATTAGAAAACTAAAGAAGCTATTGACCTGTAACTATGGATAGAGTTAAACTGGCCTCGACCCTCATATGACTGTATATTTACCTCCTCCTGGATGTAGGTGTCTGTAACTTCAATGCGGGCAGCAAGAAGATGGTCCCTGAACTCCTCTCCGACCTGAAGAAACATTACCACATTAACATGCTGTATCCCAGCTGTAATATTTTACATGACTGAGAGAGGAAGTGTATTCATGAGCTACCTCTTTATAAAACACAAACAGTGAATGCTGTAACGTTAAGTATAACAATGATAAAATACTAAAACATGCTGGACCAAAGTATCAACACAAGCGTTGCTCACAAGAGAACTGCCAACATAATCAAACATCCAGGTGCTAGAGCAAGCCCTTTGCTGTGCGGGTCAACCCAGGACTGCAAACTTTGCTGATTTTCGTTTTTTTTTTTTTTTTTTTTTTTTTTTGCGTGTGTTGTGTTTTCTGTGTAACAAAGCTCTAACCAACATCAGTAAATTATATGTATTAAAGATAAAAAAAAAAGTACAGATTCTTTAAAATTGTTTCCTCCGACTCATAACAAATGTTTATACAGAATAGCCTTCGAGAAATAGTACATTTTATTTTGCTACAGCTAATAATGCATTTACCCGTCAACTGTTTTTCATAAACAAACATTTTTTTTAACTTAACGTCCTTTAATCAGTCTGGTCAGACGATGAATGAAATCGGTCAAATGATACTCAAATAATCTCGGGGTCCATGAAGCTTAAACGACATTCGTCTTCTCAGGATAAGGGAAAACCCCAGGTAACTCACCCTAAGCGAGATTCGAACTCACGACCTGTTGACACGCTACCACCACACTACCCAGGCGGGCACAAATATGTTAATGCCATTTTGTTTGGTTGCAGCAGGGAAGTGGAATTTTTAGATTCGAAGTAACAGTATGATTTTCGCGCAGCGTGACAGAAGCATTCCGGACAGGTGGCTGAATATATTGCGACCAAATGTTTCAGTCGTGGAAACAAGTTGCCGTACGTCTGAGAATATCAAAATGTGTTTATGGGCCTCAGTAATCAAGTCCACAGTGATCGGTTCGTGGTGAGGTGAACGGAAAAACAAATCTTGTTTCATCACGACAATACTCCGGCCCATGGTTCAGTCACTGCAATGGGAAAAATGCGCGAATTAAAGTTGGAATTGCTTGAACATCCACACTATTCGCCAGATCTAGCATCCAGTGACTACCACCTGTTCCCAAACCTCAAAAAAAATTCTTGGAGATTTCACAGCAATTCAATTAGGACACTGATATGACAAATGTATTAGCCTTTGTGCAGATTATGCTGAGAAATAAAGAAAAAAACATTTTTAAATAGTGTTTTCCTTGAGAGGTCCGGGACTTCTCAGCCGACCCTAGTATAAGAGTTCCCATTGGCATTGTGAGACTTTAGATGAAGAACGCTGTCAATACCGAGCGATATAGCTGATAACACTGACTAATCTCAACACATTGTTTTTCCAACAAGATGGAGCTACACGATGTTACGTCGGTTGTTTCCAAATCGACTGATCTCGCGACTGAGAGATGTCTCCAGACTTTTTCTTGGGGTACCCCAAAGAAATAGTTTACTCCCGAAAGTTCCACACTATTCCTGATGTGGCAATCCAACAAGAGATTCCCAACGACTTATCCAGCGTGTGATGAGAGCACTTGCAGCAATGCATTAACGCCGATGTTCATGTACATATCACTGTCACAAATAAAATGTTATTGTTGTGCTTATGTTCTGACATTCTTATTTTCACTTTGTACTGCGAGGGTTGAATGAAAAGCAAATCCTCCACCTTCGTAACTCTTCAACAGGTGGCAGCATTGGTACTGGTTTGTTCCGTAGCCTGTTCTCTACAGTTGCAGTTGGAGGGAAACATTAGCATTGAACGGTTGTGTTGTTACAGTGTAAAGTATGGAACCCTGTGCAGACGTCGGTCAATGCAATTAAAGTAGCGTGCAATCATTGAATTCTTGTCACCAGATTCATCAGAGAATGAAAGCTGTTTATATTGATGTGAGTACTACACGACGTAGGACGAGTAAGTTTAAAGATGTTGAGGTGGGACATCTGACTTGCGTGACAAACAAAGAGTTGGACGTTCTGTGACAGCAACTACCGAGTTTCACTAGCAATATATTGACAGATTGATTCAGGTCGTATCGCTCAGAGAGAAATTGCAGGCACAACCGGCATTTCACAAGAGCATGTGGGTCACATTATTGCTTTGCTTGGCTATCGGAATATCTGTGCACGATGGGTACCGCGGATGCTGGCTCCTGAAATGAAAGCGCACAGACTTGAAATTTGCCAGGAAGCCCTCTCGCGTTACGAGAATGAAAGTGACATCTTTCTCCGTTTAATTGTGACAGGAGACGAAACGCCAGTCTATGAAATATCGACACAAAGACTCACCCCAAAAAAAGTCATGGCCACAGTGTTCTGGGACACAGATGGTGTTATCCATGTTTATTTTCTTGATCGTGGAACAACAATAAATTCAGAGTGTTACATCACAACGCTGCGAACTCTGAAACGACTGCTAACAAGTGTCCGAAAGGAAAATGGAACTGTTTTCCTGCAGCATGACAATGCCAAACCACGTGCCACCACTGCAGAACTTCAGAGACTGTACGGCATCCTCTATACAGTCCAGATTTAGCACGTCTGGCTTCCATCTGTTCCCGATCTTCAGGGACATGTTTATGCTTCTGATGAAGACGTTGCGGAAACAGAGTGTCGACTTCTTCCGTGACGATTTGTTCATCGTTGACAGACATGTATCCAATTGGCTGGTAATTATGTGGAAAAGTGAATACTGGTAATTAAAGATCACATTCTAAGGATTACTTCTGTGTTTGATTTAATAAAATATTCCCATGCAAACCCAATTAATGAAGGTGGAGACGTTACTTCTCATTGAGCCCTGGTATTTCCCGAGGCCCACCCTGAGATATGATGTTACCTGGTATGTCGTCTTGGTGGCGGAGTCACACACGACGAACAACGTGGACCACATGACGATACACTCCAGAGCCATGAGCAGCTGGTCTGGACGCACTTCCCTCGCCAGGTTGCTCACTGTGTGGTACACGAAGAACGTGAGGGTCAGAAACAGGTACAGGATATAGAAGCCCATGGTGTAGCAGAAGGCCCGACCTGTCTCACGCGCCAGGCGACTCAGCTCCACCCAGACTGCCCTGTATGTTGCCACAGTGGTGGGGGTGACTCGCTTCTCTGACTCCAACTCCTGTACACATTGAAGGGTGGCTTATTGTTGCTCAAGCTAGGATACAAGTTTGCTAATGATCCAAGGGATATTTGTAGGACAATAATACATAAGTATATAATAACATATTCTTAATATAACTTTCGACCAGTTATTGGAAAAGAAAGTTTTTACACAAATATTACAAACACGTGGGCTATTTTTGCAAGGTCCGATCGGTCGCGAAATTAAAACCACAGTGAAAATAAGATGAAGCTTTGCGCAGATGTAATGCGCAATGTCTCTAGTATGACCGTTGATTTTATCACGTTGTAAGCTTGTCTAAAACAATAGCGTCACCCGCCAAATGTAATGTGAGAGCTGACCTTGAAATTTCGGGAAATGACTCGTGCATCACAGAAACCACTCGCTAAATGTAAATGGCATGTTATTTCTGGACGCTCTATAACTTCTGTAGTTCTCAGTGCCCCATTCTATACTGGGCGTGAAAGACAGCTTAATTTTGTTCAGAGGCCTCTCTATCAGGCTTGGGGTTCTTTAACTGCTGTGGTTCTCAGTGTCCCATTCTATACTGGGCGTGAAAGACAGCTTAATTTTGTTCAGAGGCCTCTCTATCAGGCTTGGGGTTCTTTAACTGCTGTGGTTCTCAGTGTCCCATTCTATACTGGGCGTGAAAGACAGCTTAATTTTGTTCAGAGGCCTCTCTATCAGGCTTGGGGTTCTTTAACTGCTGTGGTTCTCAGTGTCCCATTCTATACTGGGCGTGAAAGACAGCTTAATTTTGTTCAGAGGCCTCTCTATCAGGCTTGGGGTTCTTTAACTGCTGTGGTTCTCAGTGTCCCGTTCTATACTGGGCGTGAAAGATCACTTAATTTTGCTCAGAGGCCTCTCTATCAGGCTTGAGGTTCTTTAACTTCTGTGGTTCTCAGTGTACCATTCTATACTGGGCGTGAAAGACCACTTAATTTTGTTCAGAGGCCTCTCTATCAGGCTTGGGGTTCTTTAACTGCTGTGGTTCTCAGCGTCCCATTCTATACTGGGCGTGAAAGACAGCTTAATTTTGTTCAGAGGCCTCTCTATCAGGCTTGGGGTTCTTTAACTGCTGTGGTTCTCAGTGTCCCATTCTATACTGGGCGTGAAAGATCACTTAATTTTGCTCAGAGGCCTCTCTATCAGGCTTGAGGTTCTTTAACTGCTGTGGTTCTCATTGTCCCATTCTATACTGGGCGTGAAAGATCACTTGATTTTGCTCAGAGGCCTCTCTATCAGGCTTGAGGTTCTTTAACTGCTGTGGTTCTCATTGTCCCATTCTATACTGGGCGTGAAAGATCACTTAATTTTGTTCAGAGACCTCTCTATCAGGCTTGAGGTTCTTTAACTGCTGTGGTTCTCAGTGTCCCATTCTATACTGGGCGTGAAAGATCACTTAATTTTGTTCAGAGACCTCTCTATCAGGCTTGAGGTTCTTTAACTGCTGTGGTTCTCAGTGTCCCATTCTATACTGGGCGTGAAAGATCACTTAATTTTGCTCAGAGGCCTCTCTATCAGGCTTGAGGTTCTTTAACTGCTGTGGTTCTCAGCGTCCCATTCTATACTGGGCGTGAAAGATCACTTAATTTTGCTCAGAGGCCTCTCTATCAGGCTTGAGGTTCTTTAACTGCTGTGGTTCTCAGTGTCCCATTCTATACTGGGCGTGAAAGATCACTTAATTTTGCTCAGAGGCCTCTCTATCAGGCTTGAGGTTCTTTAACTGCTGTGGTTCTCAGTACCCCATTCTATACTGGGCGTGAAAGATCACTTAATTTTGCTCAGAGGCCTCTCTATCAGGCTTGAGGTTCTTTAACTGCTGTGGTTCTCAGTGTCCCATTCTATACTGGGTGTGAAAGATCACTTAATTTTGCTCAGAGGCCTCTCCATCAGACTTGAGGTTCTTTAACTGCTGTGGTTCTCAGCGTCCCATTCTATACTGGGCGTGAAAGATCACTTAATTTTGCTCAGAGGCCTCTCTATCAGGCTTGAGGTTCTTTTACGTGCCGTAAAACTACAACACGGGACCATCGACTTTACTTCTATTCCGAAGGAAGTGTTTTTACACCCGAAAAACTCCATCGTCCTCCGCCGGGTTTGAAGCCGCGACCTTGTAACATGAAGTTAGCATGGTAACCACTACACCACACATTACTCACTCGTCGCTGCGTCCGCATGAAGAAATCCAATCACAGGACGCGCTTCACATTTGGCGGGCGACACTGCGCAAAGCTTCATCTCATTTACGCGACTGATCGGAAACCAATAAGTGTTGAGTGTTACCCTGTGGAAGTTGTCGAGCAGGTCTCGAGCAGCCCGCGCCAGTGAGGCACACACCAGGTGCCAGAAGGACGCCAGGAAGAAGCGCACCACGTCCAGGTACCACTCCTTGACGGCCACCCACCAGTCGATGAGAATCTCTTCCCCGTTGTTCACCTGGTAGATCACCTCAAAGCTGAAGATGAGCGGCGACAAGATCAGACACAGGAGGATGCTGCGACGCCGAAGTGACAGAACCAGAGGTCGACCCAGCATCTCGTAATACTTCTCCTGTAACATAAGCCAGTCTTAAACTTTATTCCACGTGAACACAAACAAATTCATTTTAACAACGTGTGTCCAATGTACACAGTGGATACAGAAGGTATTGTATTCCACCCAAAAATTCGAACCGCGATTTTACTGATAATATATGTTTTGAGGTCCCCTGAGCCCGAAATAAGGCATTTTTACTTTCTCTACTCGTACTATGTACATAGTGTATAGAGAAGGTATTGTAATGCACCCAAAAGTTCAATACCGAGATTTCAACGTAAATACACGTTTCACAACCCTCTGAATCCAAAAAAAGCATTTTTGTAAAAAGGAGGCGTGTGTGTGTGTGTGTGTGTGTGTGTGTGTGTGTGGTGGAGCGTAGCTCTTGGTTGGTTTGAAAGTGCTGCCCTCCTAGTCACGTCTTCAGTTCAGGGGAAAGTCGCTGGGTCAGGCCAGGTCAGGACTGTACGGCGGATGATCGAAAATGTCCCATTGAAATTGTTCAAGGTGCCGATGGGTTGTGTGGACGAGCGTTGTCATGGATCAACACAATTCCTCAAGTTAGCATTCCTCTTCGTTTGTTTTGAATGGCTCTCCGCAAACGTCGTAAAGTACCAAGATCTTCAAAACAACGTCAATGCTGCTCATTTGAAATCATTGGCGGCGGCAACATTTTTTGAAGCGGGTATTGCAAAGCTTGTGCACAGGTACGATAAATGTCTCAGTGATTATGTTGAAAAGTAACCAAAACTTTTAGTAATAAAATTGTTGTTTTCTATGTAGTTGTATTTTATTTATAGCCTATCGGATGTTGAAATAATTTGTTTTTGTAAGGTGTTATTGAAGGGCACTCACCTGGAAGCGAGTCCAGCTGGAGAGGTAGCGCGCGATGTTGGGAGCTTCTGGCCAGTTCATGACGGGCAGACACAGCACCACCAGGAAGTAAGACACCGCCATACACACGAAGAACAGCACGTTGAAGTGACGATGTGTGGCCAGCAGATTCTGTAGCTTGGCCCCCGTCGTGAACCAGAGTATCACCAGGATGGTGGTGTACAGGGCAACGGTGTACAGCATCAGAGGTGACAGGAACCCGTGGTTCCACAGTCCTGCAACAAACATTACCTAAGAGGAAACGAGCCTAACCCTGGCTAGTGATGGCTTCCGACAGTCAAATGTAGAAATGACTGTAGAATCATTCCGATTGAAAAACAGTTTATTTTCGCAAATATGTGCAGTAGTAGCTTAGATAAGTTACTAAAGTAACTCGTTTTCATTCGCATTTAAAATATGTTTATTTACTTAAATTCGTGAAGTTACCAAAGTGACTAGTTTTCATTCAGATTTCAAATATGTTTATATGTGAAATTATTTAAGTAACTAGTTTTCATTCGGATTTAAAAGTACGATGCAATAGTCGTTCTAACCCTCGAGTAACATAAAAAGGACTTTAGTGCACATTATTTTGCAACAATAAAACACATATTTGGTTGCAGCTATTCTCTAGTAAATACAGCAATGGGGGTCTCAAAACATGTATTTCCGGTAGAATCTCGGTATTGAATTTTTGGGTGCATTACAACCTTCTCTATACTGTATACATAGTAGTGTAGAGAAAGTAAAAGGTGCAAAATTCTTCCTCTATATGCGCAATGCAATCATCAAGTTTGGAGTTTTTAAACTCTTGCACTGCGTAGCCCATTGCCTGAGTCTATGTGAATTCTTCCGTTGAACGGCGCGAGGCAAAGTTGCGTCTGCGCTTAATTTAATTATGAATGCGACTTAAACTTCCGAGCATACTGTGATGTGCTATTTACTATTTTAGTGCTAGTTTGAGCCTGCTGGATAGATACCTGTGTCGGGAGACCTGGTGACGGGGATGACGCCGGCGAACTGCAGCACGAAGATGACAGGCCTCAAGTCATAGTAGAAAGGGTGCAGACGATTCTTGGGCACGGTCTGCTTGGGGTAGGCGATGGTCGAGGGAGGAAGATCCTTGTGGTCCGCCGGGGCTACCCTGAACAGCTTCCCGGAGTCGCGGCCAGAATACAGCCGGAAGTTGCGTAACTCAGACAGATAGTGCGCCATCCTGACAGTTCCACACGCTATACACCTGCAACATTCACAATTATTACTTTAGTTATAGTAGGTACCAGTTGGAATGGACTAAGATTTTCCTGGTTTTCCCAGTTCGGTAGGCACAGTATCTGCTTTAAGGTGATGCAACTGGAAATTTTGGAAAATTTCAGTATTTAAGATATCTTATTCGAATTTATACCAGTTATTATATAGAATATTACTCATAATTTTGCCATTTATCAAATTTATAGCCTGTAGGTTTATTTCAGTAATATATTTTTGTCTAAATACACTGTTCCAATAAAAATGAGCCACGTGGTATATTTTTAAAAATATTCACACTATAAAATCCAGTTTTACAATAAATGAGTTTAAAAATGCGGCTGTAATATTATTATCATTGTTGTTATTATTATTATTATTGTTATTGTTTAATTTGCTTTAATTAGTGTACAATATTATTAGTTTTACTACTTAGAACAATTGTTGATTTTTCAAAATTTAATAATTTATTTATTTATTAAAACTGAAACATAGGGCGGTGCCGTGGCCGAGTGGTTAGACTGCTCGCCTCCCACCTAGGCGGCCCGAGATCGATCCCAAGCGCCCGCACGAGGGATTTGTGCAGGAGAGTTTTCTGCGGGTCCTCTGCTTTCCTACGCCACTCATTGCACCGCGATTACGTTTTATATCACCAATTTTACTTACATTTCATGGTCATGCCTGGCTACCGGCCGACCAGTCTGCCAGGTTCTCCATTCCGTGGTTTAGTGCTATTAGCTGCCCGGTAGGCATTAGCTTGTAAGTCCTAGGGAGAGTGTCAGTCCTAATTAGGGGCAGGGTAAGCCGACTGAAAAAAACTGGGACATCATTACCTACGATAAAGTATATGGCCATTTTCCTTTAATTTACATTTGAGAGACAGTATGAACATTTTGAAATAAATTAGTGAAAATTTGCATCGTGTGGAGCATTTTGAGTATGATAAAGTATTGGAAAAAATCAGGTATATAGTTGGGAATTCTATTAATAAGCATATGCCTGCTCATTTATAGCTTCACTTCATTGGTAGTTAAAGTGCGCCAGCTGGGCTAAATATACTCACATACTGAAATGTTTCATTTACTGCTAAAAATCTGTATCGAAATGAAGACCATTTCGATACATATTTTCATTTCGATATAGATTTTCACGCTTGCGCGCTGACCTACTATTGCCTGTTCACTGTCTGCTAATCTACATACAATAACAGAAACATTTTACGTGTACAAGAATTATAAGATATGTAATTATTTCCCGAATCTAAACTTATAATATTATGTAAGCAAAGCAAAGTAGATCATGACATTGGCATCACAGAGACGAGGAAATCAATAAGCCAGGGCATGCGCGTTAGCTCTACTTCCAACCAAAATAGTTATTTTTACGAGAATAGTTATATTTGCATACCTTTATCAGTAGATATGTATTGTCAGGTGCTTCATCAATGAAGGTTTTAATTTCATATGTGGAAAATATTTTTGTTTTTTCCCCACTGTACCCTAGCGATTTCTGTTTTAATAGAGAGTACAGCTTCCTATATTGGGATATGTGAATTTCATGTTTCAGGTTTAGAGTAGTTTTCAATACTGAATAATTTATCCACAAGGTTGGGGGTTTCATTGTTTTTGACATTTCTTCAAAGTAAACTATGAGGACATTTTCCAAGAATGAAGTTACAGTTTTTGTTATTCTCCATGCCATGAATTTATCATATCGCTTTTCCTAGATGTTTTTTTGATTTCTGTAAATTGTTAACAACATTACTCGTCTCCTCTGTTATATCAGGAGGCGTGGATCTAAATTCCATATCATTATCACTAGGCCAAAATACCTCTGTCTCCATCTTGCAAATCAACTATCATCGTGAATCGAATTTCATTTGTTATCGACGCATGCGTACTATACGTATAGCGGTCGGTGCAGTTCATGTTTTTTTTTTTTTTTTTTTAATAACAAATACAGTTCTGGAGACTTGTCAGGACTCCGGCGCGTATTCATTTTTCCTCTTTTTTTCAGTTTCCTACATTTCCTTAATTGACCTATTAATGTTTAACGTTTTCCTTTTACATATACACATTCACAAACACAGAAACACCAATGCCCAAAGTGGGACTCAAACCCACGATGCTGTGCGCCACGATATCTAAATACTAAATATTTATTGTATTACTACATGTCATAGCAAAAAAATATGCGTGCAACTGTCATATAGTGTTAGTTATTAGAATACTCACTTTGCTCATATGTAAACTTACCTCTCACTAGTATCATAATAATTACCATTATAGCATTGTTGCATAAGTAACTATTAAAGTTTAGAATTCATATCAATTTATCATGAAAAAATCTTATGTGTTCTATTCACATATCTTTAGAGCAAACCTCGGCAATTGCGACCTTGTACTGATCTATTGCGACCGGGGAAGGGATGAGAGGAGGGGAAACCACAGGCCAGCAAATTGGAAACGACGGAGCTAAGCGCAGAGGCGCTCGGAAGTCCCTGGCAGTTCACTAGATGTCAGCTCTGGCGCGCTACGGAGGCTACTCAGGCGCTGGGAGGCCGGAAGGAGGTCTCTACAACAGCAACCAGGGTGAAGAGCAAGCAACCGTGCCATCTGCCTGCAAAGTCTCAAAGTCACACCTAAGCGGCGCCAAGAAAACCCCAGGGCAAGAGTGCGCGGTCAATGGGAATCGAACCCGGACCTTCCGAATGCTAGTCCCACATGAAACGACTGAGCTCCCTGGCTCGGTTAAAGTTGACTCTCACCCTTCTTGCGATTCTAATGTCTTGAACAAAATATAAAACCTCCCTATTGTGTTTTCGTCATGAGCACAGCAAGAACTGAAAGTTGGAGTGAGGTCGTTAAAGCCTGAACACAAATATAACATGGGCGTGTCAGAGAAAAACATACATTAAGTACTAAATAGTAGTTTTAACCTATCTTCACTGTACATACGAGGGTCGGCTGATAAGTCACGGGCCTCTCGATGAAAACAGCATTTAAAATGCTTTATTTGTCAACATAATCTCCAGACATTTGTCATGTCTGTGTTCTAATTTAATTAAACCATCTCTGTAGTGCGATTTATCAAGGTCCTCAAAATAGCTGTTTACCGCATCAATGACCTCCTCGTTGCTGTGAAATCTTCGTCCTTGAGGTTTGGGAACAGGTGGTAGTCACTGGGTGCTAGATCTGGCGAATAGGGTGGATGTTCAAGCAATTCCAACTTTAATTCGCACATTCTTCCCATTGCAATGACTGAACGATGGGTCGGAGCATTGTCGAGATGAAACAAGAATCTTCTTATTGCCAAATGACGTCTTTTTCTTTTCACCTCATCACTCAAACGTTGCAGTGAGTTTGCGTGGTAGTCACCAGTGATACTTTTACCCAAAGTGCATCCCAGAAAACGCTCGCCATAACCTTGTTAGCTGACAACATCGACTTTGCATTTTTTGGAGTTGGTTCACCTGGCGCAATCCACTGTTTTGACTGTGATTTACTTTCTGGAGTGTAGTGATGTATCCAAGTTTCATCCAAGGTAATAAGCCGTCTCAAAATTCACTGGGATGTCCACGGTAGAACTCCACATTCTTAACAGAAGCCGTTTTTCTTTGCAACTTTTGATCAGGTGTCAACAAACGCGACACAGACCTTGTGAAAACCCAAAACATTACTTAAAATATTACCTGCACGTTCTTTTGATATGTCTACAGCCTCTGCTATCTCAAACAACTTTAATCTGCGGTCTTGCAGTACTAAACAATGATCTCTGGAGTTGTCACTTCTACAGAGCGTCCAGAGCGAGGCGTATCACTAGTGCTCGTACGTCCCATTTTAAACTGTGCAACCCACCTTTTAACCATTGAATATGAAGGGGCAGAGTCTTTCAATGTACTGTCCGTTTCCTCCTTGATTTTTTTAGGTGTTAAGCCTTTCAAATGGAAGTATTTAATCACTGCTCGTTTTTCCAAATGCTCCATTTTCGTGAAAACTGTAAAGTTGTCTTGTTTAAAATGCTGTCATTGGAAAACTAAAGAAGCTATTGACCTGTAACTATCGATACAAGCTGGTCTAGAGGTGCCATATCTGTGTGAGGCCCGGCACTTATCAGCCCATCCTCGTATATATATTATCCCGCAACTAGTGCTTTTCGTGTATCGTTTCACATACTACCTGAATGGAACGGTCCACTGTTTCACGCGTGCAGACACAGAAACTGAAATGAATATCCACAATAAATCACCAGATTATAATTACTTCACTAGAGCTATACCTGTGCAGTAACGCACGTCACAGCCCTCTGTGACCGAAGGGTCACGATCGCCATTTGTTTCGCGATTGCGCTTGTGCAAACAGTTTGCATGACCTTCTCTGTAATTACGGTCATTAAAGTGTCAAACGTGACTCTTTTGTTTAAAACGTAATGCTTGAGCTTACCTGTTAGAGGGAAATGTTGCGGGGCGTGTTGACTAACGCCACGGCGGACATCTTGAACTGCATCAGGATCACCACATAGGTCAGCATTGTATGTGCAATCTGTAACAAGATGTCCCAGTTCTCTACCACGCAGAGCAAGTATTGTATTGCAGTCAAAAACGTTATATCCAGGAATACATGTTTTAGGCACCCAAACTTGGTAATTTTTCAGTATCTTCCAGGGACGCGACACGAACATTTTGAGAAGAATCCCCCATCCCAAACTACCCTTTAAATGGAACTTTTTTCGAAAATTTTGATTTTATCTAAAATGGCTCTATAGATTTCGATTAAAATATCGTATATTAAAGATACTTACCTAGCAAATAAAATATATGTTTTGAATTTTCAGAGAATAGCCTCTGAAGACGACTTTATTCTGGATGAATTTGAAGAAATTTTGCATACTGCTGTACCGTAAGAGATGGACAAAAACTTACCACACAAAAAATGTAGAGCTTGTTAAAACACACAATCTATGACGTATACATTTTTTCGTGGAGTTGATCGTTTTAGAGATATTCCTTGTTATTGGTTTCAGCTTTGAAAAACTTATACTTTTCTCATACAGGAATTTGTCAACTGCTGTCCATACAAAGGAACTTCAGTGACATAGCAACCAGCTTTTGACTATCACTTTAACCTTTGGTACTCCCTTATTTCACTTCTACTTACAAGGAAGCAAGTAATAAGACTATTTCTGCTTTTTCTCTCTCCATTACGACGAAGTAAATAGAAGCATAAGTTTTTAACAATAATTTGTTACAGAGATGTAGAGAAAGTCATGTGAGTGGAACACATCAGATTTTTACATTATATACTGAAACACGAGGTCAATATGGCACGGCAAGTGATTAGCCGGCACACGGCGAGGGAAGAGTTAGATAAGTGAGCACTTACAGAGACGAAGAGACGTCTGTTGAGAACACAGAAAGCTCCCAAGTTGATGTCTGTGTTGTATTCCTGGACAAGTTTCAGAAACACCAACACCTGAAACACAAACCATGTTTGTACAAGTGACAGTTTCACTCGCAGCAAGAGTGAGCACACTGCAGGGATACCAACCTCTCTCTTAGCTGCAGTCCCACAGTGTAGCTGGCTGTTCAAGTTGACCAACTGCCTCAGGATGCCAACTCTCGCCTGGGGAATAATACATTCTCTCTCTCACACAGGTACACCAAGTATTGTTTTCACACAAAAATTCAATGTGTTACATTCACATGATTTCCAAAGCTAATCGATATAAACATTAGCAGAAATAGTCCGTCCGTGATTTGGTAAACTCGTGGTGAGCCTAGGTATAGTTTCTGTGTACCTACCCTGGTAAGGGCTTAACCACAGGAATGAGGGTTGGCTAAATTTTGTGAGGTTTCGGATGATGATGTTAAGGGTAGCGCTAGATAGACCCCTCGAGCGGTTGCAGGAGCAGCACCCTTTCCTCTGCTCCGTGGTGTTTGGTTTTTGAACAATTGTTTATGTTGGGTAATGTTGATAGACCACTCCCAATGGGAGGGGGGAGTACTTAGTTCAGCTATTTTGCTGTTGGCTGGTTTGAAGCCGTTGTTATCTGGGGTGCCCGCAAGCCATGCGCCTGTATCGGCGTTCAGTGGGGAAGTACTCTCCCAGAGATCTGACAAGTGCGTTCTCAAGGTCGCCCAATCTGGCGTAGAATTTTTGAGCCCGGCGCCTAATAACATCTTCCACATATGGGAGGGCCGAAGCTTCATGTAGTAGCCTCAAAGGGAAACGTCGACATACAGAATATATGGACCGGAGTCCTCTATTCTGTACCCGCTGTAACCAGAGACACCAGGAGTCTGCTGCCATGACCCAGGAGCGCCTTGAAAAGACGTAGCTTTAAGTGAACCGGCATCTGGGAGGCCAGTACAGGGCAAAGGGAGGCTACCGTCCGACGTTCCCCGCACGTGTTCACGAAAGGTTAGGTTCTTATCAAGAGTGACGCCCAGGTATTTGATGGAATTTCCCCACTCTATCCTCTGGCCCTGATAGGAAAAGTTGGGCACTTATCAAGAGTGACGCTTAGGTATTTGATGGAATTTCCCCACTCTATCCTCTGGCCCTGGTAGAACACAAATACTCTTAATACTTGCTTTGTTATAAGCAGAAGGCAAATAAGGGAGTACATTAGGCTAAAGTGACTGTCAAATCTTTTAAAAGCTGGTCGCTAAGTGAGGTTCTCTTTACTTTGCATGTTCCCGTTTAAGAAAGGTTAGAGTAGTTTAAAATTGAACTCAATAACATAGAATATCTCGAAAACGGCCAACTCTACAAGAAAATCGTATATGACATAAATTGTGCGTTTTAACGGGATATGCATTTTTTGTCTATCTCCCATGGGTTAGCTGTTATAAACAATTCTGCAAAGCTCATCCAGCATAAAGAGGTCTTCAGAGGCTATTTCCAAAATGATTGAAAGTATACATTTTATTTGCACTGTAAATATCTTTAATATACAGAATTTTAATCAAAATCTTTAGTCATTTTTGAGGAAATAAAATTTTTCGAAAAGTTTTCCATGTAAAGGGTAATTTGGGGTGGGGAACTTTCTTGAAAATCTTCGTGTCGCATCCTTGGAAGATAGCAAATCTTAATACCAAATTTGGCATTTAATGGTCTTTTCGTTTTTGAGTTATATTGTCCACAGAAACGCACACAACCACGCATGCCTTCTTTCGGATACAGGGGACCCCAAAACATATACTTAGGTGAAATGTCGACATCGAATTTTTGGGTGGAATACAATACCTTCTCCAGGTACTATGTGCAGTACACATTATTCTTAAAAACTGTTCTTAAAGAAGATAAACATTAGCAGAAATAGTCTTTATTGCTTGCTTCCGTGTAAGTAGAAGTGAAATAAGGGAGTACCATTGAGTAAAGCATTAATGGCATCCTATTTGAGGTAAGAGGTTTTTTTTTTTTTTAATTAAAAGCTATGAAAAGGAATATCTTGAAAATGGATAATTCCCAACGAGTGTATTGGACATAAAATCTACGTTTGCATGTAGCAAGTTTTGGTCTCTATGTTACAGTTCACCAGTCATCTAAAATAGAAAGGTCTTCGGAGGCTATTATCAGAACATCCAACATATACATTTTATTTGTCATGTAAATATCTTTAATATACGATATTTTAATAGAAATCATTAAGGCCACTTTTCAGAAAATCCAAAATTTCGAAAAATGAAATCCTCTGCGTATTATGTGACGGCGAATCAGAAAGTAAGATTCACTTCCAAGTTATGGTCATTTCTAAAACCACATAACACATAGGCAACAACATACGAGGGCCGTTTTTTTTTTAACCTCCAATAGGCTATAGATAAAAGACAAGTTGATAGAAAACAATTATTTTATTACTAAAAGTTTTGGTTACTTTTCAACATAATCACTGAGACATTTATCGTACCTGTGCACAAGCTTTGCAATACCCGCTTCAAAAAATGTTGCCGCCGTCAATGATTTCAAATGAGCAGCATTGACGTTGTTTTGAAGATCTTACTCCTCCCTAGCGGACATGTCACATACACAGTGACGTTGTTTTGAAGATCTTACTCCTCCCTAGCGGACATGTCACATACACATTCAGGTTGTTTTGAAGATCTTACCCCTCCCTAGCGGACGTGTCACATACACATTGACGTTGTTTTGAAGATCTTACCCCTCCCTAGCGGACGTGTCACATACACATTGACGTTGTTTTGAAGATCTTACTCCTCTCTAGTGGACGTGTCAGACACACATTGACGTTGTTTTGAAGATCTTACCCCTCCCTAGCGGACGTGTCACATACACATTGACGTTGTTTTGAAGATCTTACTCCTCTCTAGTGGACGTGTCAGACACACATTGACGTTGTTTTGAAGATCTTACCCCTCTCTAGCGGACGTGTCAGATACACATTGACGTTGTTTTGAAGATCTTACTCCTCTCTAGTGGACGTGTCAGATACACATTGACGTTGTTTTGAAGATCTTACTCCTCTCTAGTGGACGAGTCAGATACACATTGAGGTTGTTTTGAAGATCTTACTCCTCCCTAGTGGACGTGTCAGATACACATTGACGTTGTTTTGAAGATCTTACCCCTCTCTAGTGGACGTGTCACATACATATTCAGGTTGTTTTGAAGATCTTACTCCTCTCTAGTGGACGTGTCAGATACACATTGACGTTGTTTTGAAGATCTTACCCCTCTCTAGTGGACGTGTCACATACATATTCAGGTTGTTTTGAAGATCTTACCCCTCTCTAGTGGACGTGTCACATACATATTCAGGTTGTTTTGAAGATCTTACTCCTCTCTAGTGGACGTGTCACATACATATTCAGGTTGTTTTGAAGATCTTACCCCTCTCTAGTGGACGTGTCACATACATATTCAGGTTGTTTTGAAGATCTTACCCCTCTCTAGTGGACGTGTCACATACATATTCAGGTTGTTTTGAAGATCTTACCCCTCTCTAGTGGACGTGTCACATACATATTCAGGTTGTTTTGAAGATCTTACCCCTCTCTAGTGGACGTGTCACATACATATTCAGGTTGTTTTGAAGATCTTACCCCTCTCTAGTGGACGTGTCACATACATATTCAGGTTGTTTTGAAGATCTTACCCCTCTCTAGTGGACGTGTCACATACATATTCAGGTTGTTTTGAAGATCTTACCCCTCTCTAGTGGACGTGTCACATACATATTCAGGTTGTTTTGAAGATCTTACTCCTCTCTAGTGGACGTGTCAGATACACATTGACGTTGTTTTGAAGATCTTACCCCTCCCTAGCGGACATGTCACATACATATTCAGGTTGTTTTGAAGATCTTACCCCTCCCTAGTGGACGTGTCAGATACACATTGAGGTTGTTTTGAAGATCTTACCCCTCCCTAGCGGACATGTCACATACACATTGAGGTTGTTTTGAAGATCTTACCTTTCCCTAGCGGACGTGTCAGATACACATTGAGGTTGTTTTGAAGATCTTACCCCTCTCTAGTGGACGTGTCAGATACACATTGAGGTTGTTTTGAAGATCTTACCCCTCCCTAGCGGACGTGTCACATACATATTCAGGTTGTTTTGAAAATCTTACCCCTCCCTAGTGGACGTGTCAGATACACATTGAGGTTGTTTTGAAGAACTTTCTCCTCCCTAGCGGACGTGTCAGATACACATTGAGGTTGTTTTGAAGATCTTACCCCTCCCTAGCGGACATGTCACATACACATTCAGGTTGTTTTGAAGATCTTACTCCTCCCTAGTGGACGTGTCACATACACATTGACGTTGTTTTGAAGATCTTACCCCTCTCTAGTGGACGTGTCAGATACACATTGAGGTTGTTTTGAAGATCTTACCCCTCCCTAGTGGACGTGTCAGATACACATTGAGGTTGTTTTGAAGATCTTACCCCTCCCTAGTGGACGTGTCAGATACACATTGAGGTTGTGTTGAAGATCTTACCCCTCCCTAGTGGACGTGTCAGATACACATTGAGGTTGTTTTGAAGATCTTACCCCTCTCTAGTGGACGTGTCAGATACACATTGAGGTTGTTTTGAAGATCTTTCTCCTCCCTAGCGGACATGTCACATACATATTCAGGTTGTTTTGAAGATCTTACTCCTCCCTAGTGGACGTGTCAGATACACATTGACGTTGTTTTGAAGATCTTACTCCTCCCTAGCGGACGTGTCAGATACACATTGACGTTGTTTTGAAGATCTTACCCCTCCCTAGCGGACGTGTCAGATACACATTGAGGTTGTTTTGAAGATCTTACCCCTCCCTAGTGGACGTGTCACATACACATTGACGTTGTTTTGAAGATCTTACCCCTCCCTAGTGGACGTGTCAGATACACATTGAGGTTGTTTTGAAGATCTTACCCCTCCCTAGCGGACGTGTCAGATACACATTGAGGTTGTTTTGAAGATCTTACTCCTCCCTAGCGGACGTGTCAGATACACATTGAGGTTGTTTTGAAGATCTTACCCCTCCCTAGTGGACGTGTCAGATATATATTGAGGTTGTTTTGAAGATCTTACCCCTCCCTAGTGGACGTGTCAGATACACATTGAGGTTGTTTTGAAGATCTTACTCCTCTCTAGCGGACGTGTCAGATACACATTGAGGTTGTTTTGAAGATCTTACTCCTCTCTAGTGGACGTGTCACATACACATTGAGGTTGTTTTGAAGATCTTACTCCTCCCTAGTGGACGTGTCAGATACACATTGACGTTGTTTTGAAGATCTTACCCCTCTCTAGTGGACGTGTCACATACACATTGACGTTGTTTTGAAGATCTTACTCCTCTCTAGTGGACGTGTCAGATACACATTGACGTTGTTTTGAAGATCTTACTCCTCTCTAGCGGACGTGTCAGATACACATTGAGGTTGTTTTAAAGATCTTACTCCTCTCTAGCGGACATATCAGATACACATTGAGGTTGTTTTGAAGATCTTACTCCTCTCTAGCGGACGTGTCAGATACACATTGACGTTGTTTTGAAGATCTTACCCCTCTCTAGTGGACGTGTCACATACACATTGAGGTTGTTTTGAAGATCTTACTCCTCCCTAGTGGACGTGTCAGATACACATTGACGTTGTTTTGAAGATCTTACCCCTCTCTAGTGGACGTGTCACATATACATTGACGTTGTTTTGAAGATCTTACCCCTCCCTAGCGGACATGTCACATACATATTCAGGTTGTTTTGAAGATCTTACCCCTCCCTAGTGGACGTGTCAGATACACATTGAGGTTGTTTTGAAGATCTTACCCCTCCCTAGCGGACATGTCACATACACATTGAGGTTGTTTTGAAGATCTTACCTTTCCCTAGCGGACGTGTCAGATACACATTGAGGTTGTTTTGAAGATCTTACCCCTCCCTAGTGGACGTGTCAGATACACATTGACGTTGTTTTGAAGATCTTACTCCTCTCTAGTGGACGTGTCAGATACACATTGAGGTTGTTTTGAAGATCTTACCCCTCTCTAGTGGACGTGTCAGATACACATTGAGGTTGTTTCTGAAGATCTTACTCCTCCCTAGCGGACATGTCACATACATATTCAGGTTGTTTTGAAGATCTTACTCCTCTCTAGCGGACGTGTAAGATACACATTGAGGTTGTTTTGAAGATCTTACTCCTCCCTAGCGGACATGTCACATACATATTCAGGTTGTTTTGAAGATCTTACTCCTCTCTAGCGGACGTGTCAGATACACATTGACGTTGTTTTGAAGATCTTACTCCTCCCTAGCGGACGTGTCACATACATATTCAGGTTGTTTTGAAGATCTTACCCCTCCCTAGCGGATGTGTCACATACACATTGACGTTGTTTTGAAGATCTTACCCCTCCCTAGCGGACGTGTCACATACACATTGACGTTGTTTTGAAGATCTTACCCCTCCCTAGTGGACGTGTCACATACACATTGACGTTGTTTTGAAGATCTTACCCCTCCCTAGCGGACATGTCACATACATATTCAGGTTGTTTTGAAGATCTTACCCCTCCCTAGTGGACGTGTCAGATACACATTGAGGTTGTTTTGAAGATCTTACCCCTCCCTAGCGGACATGTCACATACACATTGAGGTTGTTTTGAAGATCTTACCTTTCCCTAGCGGACGTGTCAGATACACATTGACGTTGTTTTGAAGATCTTACCCCTCCCTAGCGGACGTGTCAGATACACATTGAGGTTGTTTTGAAGATCTTACCTTTCCCTAGCGGACGTGTCAGATACACATTGACGTTGTTTTGAAGATCTTACCCCTCCCTAGCGGACGTGTCAGATACACATTGAGGTTGTTTTGAAGATCTTACTCCTCCCTAGCGGACATGTCACATACATATTCAGGTTGTTTTGAAGATCTTACTCCTCTCTAGCGGACGTGTCAGATACACATTGACGTTGTTTTGAAGATCTTACTCCTCCCTAGCGGACGTGTCACATACATATTCAGGTTGTTTTGAAGATCTTACCCCTCCCTAGCGGACGTGTCACATACACATTGACGTTGTTTTGAAGATCTTACCCCTCCCTAGCGGACGTGTCACATACACATTGACGTTGTTTTGAAGATCTTACCCCTCCCTAGTGGACGTGTCACATACACATTGACGTTGTTTTGAAGATCTTACCCCTCCCTAGCGGACATGTCACATACATATTCAGGTTGTTTTGAAGATCTTACCCCTCCCTAGTGGACGTGTCAGATACACATTGACGTTGTTTTGAAGATCTTACCCCTCCCTAGCGGACATGTCACATACACATTGAGGTTGTTTTGAAGATCTTACCTTTCCCTAGCGGACGTGTCAGATACACATTGACGTTGTTTTGAAGATCTTACCCCTCCCTAGCGGACGTGTCACATACATATTCAGGTTGTTTTGAAGATCTTACCTTTCCCTAGCGGACGTGTCAGATACACATTGACGTTGTTTTGAAGATCTTACCCCTCCCTAGCGGACGTGTCAGATACACATTGAGGTTGTTTTGAAGATCTTACCTTTCCCTAGCGGACGTGTCAGATACACATTGACGTTGTTTTGAAGATCTTACCCCTCCCTAGCGGACGTGTCAGATACACATTGAGGTTGTTTTGAAGATCTTACCTTTCCCTAGCGGACGTGTCAGATACACATTGACGTTGTTTTGAAGATCTTACCCCTCCCTAGTGGACGTGTCAGATACACATTGAGGTTGTTTTGAAGATCTTACCCCTCCCTAGCGGACATGTCACATACACATTGAGGTTGTTTTGAAGATCTTACCTTTCCCTAGCGGACGTGTCAGATACACATTGACGTTGTTTTGAAGATCTTACCCCTCCCTAGCGGACGTGTCTAACTTACTTTTTGATTCGCCCTGGTACATTAGAAGCACAGAAAGTTGCCAGTGTGTATTAAAACGAGAACTGTATAGTTGAAGACACCTTGAGTGAGACCTGGTGCGCCTGGTTACACAGCACCAAGATGAGGCCGACGTCGCCCAGGGTGATGAGCCCGATGTAGAGGAACAGGTACCCCACTGACCCGTACATAAGCTCGGAGAATGCCAGGTAGGTGTTGAAGGTGACCTTGGCCAGCAGATACAGCAGCAGGTAGCTGTAAGTGTAGGCCAGACTTGGGCCTATCTGACGCGACAGCTGGGCGAAGTGAAGCCAAAGTGACCTGTACTGCAACACCATCTGGCGGCTGGGCTTGTCCCCCAGCCTCTGAAACACAGTAACACCTGATTACATAAATACTTAGACTTTCAGGCCGAGCCTGTGGGTCGTGGTCCAAATGAATTTTCCAATCACGGTTTCAATGGTGAAAAATCTGATGTTCGCCATTCACTCTACATCTCTGTAATAAATTATTGTCAATAAGTATATTCTTCTATTTCATACTAATCGAGATAAACAGCAGAAAAACTTTAAATACTTAGTTACTCGTAAGTAGAAGAAAAATAAGAGAACACACTAGACTAAACAGACAGTCACATGTTTTAAAATGTTGTTGCTATGGGATTGAATTGGTCGCGGTAGAAGCGTTGCTACTTGCCAAGTGGGAGACCTGGCCCGGGGTACACTCAGCCTCGTGAGGTCCCTGAGGGCCAATTCAGGAGCTACTTGATGGAGAACTAGCGGCTCTAGGTTGCGAGGACCGCATTAACTGGCCGGGGGCATCGAAGCGCTGACGTCTGGCATTGAGTTCCGTTTCTGTGCTTACCCAGGAGTATGAGAAAAGTATAAACTAAAACCAAAAACAAGGAATATGTCGAAAACATATTTGACACAAATTATGTGTTTTAAGTACATTTTTGTCTGTCTCCTACCAGTTATACAAAATTCAGGAAAGTATCCAGAATAAAGTGGTCTTCACACGGAATTCCCAGAAAATTCAAGATATACATGTCTTTAATATACGGGATTTTCATCAAAATCCTTACAGTCATTTTTAGAAAACCAAAATTTTCGTAAATATTTCTATGTAAAGGGCAGTTGGGGTGGGGGAATTTTCTTGAAAATCTTCGTGTCGCATCCTTGGAAGATACCAAACCTCAACACCAAGTTCGGTATTTAACGGTGTTTTCGTTTTTGAGCTATGCTGTCCACACACACACACACACACACACACACACACAGATCATTTTCTAAAAATACCTTTATAGCACTCAGGGGACCATAAAACATATTTCAGTGGAATATCGACGTTGAATTTTTGGGCGGAATACAAAAGTTATCTCCTCTATGCACTATGTACATTGCGCATGCGTGCTAGAGAAAGTAAACAGATGTGTCAAAATTTCAAAAGTGCAGTGAATATTTTGGGTTTTGTATAATTTACTGATAGGTCTCCTAAATGAACACTGTTTCTTTCTTTTCACTTTCTCAAGCACGCATGTACAATGTACTCACAGTTAGGGAATGTATTATATTCCAATAAGAATTCTATGCTGAGATATCACCAGAAATACATGTTTTGAGGACCCCTGAATAAAACACATTTTTAGTAAGTGTGGTGTCTATGGACACACAAGTACGAAAATGATCTTAAATACCAAACTTGGTTTTGATTAAAATGCCGTCTCTATTAAAATGTTTTAATGACAAATAAAATGAATACGCTGAGAGATTCTGGGGAAAGGCCTCTGAAGACCTCTTCATTCTGACTAGCTGTTCCGCAACTGGCAAGAGATAGACAAATACTTATTATAAAAAAATACACAATTGATGTCACATGCAGTTTTGTTGTTGTTTTTGTATCATCGATATATTCCCTGTTATTGATTTCACATTTAAAATACTTTTCCAAAACGGGAAGTCCTCATACGTTTCACATCTCTTTTGTTTTACTCCGGGGTCGCCCTCCGTGGTATAAGGTTACCATGCTAACTTCATATACCCAACGTCGCCGGTTCAAACGTGGCGGAGGACGATGGACTTTTTCGGGTGTAAAAATCCTTAGTATGGCTTCCTTCGGAAGGGAAGTAAAGCCGTTGGTCCCGTGTCGTAGATTTACAGCACGTAAAAGAACCACAAGCCTGATAGAGAAACCTCTGAGCAAAATTAAGCGGTCTTTCACACCCAGTATAGAATGGGACGCTGAGAACCACATCAGTTAAAGAACCTCAAGTCTGATAGAGAGGTCTCTGAACAAAATTAAGTGATCTTTCACACCCAGTATAGAATGGGACGCTGAGAACCACAGCAGTTAAAGAACCTCAAGTCAGATAGAGAGGCCTCTGAACAAAATTAAGTGATCATTCACACGCAGTATAGAATGGGACGCTGAGAACCACAGCAGTTAAAGAACCTCAAGTCTGATAGAGAGGTCTCTGAACAAAATTAAGTGATCTTTCACACCCAGTATAGAATGGGACACTGAGAACCACAGCAGTTAAAGAACCTCAAGCCTGATAGAGAGGTCTCTGAACAAAATTAAGCGATGTTTCACACCCAGTATAGAATGGGACACTGAGAACCACAGCAGTTAAAGAACCTCAAGCCTGATAGAGAGGTCTCTGAACAAAATTAAGCGATGTTTCACACCCAGTATAGAATGGGACGCTGAGAACCACATCAGTTAAAGAACCTCAAGTCTGATAGAGAGGTCTCTGAACAAAATTAAGCGATCTTTCACACCCAGTATAGAATGGGACACTGAGAACCACAGCAGTTAAAGAACCTCAAGTCTGATAGAGAGGTCTCTGAACAAAATTAAGTGATTTTTCACACCCAGTATAGAATGGGACGCTGAGAACCACAGCAGTTAAAGAACCTCAAGTCTGATAGAGAGGCCTCTGAGTAAAATTAAGTGACCTTCCACGCCCAGTATAGAATGGGACGCTGAGAACCACAGCAGTTAAAGAACCTCAAGTCTGATAGAGAGGCCTATGAACAAAATTAAGTGATCTTTCACGCCCAGTATAGAATGGGACGCTGAGAACGACAGCAGTTAAAGAACCTCAAGTCTGATAGAGAGGCCTATGAACAAAATTAAGTGATCTTTCACACCCAGTATAGAATGGGACGCTGAGAACCACAGCAGTTAAAGAACCTCAAGTCTGATAGAGAGGTCTCTGAACAAAATTAAGTGATCTTTCACACGCAGTATAGAATGGGACGCTGAGAACGACAGTAGTTAAAGAACCTCAAGTCTGATAGAGAGGCCTCTGAGCAAAATTAAGTGATCTTTCACGCCCAGTATAGAATGGGACGCTGAGAACCACAGCAGTTAAAGAACCTCAAGTCTGATAGAGAGGCCTATGAACAAAATTAAGTGATCTTTCACACCCAGTATAGAATGGGACGCTGAGAACCACAGCAGTTAAAGAACCTCAAGTCTGATAGAGGTCTCTGAACAAAATTAAGCGATCTTTCACGTCCAGTATAGAATGGGACACTGAGAACCACAGCAGTTAAAGAACCTCAAATCTGATAGAGGTCTCTGAGCAAAATTAAGCGATCTTTCACGCCCAGTATAGAATGGGACGCTGAGAACCACAGCAGTTAAAGAACCTCAAGCCTGATAGAGAGGTCTCTGAACAAAATTAAGCGATCTTTCACACCCAGTATAGAATGGGACGCTGAGAACCACAGCAGTTAAAGAACCTCAAGTCTGATAGAGAGGTCTCTGAACAAAATTAAGCGATCTTTCACACCCAGTATAGAATGGGACACTGAGAACCACAGCAGTTAAAGAACCTCAAGTCTGATAGAGAGGCCTCTGAACAAAATTAAGCGATCTTTCACGCCCAGTATAGAATGGGACACTGAGAAGCTCAGCAGTTAAAGAACCTCAAGCCTGATAGAGAGGCCTCTGAACAAAATTAAGCGATCTTTCACACCCAGTATAGAATGGGACACTGAGAACCACAGCAGTTAAAGAACCTCAAGCCTGATAGAGAGGCCTCTGAACAAAATTAAGCGATCTTTCACGCCCAGTATAGAATGGGACACTGAGAAGCTCAGCAGTTAAAGAACCTCAAGCCTGATAGAGAGGCCTCTGAACAAAATTAAGCGATCTTTCTCGCCCAGTATAGAATGGGACACTGAGAAGCTCAGCAGTTAAAGAACCTCAAGCCTGATAGAGAGGCCTCTGAACAAAATTAAGCGATCTTTCACGCCCAGTATAGAATGGGACACTGAGAACCACATCAGTTAAAGAACCTCAAGTCTGATAGAGAGGTCTCTGAACAAAATTAAGCGATCTTTCACACCCAGTATAGAATGGGACACTGAGAACCACAGCAGTTAAAGAACCTCAAGTCTGATAGAGAGGTCTCTGAACAAAATTAAGTGATTTTTCACACCCAGTATAGAATGGGACGCTGAGAACCACAGCAGTTAAAGAACCTCAAGTCTGATAGAGAGGCCTCTGAGTAAAATTAAGTGACCTTCCACGCCCAGTATAGAATGGGACGCTGAGAACCACAGCAGTTAAAGAACCTCAAGTCTGATAGAGAGGCCTATGAACAAAATTAAGTGATCTTTCACGCCCAGTATAGAATGGGACGCTGAGAACGACAGCAGTTAAAGAACCTCAAGTCTGATAGAGAGGCCTATGAACAAAATTAAGTGATCTTTCACACCCAGTATAGAATGGGACGCTGAGAACCACAGCAGTTAAAGAACCTCAAGTCTGATAGAGAGGTCTCTGAACAAAATTAAGTGATCTTTCACACGCAGTATAGAATGGGACGCTGAGAACGACAGTAGTTAAAGAACCTCAAGTCTGATAGAGAGGCCTCTGAGCAAAATTAAGTGATCTTTCACGCCCAGTATAGAATGGGACGCTGAGAACCACAGCAGTTAAAGAACCTCAAGTCTGATAGAGAGGCCTATGAACAAAATTAAGTGATCTTTCACACCCAGTATAGAATGGGACGCTGAGAACCACAGCAGTTAAAGAACCTCAAGTCTGATAGAGGTCTCTGAACAAAATTAAGCGATCTTTCACGTCCAGTATAGAATGGGACACTGAGAACCACAGCAGTTAAAGAACCTCAAATCTGATAGAGGTCTCTGAGCAAAATTAAGCGATCTTTCACGCCCAGTATAGAATGGGACGCTGAGAACCACAGCAGTTAAAGAACCTCAAGCCTGATAGAGAGGTCTCTGAACAAAATTAAGCGATCTTTCACACCCAGTATAGAATGGGACGCTGAGAACCACAGCAGTTAAAGAACCTCAAGTCTGATAGAGAGGTCTCTGAACAAAATTAAGCGATCTTTCACACCCAGTATAGAATGGGACACTGAGAACCACAGCAGTTAAAGAACCTCAAGTCTGATAGAGAGGCCTCTGAACAAAATTAAGCGATCTTTCACGCCCAGTATAGAATGGGACACTGAGAAGCTCAGCAGTTAAAGAACCTCAAGCCTGATAGAGAGGCCTCTGAACAAAATTAAGCGATCTTTCACACCCAGTATAGAATGGGACACTGAGAACCACAGCAGTTAAAGAACCTCAAGCCTGATAGAGAGGCCTCTGAACAAAATTAAGCGATCTTTCACGCCCAGTATAGAATGGGACACTGAGAAGCTCAGCAGTTAAAGAACCTCAAGCCTGATAGAGAGGCCTCTGAACAAAATTAAGCGATCTTTCTCGCCCAGTATAGAATGGGACACTGAGAAGCTCAGCAGTTAAAGAACCTCAAGCCTGATAGAGAGGCCTCTGAACAAAATTAAGCGATCTTTCACGCCCAGTATAGAATGGGACACTGAGAACCACAGCAGTTAAAGAAGCTCAAGTCTGATAGAGAGGCCTCTGAACAAAATTAAGCGATCTTTCACGCCCAGTATAGAATGGGACGCTGAGAACCACAGTAGTTAAAGAACCTCAAGCCTGATAGAGAGGCCTCTGAACAAAATTAAGCGATCTTTCACACCCAGTATAGAATGGGACACTGAGAACCACAGCAGTTAAAGAACCTCAAGCCTGATAGAGAGGCCTCTGAACAAAATTAAGTGGTCTTTCACACCCAGTATAGAATGGGACACTGAGAACCACAGCAGTTAAAGAACCTCAAGCCTGATAGAGAGGCCTCTGAGCAAAATTAAGTGATCTTTCACACCCAGTATAGAATGGGACACTGAGAACCACAGCAGTTAAAGAACCTCAAGCCTGATAGAGAGGCCTCTGAACAAAATTAAGCGATCTTTCTCGCCCAGTATAGAATGGGACACTGAGAAGCTCAGCAGTTAAAGAACCTCAAGCCTGATAGAGAGGCCTCTGAACAAAATTAAGTGATCTTTCACGCCCAGTATAGAATGGGACACTGAGAAGCTCAGCAGTTAAAGAGCGTCCATAAATGAAACTACATTTACATTTTGTTTGCACTCCTGGCCTTGACAATCAGATAACATATAATATTTGGCAACACTTTAGCCTATTGTATCCCTTCTATGATGAGACAATGTCTACCAATGTTTGTCTTGATTAGAATGAAGTAGATAAAAGAATGCTCCTGTGTAAGAACAGCTAGTGAATGGAGCAGATAAAACTTTTCTTTTTTGTGATTACAATCAGACACTAAACCCAGCATATAACGACTCACTTTTTAAACATCTGACAATCGCTTCAGTCTGTGCATTCCTCTTGTATCTACAACGAAATATGTAAAGAAAATATTTATCTTGATTAGCATGAAGTACAAACAAAAAGTCTGGGAGCGACTTTCCGCAGAAGATTCGGCAGAGAAAGTCATATGAGCTTAGCGAAAATACTCGATAAACTACTTCCAGAAAGCTGGTTCACAGTATGGATTTGTAGCGTGACAAGCGTAGTTTGCTGTCACATTTGGTCTTTGCCCAAAAGTATAATATTTATGGGCTCTTCTGTCAAGGTTTCCACTAAGAGTTGAAGAGAGACGTGCGGTCTTTGCACGCAGTGCTCACCATGTCGACTGCGCGCAGCTGTGTGCAGAGCAGGCACCAGAAGCCACAGAGGGAGTACCGCATGTTGTTGATGTAGCACACCAGCACACCGGCAGGCGTGTTGGCAGTGCCGTGATAAACCTGTGACGATAATTCCACCAGGACCACCATGACAGGTGTCAGCACTGTCAGCACCCAGCTCATCTTCCTTCCTGAAGCGATCACCTTCCTTCCGGTTACAACCAAGTACTCGTCCTGGAAACAGTTCACGGTGTAATATTAGCAATCCACCCAAAAATCCAAAATACATCAGACATAAATGTAAAATATAAATGGCGTGTTATTTATGGACGCTCTTTAACTGCTGTGCTTCTCAGAGCACCATTCAATGTTGGGCGTGAAAGCTTGCTTAATTTTGCTCACAGGCCTCTCAATCAGGTTCTTTTACGTGCCGTAAATCTACGACACGGGACCAGCGGCTTTACTTCCCCTCCGAAGGAAGCCATGCTAAGGATTTTTACGCCCGAAAAAATCCATCGTCCTCCGCCGGGTTTAAACCCGCAACCTTGAGTATACGGTAACCACTACACCACGGAGGACGACCACATCAGACATAATATACGAGTACTAACATGAAATTTCACACAAAATATATTTTTTACTTTCTCTACCACGTACAATTTACTTGCACAGTAAACAGAGAACATATTGTATTCTACCCAAAAATTCAATACCAAGATTTCGCCGAAAATACAAGTTTTTGTGACACTATCAATCATATAGTAAAAATTATAAAACTGTTCGTGTGTGTAATTATTTTGGGGACAGCATTGCTCAAGAATAAATCAGTTAAGTACCAAAATTGGTACATATTTAAGTTCAGAAGCTTTCAAAGATGTGAAGATTTTCAAAACAATTCCCCATTACATGAAACATTTTTGAAAATGTTTATGTTTTTAAAAAAATGACTCATAACGATTTTGATTAAAATATCGATATTAAAGATATTTACCTGACAAATGAAATGTATATTTTAAATTTTCTGGGAATAGCCTCTGAAGACCTCTTTATTCTGGTTGAGTTTTGCACAATTTTGCCTAACGGTTAAACAGTAAAAGATAGACAAAAACTTATAACACAAAAATGTAGATCTCGTTAAAACACACGATTTATTCATTTACGTTTTTCTTGACCGTTTTCGAGATATTTCATGTTGTTGGTTTCAACTTTAAACAACCCAAAGGGGATTATACAAAGTGAACCGAACCTCAATTCTTTCACATAGCGACCGGCTTTAAAAGATTTGACAATCGCTTTTGCCTAACGTATTCTCTTATTTCCCTTCTACTTTCAAGGAAGCAAGTAATAAGAATATTCTGATAATGTTTATCATGAAGAATTAATTTTTGGCAAGTAAAAGTAATCACATGGTGTTGATTGGTAGAAAGTCCATGATGCGGGGTTTAGTGCATTCAGATGTGAATGCGTTGTCATGTCCTTTTAGGCGTTTTACACGGACTTTTTCAAAAAATATTATGTGATCCATTCACATGACTTTCTCTACATCTCTGTAACAAATTATTGTTAAAAAGCTTATGCTTCTATTTACTTCATGCCAATATAGAAAACAAATAGCAGACGTAGTCTTATTACTTGCTTCCTTGTAAGTAGAAGTGAAATAAGGGAGTACCATAGGTTACAGTGATAGTCAAAAGCTGGTTGCTATGTGACTGAAGTTCCTTTATTTGTATGGACACGAGTTGATAAAGTCCTGTATGAGAAAAGTTAAAGTTTTTTAAAGCTGAAACCAATATAAAGGAATATCTCAAAATCGATCAATTCCACGAAAAAAATGTATATAACATAAATCGTGTGTTTTAAGGTGCCCTACATTTTGTGTGTGTTAAGTTTTGGTCCATCTCTCACGGTTTAGCAGTTATGTAAAATGCCGTAAAATTCATCCAGAATAAAGTAATCCTCAGAAGCTATTCCCAGAAAATTCAAGATATACATTTTATTTGTCAGGTAAATATCTTAAATATACGATATTTTAATAAAAATCGTTAGAGCCATTTTTTAGAAAATAAAAATTTTCGAAAAAAGTTCAATGTAAAGGGTAGTTCGGGGTGAGGGATTTTTCTCAAAATCTTCGTGTCGCATCCCTGGAAGATAAAAAATTAAAATACCAAGTTTGGTATTTTGCCGACTGAGTTTTCGTGCTCACAGACACACGGACACACATACAAAAGAACCTTTCTCTGAAAATGCTTTTTTACTTTCTCTATAGGCACTATGTATATAGTGTATAGAGAATGTATTGCACTCCACCAAAAAATTCGATACCGAGATTTCACCGGAAATATATGTTTTAGGGTCCCCTGTATCCAAAAAAAGTATTTTCAGAAACAGGTCCGTGTGTGTGTGTGTCCGTGTGTCTGTGAACACGATAACTCAAAAACGAAAAGTCGGTAAAGTACCAAACTTGGTATCTAAGTTTATTATCTTCCAGAGATGCGACACGAAGATTTTGAGAAAAATCCCCCCACCCGAAACTACCCTTTACATGGAACTTTTTTCGAAAATTGTTATTTTCTAAAAAATGGCTCTAACGATTTTGATTAAAATATTACATTAAAGTTATTTACTTGACAAATAAAATGTATATTTTAAACTTTCTGGGAATAGCCTCTGAAGACTACTTTATTCTGGATGAATTTTTCATAACTACTAAACCGTAAGAGATGGGCAAAAACTTAACCCACAAAAAATGTAGAGCACGTTAAAGCACATAATTTATGTTACATGCATTTTTTTCGTGGAGTTGATCGTTTCTGAGATATTTCTTTTTCTTGGTTTCGACTTTGAAAAATGTATACTTTTCTCATACAGGAATTTGTCAACTCCTGTCCATACAAACAAAGGAACATCAGTCACATTGCAACCAGCTTTTGACTTTCATTTTAACCTATGGTACTCCCCTATTTCGCTTCTACTTACAATAAAACAAGAAATAAGAATATTTCTGCTAATTTTTCTCGATTAACATGAAATATATAAAAGATAAGCTTATTAACAATAATAATTTACAGAGATATAGAGAAAGTCATGTGAATGGAACACATCAGATTTGTACCTTCTCTGTACATAGTGTATAGAGAAGGTAATGCATTGTACCAAAAAATCCGATAACGAGATTTCACCGGAAATACATGTTTTGAGACAACCTGTATTCAAAAAAAGCATGTTTAGAAAAATGTCCGCGTGTGTGTCTGTCTGCCTATCTGTCTGTGTGTATGTGTGTCTGCGAACAGCATAGCTCAAAAACGAAAAAACCGTTAAATACCAAACTTGGTATTTAATTTCAGTATCTTCCAAGGATGCGACACGAAGCTTTTCAAAAAAATCGTTTCACCCCAAACTACCCTTTACATGGAACTTTATTTCGAACATGTTTATTTTCTTAAAAATGGCTCTAACGATTTTGATTAAAATCTCGTATATTTAAGATATTTACTTGACAAATAAAATATATATTTTGAATTTTCTGGGAATAGCCTCTGAAGACTACTTTATTCTGGATGAATTTTACGGATTTTTGCATAACTGCTAAACCGTAAGAGATGGACAAAAACTTACCACACAAAAAATGTAGTGCACATTAAAACAAACAATTAATGTTATATATATATATATATATATATATATATATATATATATATCTTTTTTCCAGGAGTTGATCGTTTTTAAGATGTTTCTTGTTTTTAGAAAACTTACACATTTCTCACACAGGAGTTTATCAACTGCTGTCCATACAAACAAAGGAACTTCAGTCACACAGCAACCAGCTTTTCACTATCACTTTAACCTATGGTACTCCCTTATTTCGCTTCTACTTACAAAGAAGCAAGTAATAAGACTATTTCTGCTAATGTTTTTTTCAATTATTATGAAGTAAATAGGAGCCTAAGCTTTTTAACAATACTTTTTTGCAGAGATGTAGAGAAAGTCATGTGAATGGAACACAATTCGTTTAATTTGTTGGGCAGTAAGAACTATTTAATTTATGTTTAATTCTATATTCTAGAGTTGCAGTTACTGAAGCCGTCTATTTACTCCAGTAAAAACTCCACGGATGCATTGTATAAATGGAGCTAAACCTAGAAGTGAAGTAAGTTTTTCTGTGCAAAAGTTCAGAACTCTGACAGATGCTGCAAAGGACAAAGTTTGTTGAAAGAATGTTGTCATGCGCTCTACAGGAAAGAAGGGATGTCCTGCTTGCTGACACGTCGCTTACCTGAAACCGTCTCCAGGAGCTGAAGTACACTGCAAGTTTGGGCGTGTCCAGCCAACAGGTGAAGGGAGTAACAATGAGGATGGTGTCATAAGGCCTGCATGTCCTTCTGCTGACACGTCGCTTACCTGAAACCGTCTCCAGGAGCTGAAGTACTGTGCAAGTTTGGGCGTGTCCAGCCAACAGGTGAAGGGAGTAACTATGAGGATGGTGTAGTAGGCCATGTTGGCTGCTGACACGTCGCTTACCTGAAACCGTCTCCAGGAGCTGAAGTACTGTGCAAGTTTGGGCGTGTCCAGCCAACAGGTGAATGGAGTAACTATGAGAATGGTGTCATAAGGTCTACATGTCCTGCTGACACGTCGCTTACCTCAAACCGTCTCCAGGAGCTGAAGTACTGTGCCAGTTTGGGCGTGTCCAGCCAACAGGTGAAGGGAGTAACTATGAGAATGGTGTCATAAGGTCTACATGTCCTGCTGACACGTCGCTTACCTCAAACCGTCTCCAGGAGCTGAAGTACTCTGCAAGTTTGGGCGTGTCCAGCCAACAGGTGAATGGAGTAACTATGAGAATGGTGTCATAAGGTCTACATGTCCTGCTGACACGTCGCTTACCTCAAACCGTCTCCAGGAGCTGAAGTACTCTGCAAGTTTGGGCGTGTCCAGCCAACAGGTGAATGGAGTAACTATGAGAATGGTGTCATAAGGTCTACATGTCCTGCTGACACGTCGCTTACCTCAAACCGTCTCCAGGAGCTGAAGTACTCTGCAAGTTTGGGCGTGTCCAGCCAACAGGTGAATGGAGTAACTATGAGAATGGTGTCATAAGGTCTACATGTCCTGCTGACACGTCGCTTACCTCAAACCGTCTCCAGGAGCTGAAGTACTCTGCAAGTTTGGGCGTGTCCAGCCAACAGGTGAAGGGAGTAACTATGAGGATGGTGTCATAAGGTCTACATGTCCTGCTGACACGTCGCTTACCTCAAACCGTCTCCAGGAGCTGAAGTACTGTGCCAGTTTGGGCGTGTCCAGCCAACAGGTGAAGGGAGTAACTATGAGGATGGTGTAGTAGGCCATGTTGGCTGCTGACACGTCGCTTACCTGAAACCGTCTCCAGGAGCTGAAGTACTCTGCAAGTTTGGGCGTGTCCAGCCAACAGGTGAAGGGAGTAACTATGAGGATGGTGTAGTAGGCCATGTTGGCTGCTGACACGTCGCTTACCTCAAACCGTCTCCAGGAGCTGAAGTACTCTGCAAGTTTGGGCGTGTCCAGCCAACAGGTGAAGGGAGTAACTATGAGGATGGTGTCATAAGGCCTACTTGTCCTGCTGACACGTCGCTTACCTGAAACCGTCTCCAGGAGCTGAAGTACTCTGCAAGTTTGGGCGTGTCCAGCCAACAGGTGAAGGGAGTAACAATGAGGATGGTGTCATAAGGCCTACATGTCCTTCTGCTGACACGTCGCTTACCTCAAACCGTCTCCAGGAGCTGAAGTACTGTGCAAGTTTGGGCGTGTCCAGCCAACAGGTGAAGGGAGTAACTATGAGGATGGTGTCATAAGGCCTACATGTCCTGCTGACACGTCGCTTACCTGAAACCGTCTCCAGGAGCTGAAGTACTCTGCAAGTTTGGGCGTGTCCAGCCAACAGGTGAAGGGAGTAACAATGAGGATGGTGTCATAAGGCCTACATGTCCTTCTGCTGACACGTCGCTTACCTCAAACCGTCTCCAGGAGCTGAAGTACTGTGCAAGTTTGGGCGTGTCCAGCCAACAGGTGAAGGGAGTAACTATGAGGATGGTGTCATAAGGCCTACATGTCCTTCTGCTGACATGTCGCTTACCTGAAACCGTCTCCAGGAGCTGAAGTACTGTGCAAGTTTGGGCGTGTCCAGCCAACAGGTGAAGGGAGTAACTATGAGGATGGTGTCATAAGGTCTACATGTCCTGCTGACACGTCGCTTACCTCAAACCGTCTCCAGGAGCTGAAGTACTGTGCAAGTTTGGGCGTGTCCAGCCAACAGGTGAAGGGAGTAACTATGAGGATGGTGTCATAAGGCCTACATGTCCTTCTGCTGACACGTCGCTTACCTGAAACCGTCTCCAGGAGCTGAAGTACTGTGCAAGTTTGGGCGTGTCCAGCCAACAGGTGAAGGGAGTAACTATGAGGATGGTGTCATAAGGCCTACATGTCCTTCTGCTGACATGTCGCTTACCTGAAACCGTCTCCAGGAGCTGAAGTACTGTGCAAGTTTGGGCGTGTCCAGCCAACAGGTGAAGGGAGTAACTATGAGGATGGTGTCATAAGGCCTACATGTCCTTCTGCTGACATGTCGCTTACCTGAAACCGTCTCCAGGAGCTGAAGTACTGTGCAAGTTTGGGCGTGTCCAGCCAACAGGTGAAGGGAGTAACTATGAGGATGGTGTAGTAGGCCATGTTGGCTGCTGTAAGGACAACTTCGTCATATCTGGATGTACTCAGTCGCACAGAGAACACCAGCAACACCAACAGAGCCACATACAACACTAATGAATACAGCGCCTCTACTGAGAGAAAACGAAATTTCTGGGCACTCCCTGCTCACACAGAAAAAGAAGTAATTAGGTGCCTGTCGTTGTGTATCAGAGCAACAGTTCATAAATACTAAAATATTCACCTGAGAGAGGGAAGAGACCACAAATCTTCAGCAACGCCAACATTGGGCGCACTGCTTGCAATGCGGCAGGAGTTTCTGGTTTTGAGCGTCTGTCCTTCTGCATCATGGATAATTGCGCTTGAGAGTATATATACAAACAAGACTATGAATTCTAGTTGTGTAAATGTTAGTGACACGTTTAAATTCCTAATTTATCTAAAAAAATCAACACACGTTAAAAGCATAGGTTAGATAATAGTATGGGATACAACATATACAAATAAAATAAATTAAAATGTTTAAATCAATAGTCGGAAGCACAGTCACATATGGATCAGATGGAATGCATCTTTAAAGTAAATATACTTAGCGATGGAAATGAACTGTGACGATCCGCTAGAGCAGATATGAGAAGCTTACGGGGAGCCGAGGGCCGGGCGGAAGATGTTGTCAACCAAAGAAGGGGTTTTCTTTCAGTCTGTCAGCCACTATGGTGAATACGTTATCTAAGTTACCACGAAATAGCTGAAACACAGCGCACCTGCATGTGCGTGAACTCTACCATCTACTGACTACTTAATCATAAGAACCAGCAGCATATACTCCCGCCGCTGAATCCTTGCGCTTGACAGTTCCGGTGGTTTCGTGTAAGGCTGGCCTTTGTCAGACAACAACAACAACAGCTGATTACAAATGTTTCTAGACCAATATAAACAGTGTACAAGTAAATGAAGGTGATAAATAATGAAACTAATTGAAAATAACAGTGATAATGTAACATATGTAGTATACATCAAGTATTTTTCGGCAATATAGAACAGATGAATGTAAACTAGCTCGTTACAATGAGAGAAAAGTGTAACAAAATGATTTTCACCAGTTTAGAATTTTAATGGATCAATTCCATCCAAGTCTCCATCGTCATCATTCTGAAAACGATCATCGTCATCGTCATCAACATCGTCGTCGTCACCAAGACATATCATTAGTGGTTCACATTCACTGATGATTCCGTCTAATTCCTGTGCTTTTCGTATTATTTTGTGTACAGGATTCACTTTCTTGTTCCATGTAGCCACGTCCACCCTCGCCACACCTTCCCGCAAAAGTATCCACTTCTATAATTGTGAAGTGTTGTTATGTTCCCTCACGTACAAACAAACACCAGAACACTATTAACAAATATAAATAACAACGAATAATATGTATCTTGTACAGAACAGCTCAACGCACGTGTTAGGAGTTCACAAACTGAGCACGTAGTTGGAAATAGCCAGATATTGCAACGGTGCGGCATCTAGATGCGTTTGTGTTGTCTGACCGGAATGCTTCTTTGTGATTGGTTGAGAAAGTCAAACGGATAAAGCTTTTCATCTGTTTTCTGTGGATGTACCAACTTAACTGCTAGCTGTCAAGTGCAAGGATTCAGTGGCGGGAGTATAGTGTAGTCATGTCTCAATGTTTTTGGTGTGCTCTTTTTCCAAAATTGCAGGAAACGTAGCGAGGAATGAAGACCAGGGAGCCAAGCGCCTGACGATTGGTGTGCTGTAGAAGAGCAATGCCACATTAATCAAACACAGCGAAAGGATTACTTCTGTATTAAGGATGGCAAGCAAGGTGCTTGTTTATTGAGTGCTACACGGTTTCGCCATGCGAAATGTATTAGACGACATTTCCACTCTTCAAATGCAAATAATTACGTCTATGTCACCATCAACTTGCACGTACCACTTTATATATTTCGAAAACGCCTAATTCTGGACAACTGTTACACAGAATTTGAAGATAGGTTTGGAGAGCTGTTATGGAACAAGACTTACGAGTATTTTCCAACTCTTTACAATTGAAAGTAAACGTGCTACAATGTATCATCCATACAACACCAAGAGAAGATGATGTTTCAACTAGAGGAATTTTGCAGACCACACTGTGGCTCGACATATACTCGTATGTGGGAACAAGTATTTTTGAAACTGAATTATCTAAATCTCATATGCGCTCCAGATTAAACACTAACACCCTTGTCTCAATTTTACATCTCTCCCCAGCCTGACAAGGGGAACTTAGGTTGACTAAAAAGCCGCCAGCAGTCCACTTCTCCCCCTTCAACAGTACTCAGGGTTAAACCCCATTTACACACCACTGTGTGTCGCCCTGATATGCCGGGACGAGTGAAACATCTGATTCTAATACAACGAGAAGTGGAAAGAGAATGAAGGCATTCCAACCCTTCTGAAGCAGCTCTGTGCTAGAATTTCTAGGATAGGAAGAATAAGAAATGTGTTACCAAAAAATTGGACATACAATCTACAATTTTGGATTTTGTTCAGTACAAACAATTGGAATAGTATGAGGATGGACCAGAAGAGTTAAAAATAGATTCCTCTGGGAGAAGGGGCAAAGGCAGATCATAGCAATACAGAGATGTGGAGACAGAGAATAGTATTCACTTGCCAAATGTCAGAATGGTTGTAAACACGTTATGACCTATAGGTCTGGTGAGTAACACAAAAATGTACCTATTTTTATAAACCTGTACCGGAGAGCTGGCTGGTGTGAATGAGATTGTAAAACGATCAATACAGAGCGTCCAGGACGACGTGATTAATCGCTCGGTCATCAAGTGTGGCAGGTTTATGTGGACCAAACTCGAGACTGTCCCTCACATTTTTCAACTGTCACACTATACAGAACACGATTACATTCTCAAATACGAGGGCCATCCAAAAGTAACGGATGATTCAACACAAAACTTTATTTACAAACTTACACTACCTGACTCTATTCTCAACGTAATTGTCATTGCTATCAAGGTATTTATTGTCACGTGGTACAGATGCTATACTCTTCCACCGCTAAAGATGTCACTGTCACTTTGAGGTCTTCATGGTTGGGAAATCTTTTCCATCCAGAAGGTCAACTATGGTGTCCAAAGTATAATACGGTTTTTTTCTGAATTCTTTTATCAACATTTGCTATCAACTCTTCCGGTCCGTTTTGACGTCATCTACATTCTTTGTGTAATAAGTTCTTACGGTTTACCAGTTACGCAAAATTTATCAGAATGAAGAGGTCTTCAGAGGCTATTCAAGATATACATTTTATTTGTCAAGTAAATATCTAATACATAAGGTATTTTAATCAAAATCGTTAGTGCCGTTTTTGAAAAAATCAAAATTCTCGAAAAAATGTTCCATGTAGAGGGTATTTTCTTGAAAATCTTCGTGGAAGATACCAACCTTTGGTATTTAAAGGTATTTTCGTTTTTGAGCTATGCTGTTCTACAGGACACACCGAACCTTTAACAAAAACTCTTTACTGTCAGTGTATTACAGTAATATATACTCAATTATGAATTATGGTATTTTAGTTTGGGGCAACCGTGCTTATAGCTTCTTGTTTTACAAAAGACAGCAGTTACAATAATATGTGGAGTTCCGCCAAAACCACATTGAACCACATTTTATTGAACTTGGAATCCTGACAGTATTAAATTGTTTACTGTATATTAAGAAGAATATACAAGATTGTGATTCTTGTGAAATCATGCATAATTGTCCCACAAGAAGTAGCAATAATATTCATTTTAGGACATGCAAATATAGTAAAACACAAAATAGTTTTGAAATAGTATCCATTAATTTATTCAATATTTTACCTGAAAAAATTAAGAAATTTATATTCAACAAATTTAAAATATAGATTCTAGTTATTTTGAAGAAAAATCCTGTCTATAAGGCCCAAGGAATTTTATAGCATTGAATTTGTATAAATTTTAATTGACTTTGCTGTACGTGTATTATCATCTTGACATAAAAACGTGGTCATTTTTCTAAAAGTTTGATGTGTTACACTCACTTGACTTTCTCTAGCTACTCTAAAAACAAGCTTCTTACAAAATATTCTTCTTCTTTCACCACCATGCTAATCGAGATAAACATGAGCAGAGTTGTATTACTTGGTTCCTTATAAGTCGACTGGAACTAAGGGAATGCACTAGGCTGAAGTGATAGTCAAATGTCGTTATGCGATTGTCATTCCCGTCTGAGAAAAGTATAAGTACTTCACAACTGAAACTAATAACAAGGAATACCCCGAAAAAATGTATATGACATAACTTGTGTATTTTAACAAGATCTACATTTTTTGTATTGTAAGTTTTTGTCTATCTCTTAAGCAAAATTCATCCAGAATAAACAGGTCTTTAGAAGCTATTCCCAGAAAATTCAAGACACATTTTATTTGTGGTAGAAATGGCTTTAATGTGTGGTATTTTAATCAAAATCGTTGGAGCCATTTTTAAGAAAGACAAAGTTTTCGAAAATTTTTCCATGTGAAGGATAGTTAGGGGTGGGGTATTTTCTTGAAAGTTTGGTGTTTAACTTTCTTTTCGTTTTTTGGCTATGTTGTCCACACACACACACACACACACACACACACACACACATTCTAACAGACAGACACGCGAAGCTTTTTCTAAAATATGTTTTTTTTTATTATTATTATTCAGGGGGTCTCAAAACATGTATTTCCGTTGACATCTCGGTATAGAATTTTGGGTGCAATACAATACCTATGTACATAGTACGTGTAGAGAAAGTATTCATAGCTAACCTGGGTAAACGTTAAATAACTTGTTAATTTGATTGGTCACATGAGAGTGTGTGAATGTCCTTGAATTAATAGGACTGACTGAGATTCAGATCTAATTGCAGCTGCGAGCTGCATCAGTTACGTCACACACACACTCTCGCAATTTGGGTCGTGTGAAGGTCACGCGCGCGATGTTGAGATATACAGCACACAGAGCTCGTTTTGTAGCACTAATTTAAATAACCCATGCGATCAACAGCACGAAAAAAATGTATATAACATAAATTGTGTGTTTTAATGTGCTCTACATTTCTTGTGTGATAAGTTTTTGTCCATTTCTTACGGTTTATCAGTTATTCAAAATTCTGTAAAATTGATCCAGAATAAAGTAGTCTTCAGAGGCTATTCCCAGAAAAAATCAAGATATACATTTTATTTGTCAGGTAAATATCTTTAATATACGATATTTTAATCAAAATCGTTATAGCCAGTTTTAAGAAAATCAAAATTTTCGAAAAACATTCCATGTAGAGGGTAGTTGGGGTGGGGGGGAAGATCGCATCCTCGGAAGATACCAAACTTGGTATTTAAGTTTGGTATTTAACATTTTTGAGGCTATCCACAAACACACACATGGACCTTTTTCTAAAAATGCTTTTTTCGGGCTCAGGGGACCTCAAAATATATTTGCGGTTAAATCTCCGTAACAAATTTTTGGATGGAGTACAATACTTCCCCTATACACCGTGTACATAGTACAACGTGTAGAGAAAGGAAAACGCTTATTCTTCTTTCTACTTCATTGTAATCGAGAGAAACATTAGCAGAAACGGTCTTATTACTTGCTTCCTTGCAAGTAGAGGCGAAATAAGAGAATACACTAGGATAAACTGTCGGTACGCAATTGTCGGTTATCTTTTGATAACCAGGAGTAAAACAAAAGAGACATGACACGGATGAGCACTTCCTGTACGAGAAAAGTTCAAATATTTTAAAACTGAAACCAATAACAGGGAATTTGTCGGAAATCCTTAACTGTACAAAAAGTTCTATAATATAAATTATGTCCTTTAATGAGATCTATATTTTTACTTTCTCTACACGTACTATGTACATAGTGTATAGAGAAGGTATTGTATTGCACTCAAAAATTCCATGTGGAGATTTATATGTTTTGGATCTCCTGAGTCCGAAAAAGGCATTTTTAGGAAAAGGTCCGTCTGTATGTGCTGAGAAACTAAACGACTATAAAGTACCAAACTTGGTATTTAAGTTTAGTGTCTTCCAAGTATGCGACACGAAGATTTTCAAGAAAATCTCAATTAGCATGAAGTTGTTAGAAGAATATGCTTTCTAACAATAATAGGTTACAGAGATATAGAGAAAGTCATGTGAATGGAACACATCAGATTTTTGTTACATTTTTACTCCCCCTTGCGATTAAAATTTGTTTAGTAATGTTTAAATATAAATTATTTTGATTTCCATTGGATTAGTTCCTGTATTCGCAGCTAGGAGCGCTGATCTAAAGTCCTGACCTTCAGTAACGTAATATCGTGAGAGTCAAAATTCGTGACTTCAGCTACCTTTGTTTGTTTGTTTGTTTGTTTACAAGATCTATTAGAGAGATAATATAACTCATAATCTATACAATATTCTCGGGTAATTTTAAAATCGATGCTTTGCGAGTCGATACTCAGAAAGAATCTCGTTATTCAGATGTTATCTGTATCTACTTATTCGATTTCGTATGGAATCTGTTTCACGACTCTCGTATTGCAGTATAATTATTATTTATCCAAATTGCTTTTCATGACTTATTCAGAAACAACTGAACGTTTAAAGAACACGATTCAGGATACTATGGAAAGTTTACTCTCTGGTTTTGAGAAATTGACAATTACAACAAATTTTCCAAGTAATTTTTACTTTCTCTACACGTACCATGTAGATACTGTATAGAGAAGGTATTGCATTGCACTCAGAAATTCAATACCGAGATTTCACCGCAAATACATATTTTGAAACCCCCTGGATCCAAAAAAGCATTTTACAAAAAGGTTCGTGCGGGTGTGTGTTTTTTGGGCAGCATAGCTCAAAAAAGAAAACTATTTAGTATTTAAGTTCGGTATCTTCCAAAGATACGACCCGAAGATTATCAAACCCCAAGTACCTTTTACATGGAAAAGATTTCGAAAATTTTGATTTTCTCAAAAATGGCTCTAACGACTTTGATTGATATACCGAAAGTTAAAGATATTCACAAGGAAAATAAAATGTATACCTTAAACTTTCTGGGAATAGCCTCTAAAGGCCTCTTTATTCTGAATGATAGAAGAATATGCTTTTAAACAATAATTTGTTAGAGCGATGTAGAGAAAGTCATGTGAATGTGTGTGTTTATCTGGGGGCCTCTAGCTCAAAAACGAAAAGTCCCTTATATACCAAACGTGGTATTTACTTTCAGTATCTACAAAAGATGCGATACGAAGATTTCCAAGCAAATCCCTCCACTTCCTTTATATGGAAAGGTTTTCGAACATTTTGAATGGCTCTAACGATTTCGATTAAAGTCTCTTATATTTTTAACATATTTACCTGACAAATAAAATGTTTATTTTGAATTTTCTGGGAATAGCCTCTGAAGACATCTCTATTCTGGAAGAATTTTGGATAATTAGTAAACCGTAAGACTCAGACTAAAACTTACTACGCAAAAAATGTAGATCTCGTTAAAACACACAATTTATGTCATATACATTTTCGAGATATTTCTGGTTATTAGACTTACATTTGACTGTCAGTTTGGCCTAGTGTATTTACTTGCAAGAAAGTGATGTGAATATAAGCTTTGATTAATAATAGAGAGAGTGGCTGTGAGGATTATTCACAGAGAACTTGCTCTTCCTCCCACACACTTACGTAACTTGAAGTGTTTGCTCAGGTTAGGAAAACCTGCAAGTTCACATAGCCCTGCACACGCGACAAATATTTAACTTCCGTATCTTCCAAGGTTGCGACTACAACATTTTCAAAAAAAAAAAATGGCTCTAACGATTTTTATTAAAGATATATACTTGACAAATAAAACGTATATCTTGAATTTTCTGGGAATAGCCTCGGAAGACTACTTTATTCTGGATGAATTTTATGAAATTTTGCATAACTACTAAACCGTAGGAGATGGACAAAAACTTACCACACAAAAAATGTAGAGCATATAAAACTAGACAATTTATGTTATATAATAGTACATTTTTTCGTGGAGTTCATCGTTTTTAAGATATTTGTTGTTTTTAGTTTCAGCTTTGAAAAACGTATACTTTTCTGATACAGGAATTTGTCAACTGCTGTCCATACAAACAAAGGACTTCAGCGACATAGCAACCAGCTTTTGACTATCACTTTAAGCTGGAACAATTTGGATTTTCTAAAAGTAAGCCTAGTTTGATGTTCAAATGTGGATTTTCGCCCTCCCCTCTACCTTGAACGAGTGGATGTGATGCAGTATGACTAAGCCAAAAAGCTGGTTACAACAAATATGGGAAAACCTGTTTATTAGATGAATACTAAGTTCATGAAAAAACAGCATTTCTCAAAACAATAATACTTAGCCGAAAAGAAACAATGTTGGTAGTGGAATCCTAGCAAACGTGTATAACAGTCGTCTTTAAGCTCGAAAATTGATAATTAATTTAAAAAAATCTGATGTGATCCATTCACTTGACTTTCTCTACATCTCTGCAACAAATTATTGTTAAAAAGCTTATGCTTCTATTTACTTCATGCTAATCGAGAAAAAATCAGCAGAAATTGCCTTATTACTTGCTCCCTTGTAAGTAGAAGTGAAATAAGGGAGTAGCATAGGTTAAAGTGATAGTCAAAAGCTGGTTGCTATGTGACTGAAGTTCCTTTGTTTGTATGGACAGCAGTTGACAAATTCCTGTATCAGAAAAGTATACGTTTTTCAAGGCTGAAACTAAAAGCAAGGAATATTTAAAAAACGATCAACTCCACGGAAAAAATATGTATGACATAACTTGTATGTTTTAACGTGCTCTATATTTTTGTGTAGTAAGTTTTTGTCTATCTCTTACGGTTTACTACTTATGCAAAATTTCATAAAATTCATCCAGAATAAAGTAGTCTTCAGAGGCTATTCCCAGAAAATTCAAGATATACATTTTATTTGTCAGGTAAATATCTTTAATATACGATATCTTAATAAAATCGTTAGAGCCATTTTTTATAAAATCAAAATTTTCGAAAGTGTTTCCATGTGAAGGGTAGTTGGGGGTGGGGGAGTTTCTTGAAAATCTTCGTGTCGCATCCTTGAAAGATACTGAACTTAAATACCAAACTTGGTATTTAATGGTCTTTTCGTTTTTGAGCTATACTACCCACACACACGCACACACACACGGACATTTTTCTAAAAAATGTTTTTTTTTGTTCATAAAGATATATTTCAGGTGAAATCTCGATATAGAATTTTTGGGTGCAATACAATACTTTCTCTATACACTATGCATATAGTTCCTGCAGAGAGAGTAAACATTGATGTGTTACATTCACATGACTTTCTTTAGCTACTCTACAAACTTCTTACAAAAGATTATTCTTCTTTCTACACAATGCTAATCGAGATAAACATTAGCAGAATGTTCTTAATACTTAGTTTCTTATAAGTAGAAGGCAACTAAAGGAATGTGTTATGCTAAAGTGATAGTCAAATGTTTTAAAAGCTGTCGTTATGCAATTGTCATTACTAATCGCTTCTTTTCTTGACCAAGAGCAGAACAAAAGAAAAGCGGACACTTCGTGTATGGGAAAATGTATATGGTATAAACTGTGTATTTTAACACGATCTACATTTACTACAATTTATGTGATATACATTCTGTCAAGGATCATATAAAAATCCTGTTTATAAGGGGATTACAAATTATTGATGTCACTAAGTTGGTACAACTTTCCTCTATACCCACGCGGAGTTTGATCGTCATCTGTCATCTAGTTTGTTTACAATACGCCATTTTGTTGCTTCAACTCAAAGGTGTATTGCGATTTTACGATGGATACAAATATTGAACAAAGAATCTGTCTCAAATTTTACATTGCAAATGGTATTTCGTGTGCCGAATCGCTGAAAATGTTACAGAGGGCTTACGGTGAATCGACTTTATTCAGTACAGTGCATTCAAAAGTGGTCGAGATGTGGTGGAAGATTTGCCTCGCTCTGGTCGGCCATCAGCGGTTTCAACTGCACTGAACATCGCTAAACTGAAGAAAATGGTGTCTGGAAATCGTCATTTAGGTCTGAGAGAGATTGCCGCTGAACTTTCTGTGTCTCACGAATCGATTCGAACCATTTTAAACGATTGTTTGGGCATGACACGCGTTGCAGCTCGGTTAGTTCCGAAAGACTTGAATTTCTACAAAAACTCAATCGCGTAAGGATTGCTGAAGACGTGCTAGAACGAGCCAGTTCCGACCCCACATGCATGAAACGCATTCCAACTGGTGATGAGACGTGGGTTTACGAGTTTGACACTCAAACCAGTGAACAAGCTTCCGAATGGCGCCTTCCAACTGAACCGAAATCTAAAAGGGCACGTCAAACTCGATCAAAACTGAAGGTCATGTTAACAGTTTTTTTCGATTATCGCGGTGTCGTGCACTCAGAGTTCTTGCCAGAAGGTCAGATGGTAAATAAAGACTATTATCTGAGCGTTCTGCGGCGTTTAAGAGAATAAATACGGCGAAAAAGGCCAGATTTGTGGAACGACAACTCATGGATTCTGCACCAGCTCACAAGGCAGTTATTGTGAACGAATTTCTGGCCAAAAACTCTACAAATTTCATCGAACAACCACCGTATTCGCCTGATCTGGCTCCTACTGATTTCTTTTTCTTTCCAAAACTCAAGTTACCACTTCGAGGCACCCGTTTTCAGTCGATAGAAGACATAAAGGAAAATTCGCGGCGACAATTGACATGGATTCCTAAAAGTGTCTACAAAAAATGTTTTGATGATTGGATTATTCGTTGGTATAAATGTATAATTTCAGAAGGGGCCTACTTTGAAGGCGATAAAATAAAATTGGATGAATAATTCATTTTTTGTGTTTTATTGACCAATTCCCGGAAATTTCTTGACACAGTAGTATACATTCACGTGGCAGCCAGCTTTTAAAGGATTTGACTATCGTTTTAGTCTAGTGTGTTCCCTTGTTTCCCTGCTACTTACAAGTAAGCATTTCTGTTAATGTTTATCTCGATTAGCATGAAGTACTCGATAGAAGAATAAGCTTTTTAATTTGTTACAAAGATGTAGAGAAAGTCAAGTAGATTTGTTATGTAACTGGATGAATGGATGGATATTTATTTCCCTGAATCATTACATGGTTTAATTCACACGTACAATTCTGTAATACTTAAATTCTATCCCTACATTTTACCTGATCCTGTTACACTTTTTTTTTAGCTTAACGTTCTTTAACCTGGTTGGTCATATCGGACGATGAATGAAATTGGTGAAATGATCTCGGGGTCCATGGAGCTTAAAGTTACTCGACATTCGTCTTCTCAGGATAAGAGAAAACCTTACCCGGGTAACTCACCCTGAGCGAGATTCAAACTCACGACGTGTTGAATGTGAAGCACCACACTACCAAGGCGGGCTAAACTTTCTTTTGATTTAGCTCTTAATATCCTACTACCTACGAGTTCATATATGTATATACTAGCTGCCCAACCCCGGCTTCGCGCGGGTGGTGAACCTAACGAAAAAAACTCAGACAAAATCTTCCGTTTACAGTACGACCATGCAATGAAATAAAAGTACAATTGAATAATTTGACAGCACTTTATTGTAATGTACAATTTTCCTTTCGGAGAGAAAAAAAAAATAGCTCCGATACTTTGCCGACTCTCGAGCACGCAACGTACAACATGCGAAAAACACAATTCAAGGTATATTACACACTTGTAACGATTGATCTTGGGGTTTATTGTCATTGCGAATGCAAGGCGCGCTTAAATTCAAAGCGAAAGTCGGTTGACATCAGTGGTGTTCTTGGAATAAGTATATATCCTCGCCTTTAACTTTCCCATGTTATAGTAACTTATATCAAATTCTTCATAATTTTTTTAACAGTGAGTTTGTTCTGCTGCATATTTCGGCTGGTTGATATTGCATCATATAATTATCACCAAGTCAACCTTAGGCTGTAAATTGTGTGGCGGGAATCCTGGCAATTCCCATAAGGTAGTGTGGAAAGGATGACATATGGAGTTAACAGCGTCGGCAACCAAGATGTCGTTGGCATAATAACAGTAATGACAGCGCATAATAGTGTGGTGGGTATACGCTGGTATAGGTAATGAATTACATTAAGGAGAACGTCACATTCATGCTTCTTCCCAAACTCTTTCTTTTCTTTGCTCTTGATGTTTTCCACCTCTTTCTTTATTTTCTTCTATGTCAAAACAGCAATTTCTAAGGCTAACAATGACGTAACTAAAGAGCAAGTAGATCCAGTTAGTCAATTGATAAGCTTTTATTTCATCACAGCTTTGTGTATTAAATTTCTCCATTTAACCTAAAATATTACTTGATCAAATATATTAAGAACACCGCAATTGTAGTGTGATGGTGACGCAGGTATTTTCATGTTCTTTAGCTAGCTCATGTATCACATAACGTCAAATAGCCAACATCTGCAATAGGAAGTTAATCCTAAAACGGATCCCGTTATTTTCAGATTCTAAGAAAGGTGAGTGGTTATGTGCATAGTTTATAGCTTGTTCATTTTAAAGAATTACAACATAAATATACATATTTCTTTATTTAAACGATGTGACCAAGGGAACGATAGTTAATACATAACAAATATATTTCATTTTCACAGGTAGCTAGCGTCATTGTCTCCATAACCAGGTGCATGCCCTTAGCATTGAAGAAGAAAAATAGAGCAGCAGGAACTACGGCCTTCTGGTGGCAAATAATAAGTACATATTTTAGGTATTCGTCGCTAGGAAAGCTTCTTTATTTTAAACGATAGAAGTAAGGAAAGGACATTTGAATTTCGGTGCTGCATTGTGTCATCTCGATAAACTGTTGTGTTACTTCAACATTGGATAGGGAGGAAAATATTACTATAGCCATCAATCGGAAAATAAATAACTACTTACTCTAGGTGGTCATCGTTCGGAAAACTTCTTTGATTCTTTATTTTAAACGATAGGAGTAAGGAAAGGACAGTTAATATATAAAAATGTATTTAAATTTCACTGCTGCATTGTGTCGATAAACTGGTGGTGCATTACCTTAACATTGCATGGGAGCAACAAATAACTTATACCACTGCCATCTGGCGACCATTAACTGAAATGCGTTCACTTAGCACGGTTTTTATTCATATTATGAGATTTTAAATACTATTTTTAAACATTTTCAGCTCCACAAACCTCGTCGTGATAATAACGAACACAACAAGAAAAGAATTGTTCAATTTGACGCAGTCGTTGAGAAGTAATACGCGTACATACATTTCAGCGATTCATTTATATATATTATAATTTCATTTGGAATTCTTTTGTTCCTTTGCATTCTAGAATTAAATGCCAATAATTATTGCCTTATTACTCAATAGACATTTACCTTGGTTTGCTCCTTGCCCTAAGCCTTTCTTGCATTTTTCAAGCAATCTTTTTGAAAATTTTGTTACGCGCTGCTGTAATACAATTATGCATAGGATTTGAGTTTCTTGCAGATATATTTAATCATTTTGGATTTAAAAAATAATAAAGTGTTTTATTATGCCAATTCATCAGAAGTTATGCACGATGCGTAAATTTATTTTTTGGAAAACTAAAACCATTAGTACATTTGTTTCATGCATGTAAATAAAATTGACATATAGAACTTTTGTTACTCTTCTGGTTGCTTCAGAAAAAATGTTTAAACCTTTAAATATTATTATTTTACTATAATTTATGTTTGTTGTTATATTGATTGTGCAATATATCAGGTAATTTTAATTTTTTTCAATGTTTTCAGTTTTTGATCAATTTTCAATTTAGGGTACCCTTAACCTCATCATCCCTGCAAAACCCTCTCTTGCTGGTTTGATACAAACATCGATACATTTGCTCTCCCCTATATATACACAAGTTGAAATTATCATTTATTTCCATATCTTCAATTCTGAATCTAACCCTTTTCCAACACTCTTTCTTGCCTGTATGTCTCTCCTTCCCCACACCCACTTGCTTTCCTTGAACCTCTAAACGTTGCTTTAGCACATTATTATTTTCTAATCTCATAATTCTCCACCAGTATTTCACTACTGAAAACAAAATGTGTAGTTGAAACGAAGAGCCTGTGTGAAATGTGTTGTGTCATGATAATGAGGAAGGAAACAATGGAATTAAGGAGGGATGAGTTCACAGCCCGGCCTACCCCTCAGGTTCCTTGAACAGGTCAATTAAATAGAGTTACGTCAGGCCGGGTTTCCCCCTACTTTATACGTACCTCAAGGGAAAAACACCAAACACCTATATTACATTCTTGTAGCTTACCCATCAAATAATTTACTTGTTTTACTTTCTCTAAACGTACTATGTACATTGTGTATAGAGAAGGTATTGTATTGCACCCAACAATTCGATACACAGATTTCACCGGAAATACAAGTTTTGGAACCTCCTGAATCCAAAAAAAATCTGATGTGTTCCAATCACATGACTTTCTCCACATCTCTGCAACAAATTATTGTTAAAACGTTTATGCTTCTGTTTACTTCATGTTAATTGAGAAAACATTAACAGAAATAGTCTTATTGCTTGTTTTCTTGTTAGTAGAAGCAAAAGAAGGGAGTACCATAGGTTAAAGTGATGTGACTGATAATTTTTCCTCGATTAGAATGAAATAAAAGGGGAATGTAGAGAAAGCCATGTGAAAGGAACACATAAGATGTTTCGTTATGGCAAATAGTGTGTCAGTTTTGGACGGCCCACAGCGAGGGAAGGTGTTGTGCATGTTGAGAGTCAGCAACTCTATTTGTAACAGTAAATCTTCTAGGAGTGCTTCAGTTAAAGTAGCAGAGAGTAATCGTCATTTTGGTCACGTAGATGGAGTTTGATCCTAGCAGTGCAGTCACCTCGTGAGTTGATGCAAGGCACCACATAAAGTGCTCAATGAAAACTGACATAATGCGGTTTCTTGCTATATAAATCAGACCAGTTGACCTCATAAGATGCACTTCACTTGTCCGGGACATTTGCACATTCACTGGGTGTTTCGTAATGTCCTCTCGCAGTAAACAAACCCATTCCTGCTCATGTTTCCAAAACTGGCACAATTGTATAAATTCATCCACACGTCATCCGTCAGGACTACCCAACACACAGTTACTATCCTAAAAATTCAATGTCCTAGCCGGGATTTGAACCAGGATTCTGCCGGTTGCTCTCACCACTCAGCTACCATAGCAACTGACTCGCATGTTTCCTGTCACCACAAATTATTTTAGGGTAACTTACTCCAATGGCGACTTACGATCGCGTAAGTACTTAAGTCCCGGACTTCATCGTTTAGCCAAGTAATGTTAATTTAATTGTATGTACTTAAAGTATATGTCGCCATTGGGGTTGTCATCTCAAAATAATTTGACATAATCTTGTGGTTTTCCAGGAAACATGCGAGTCAGTTAAGGAATTTAATGTCGTGCCGATATGTTACCATGTTAGTTCAGAGATTAGAGCAAACAGCTACAGATCCGTGGTTCAAATATCGGCTATGACATAGGATGTTTCAGTCTCTACCTATCCTACCCTTATAAAAGCTTATTGTTCTGTGTTACGTAAATCACGATAAATATTTCCAAAAACAATTTTATTATACATTTGCTGGTACATACAAAGCAATACGGGAATTCACTAGGCCAAACAATCTTTTAACAAGGGATCCAAAGATGACTTTGAAATCCTATTCTCTTTGCTTGATTAGCAGCAAGAAAAACTAATTAAGACATCGCATCTGAAGAAATTATAAATGTTTTAAAACTGAAAGCAATAATAAGGAATATCTCAGAAAAGGGTATCTCTACAAAAAAAATCTGATGTGTTCCAATCACAAGACTTTCTCTACATCTTTGCAACAAATTATTATTAAAAATGTTTGCTTCAGTTTACTTCATGCTTATCGAGAAAAAATTACCAGAAATAGTCCTATTACTTGCTTGCTTGTAACAAGAAGGGAAATAAGGGAATACACTAGGTTAAAGTGATAGTCAAAAGCGGGTTGTTCCACGAAAAATATATATAAGTTGTGGATTTAATATACTGTATATTTTTTGATTTGTAAGTTTTTGTCTATCTCTTGCGGTTTAGCAATTATACAAAATTCCGTAAAAACCATCCAGAGTCTTCAGAGGCCATTCCCACAAAATTCAAGATATACATTTTGTTTGTTTGTCATGTAATCTTTAATATACGATATTTTAATCAAAATCGTTAAGATGTATTTTTGTGAAATTCAAAAGTTTTAAAAAAAGTTCCATGTAAAGGATAGTTGAGGATGGGGGGGGGGGATTTTCTTGAAAATCTTCGTGTCATATCCTTGGAAGATACTAAACCTAAATACCAAGTTTGGTATTCAACGGTCTTTTCGTTTTTTAGCTATGCTGTCCACGGGCAGATACACACGGACATTTTTCTGAAAATGCTTTTTTTTTGCACTCAGGAGATTCCAAAACATATATTTGCGGTGAAATCTCGGTATGGAATTTTTAGGTACATTACAATACCTTCTCTATACACCATGTGCATGGTACGTCAAGAAAAGCAAAAACCACAAAAAATCTTAGTTGTTCCATTCACATGGCTTATGCTTCTATCTACTTCATGCTAATGGATATTTTAGTTCCTCATAAGCATTCTCATATGAGAATACACTGAAGTTATGGTCAAATATTTTAAAAGCTGGTTGCTATGTGATTTAAATTCGTTTCTTTGCATGGCTGGGAGTAGACAAATTCCCTATATGAGAAAAGTTTAAGCATTTAAAAACTTAAACAGTTAACAAGTAATATTTTGGAAATAGTCAATCCCACAAAAAACACGTGTATAACATAAACTGTGTGTTTCAACGAGCTCTATATTTTTTTGTGCCGCTTTTTACCAGTTATGCAAAAATCATCCAGAATGAAGAAATCTTCAAAGGCAATTCATAGAAAATTCAAGATATATATTTGTCATTTAACTATATTTAATATACGGTATTTTATTGAAAATCGTTAGTCATTTTTAAGAAAATCAAACTTTTCAAGCGTTTTCATGTGCGGGGTAATTTGAGGTGGGAAGATTTTCCTCAAAATATTTGTGTCGCATCCTTGAGTGATGCTTAACTTAAATACCAAATTTGGTATTTAACGGGCTGTTCATTTTTGAGTTATCGTGCTCACAGACACCTGGACACACGGACTATATTTCTGAAAACGCTTTTTTTTAATACAGGGGACCCTAAAACGTGTATTTCCGGAGATTTTTTGGTAATGAAATTAAGATTGGAGTGCAATACTTTCTATATCTATGAGGGCCGTTATTTTTTCAACTTCCGATAGACTATAAATAAAAGACAAGTTGATAGAAAACAATTATTTTATTACTAAAAGTTTTGGTTACTTTTCAACATAATCACTGAGACATTTATCGTACCTGTGCACAAGCTTTGCAATACCCGCTTCAAAAAATGTTGCCGCCGTCAATGATTTCAAATGAGCAGCATTGACGTTGTTTTGAAGATCTTGGTACTTTACGACGTTTGCGGAGAGCCATTCAAAACAAACGAAGAGGAATGCTAACTTGAGGAATTGTGTTGATCCATGACAACGCTCGTCCACACAACCCATCGGCTCCTTGAACAATTTCAATGGGACATTTTCGATCATCAGTTCTGACCCAGCGACTTTCACCTTTTCTCTGAACTGAAGACGTGGCTAGGAGGGCAGCACTTTCAAACCAACCAAGATCTTCAAAACAACGTCAATGCTGCTCTTTTGAAATCATTGGCCGCGGCAACATTTTTTGAAGTGGATATTGCAAAGCTTGTGCACTGGTACGATAAATGTCTCAGTGATTATGTTGAAAAGTAACCAAGACTTTTAGTAATAAAATAATTGTTTTCTATCAACTTGTCTTTTATTTATAGCCTATCGGAGGTTGAAAAAAAACGGATCTCGTATGTAGTAACCAGAGAAAGTAATAAACCATTATATAAGTAATTTGTACAACTTTATGACAATGAATTTTTACGGATACAGAAGTTGGTATGACTGTTACACACCATGTGTTCGGACATAACCTGCTATTAATAAAAATGACGATATAATTCGTAATTGGATTTATGGAAGTATAAATATTATTGCCTCATGGTTCGGGTATTAAAAAAGCCTTGAAACGCGATTTCCTTGTTGTAAGGAAAGAAAGAGGGATAGAAATCACGACTTTGAGGGGATGCAACTTAGCGGACCGTGAAATCATCTAGTTGGCCATCGCTGAAGCACTTCGGCAAGTTCCGTGAGCGTTCGGCTGAGATCGCTTGGCGGGCGATGCGCTCTTAAAACTGAAATACGAAAGTGGTTTGTTAGCACAACTTGTGTCGGACGTTTCAGTGTCAACATATCGCCTGTGTTTTGTTTAATTGTGACGTTACCATGACTACCGCCACTATATTGCTGCTATTGGTAGCAGCTGCATCAACAATCGCCTTCTCGCCGCCCTTTTACGCCGGTAAGCATTGTTGTACTCATTGTTGTCCCTCTACGTAATTTTGTAAATATTTTTATGTTTTAAAAGCGAAATTATAACATAGTTATTCATTTTTACTTTCTCTAGACGTAGGATGTACATAGTGTATAGAGAAGGTATTGTATTGTACCCAAAAATTCAATACCGAGGCTTCACCGGAAATACATGTTTTTAGACTTTCTGAATGCAGCAAAAAAAAAAAAAAGGGGGGAATTTTAGAAAAATACCCGTATATTTCTGTGTGTGTGTGCCAAACATGGTATTTAAGTTCACTTCCTTCTAAGGTTGACACATAAAGATTTTCAAGAAAATCCTCCCACCCTCAGCTACCCTTTATATGGTAACATTTTCAATTTTTTTTTATTGTATTCATCAATGGCTCTAACGATTTTGGTTAAAATATCGTATATCTTGAATTTCCTGGGAATAGCCTCTGAAGACTATTCTGAATGGATTTTACGGAAGTTTGCATAATTGCTAAACCGTAAGAGATGGACAAAAACTTACTTAATAGAAAATGTAGAGCACGTTAAAACACACAATTTATGTGATACACATTTTTTCGTGGAGTTGATCTTTGTCGACATATTTCTTGTTTTTGGTTTCAGATTTGAAAAACTTGTACTTTTATCATACAGGAATTTGTCAACTCGTGTCCATACAAACAAAGGAACTTCAGTGACATAGCAACCAGTTTTTGACCATCACTTTAACCTATGCTACTCCCTTATTTCCCTTTTAAACGTGTGGTTGCAGGAACATTTCACGGGGTCTCAGTGCTCACCTGTCACGGCCTCTACGAGCATGGCCCACTCTGTTGGCCCTGTTGGCCAGCCAATGTCACGGCTGTCCAGCAGATTTAGGCCAAAGGTCAGAGTTTGCACCCGGAACGTGACATCATTCGTATTTGTGCACGGTGTTTATGCAAATGAAGTAACCGGAAACTCTAAAACACCTGACGCTCAAGCGAAGGATCTAACCTGCCGTGGAGTCCAAACATTACATGTTCGTTGGCAACATAAAATGGTTGACAGCGAAGTTTAAAATCAATGTCAAATTCATATACACTCAATACTATCGTAACCGCGACACTAATTCTATATTAAAGATAAAAACCTCATGTGCTCCATTCACATTACTTTCACTACCTGTTTTCTAACTAAATCAAGAAACTGTCTTCTTACTTTAAAGAAATACAACAGGCTAAAGTGATAGTCAAGATTTTTGAGACTGCCTCCATGGTCGAATGGTCAGCGAGCTGACTTCTCACCCGCAGGTCGTGGGTTCGATTCCCGGCTGGGGCGGTGAATTTTCCTTTAACCAGAATTACTGCCTATTTCCCACAGAGTCTGGAAGTAATTGTGTGTGTATGTGTTTGAGGAAAATAAAATGATTTAAACCAAACGTAAAGAACCTAAAGATAACCAGTTGCTTCTAATTCAAAGCCCCCGAAATGACGTCATTAGTAAAACGGGCCCATATAATTTAAAAAAAATTAAAACTGCTTCCCTGTGTGAAACAGAGTAAAATAAAAGCAGTTTAAAACAAAACTAATGAGAAGGAATATCTTGGAAATGGTTAACCCTACGAAAACAATGTATATGACAAACTGTATGCTTTAACGAGATTGTGTGTGTGTGGTAAGTTTTTGTCCATCTCTTACGGTTTACCAGTTATGCAAAATTCATGCAGAATAAAGAGGTCTTCAGAGGCGATTCCCAGAAAAACGTAAGATATACATCTCCTTTGTATTAAAAGTATCTAAAACGTAAGGTATTTTAATCAAAATCGTTAGAGCCATTTATGAGAAAGTGACCATTTTCCATGTAAAGGGTAGTTGGGGGTGGGGGATATTCTTGAAAATCTTCGTGTCGCATCCCTGGAAGTTACTAAACTTAAATACCAAGTTTGGTGTTTTACCGACTTTTCGTTTTTGAGTTATCGTGTTCACACACACATGCGAACATTTTTCTAAATGTTTACTTTCTTTAGCCCAGTATGTACAATGTACATAGGGATAGAGAAGTATTGTAATCACCGGAAATACATGACCCCATTTTCAGAACAGGTCTATATGTTAGTGAACAGCATAGCATAGCTCAAAGACGATTAAATTCCAAACTTCGTATTTAACTTTGGCATCATCCAAGGAAGCGACAAGAAAATCAATTCCTCCCCTAACTACTCTTTACATGGAACTTTTTTCGAAAATTTTGTTTTTCTTAAAAATGGTTCTAACGATTTTGAATAAAATACCACATATTAAAGCCACATCTATCACAAATAATATGTATATCTTGAATTCTCTAGGAACAGCTTCTAAAGAGATGTTTATTCTGGATGAATTTTGCTTCATTTAGTATAACTAGTAAACCGTAAGAGATAGACTAAAATTTACTTTACAAAAAATGTAGATGCTATTAAAATACGCAAGCTATGTCATGTACACTTTTTCGTGGAGCTTATCGTTTTCGAGGTATTCCTTGTTATTAGTTTCAGTTGTGAAGCACTTACACATTTCTCAGACGGAAGTGTGCGGTTTTCTTTTGATGTACTCCTGGCCAAGCAAAGAAGCAATGACAATCGCATAACGACAGTTTTTAAAACATTTGACTATCACTTTAGCATAGCATATTCCTTTAGTTCCCTTCTACTTATAAGGAACTAAGTAATAAGAACATTCTGCTAATGTTTATCTCGATTAGCATTGTGTAGAAAGAAGAATAATCTTTTGTAAGAAGTTTGTTTGTGGAACAGCTAGAGAAAATCATGTGAGTGTAACACAGAGTTTTTTTGTAGAAAATAAAACGTTTCTAAATGTTTTCCATGCTAGGGTAGTTTGGAGTGAAGGAGTTTTCTTGAAAATGTTGCATCCTCGGAAGATACAAGGATATTTACATACGTAATTTCTAGTATAGTTTCGAGGGTCTCAAAACATGAAATGTTTGGGCCGTGAGAAGTCCTTATTTGCAGCAGCCGGCTGTAAGAGAAGGCCGTGCGTGTTTAATAGCCTATTGGTATGACGTCACACTGCACTTACAAGGCAATGCAATGCTGCAAACCGTGCACTTTGTACCACCACATTCACATGCGCAACCTTTAAACCGGTGGCATGTGGTGATGGCAGTCTATGAAAGGAAACATGTGAATTATATTCATATGAACTTCTCTACCTGTTCTTAAAAACCTTATTCTTCTACCCGCTTCACATTTATCGAAATAAACTTTTTGCAGAAGTGCTTTTATTGCATATTCCTTTGATACCATTTGGCAATTACACTAGGCTTAAACGATAGTCAAATATTTAAAGAGCTGGCCGCTAAGTGATGCTTTGAAATTACGAACTCTTTGCTTCACCCTCAAAAAGAAAAACGAATAACGGTTTCTTATTTTAGAAATGTATATGTTTTGGGAAATTGAAACCAATAATAATCAATATCTTGGTAATTGGTAACTTAAAAATGTATTGACATGAATAGTTAATTTCAACCAGCTCTAAAATATTTGTATAATATATTATTATTACTTTCTCTACACGTAGATACTATATGTAGTGTATAAAGAAGGTATTGCATTCCACCCAAAAATTCAATACCGACATTTCACCGGAAATACACGCTTCAGGGTCCCCTTTTTACAAAAAAAAAAATGTATTTTCAGAAAAAGCTCCGTGTGCCTGTGAACACGATAACTCAAAAACGAAAAGTTGGTAAAATACCATACTTGGTATTTAGGTTTAGTATATTTCAGGGGCGCGACACGAAGATTTCTAGAAAAATCTCCCCACCCCAAACTATCCTTTGCATGGAACTTTTTTTTCGAAAACATTGATTTTCTTAAAAATAGCTCTAACGATTTTTACTAAAATATGTACATAAAAGATGTTTACCTAACAAATAAAATGTATATCTTGGATTTTCTGGGAATAGCCTCCGAAGACTACTTTATTCTGGACGAATTTTGCATAACTTGTAATCCGTAAGTGATAGACAAAAAATTATACATAAAAATCTGTAGATCTTGTTAAAATACACAAGTTATGTTATATACATGTTTTCCCTGGAGTTGGCCATTTTTAAGATATTCCTTGTTATTGATTTCAGTTTTAAAGTACTTATACTTTTCTCATACGGGAACTTGTCAATACCTGGCCAGACAAAGAAACGGATTTCTATGCCATAGCAACCACATTTTAAAACATTTGACTGTCACTTTAACCTATGCTACTCCCTTATTTCGCTTCTACTTACAAGGAAGCAAGTAATAACACTATTTCTGCTAATGTTTATCTCGATTAGCATCAAGTAGATAGAATTATAAGCTTATTAACAATAATTTGTTAGAGAGATGTAGAGAAAGCCATGCGAATAAAATACACCAGATTTTTACTTTCTCTACACCTACTATATACATAGTGTATAGAGAAGGTATTATAATGCACCGAAAAATTCCATACCGAGATTTCACCGGAAATACATGTTCTGATTCCCCCTGAATCCAAACAAACAATTTTTGGAAAAAAGTCCGAGTGTGTGTGTCTGTCAGTTTTGTGTGTCTTTGGATAGAATGGCTCAAAAACGAAAAGACCGTTGATTACCAAACCTGGTATATAAATTTGATGTTCACCACGGATGCGACACGAAGATTTTCAAGAAAATCCCCCCTACCCCCAACTACCCTTTACATGGAAAAATTTTCAAAATGTTTTATTTTCTCATACATGGCTCTAAGAATTTTATATAAAATATCGTATATTAAAGATTTTTTCATGACAAATAAAATGTGTACTTTGAATTTTCTGGGAATAATTTCTGAAGACCACTTTATTCTGGAAGAAGTTTACATAACTAGTGAACCATAAGTGATAGAGAGAAACTTACTAAACAAAAACTGTAGACGTCGTTAAAACACATAATTTATATTACATGTATTTTTTCCCTGGAGTTGACAAATTTTAAGATATTCCTTGTTTTTGGTTTCAGCTTTGTAAAACGTGTCCATACAAAGAGAGGAACTTCAGTCACAAAGCAGCCAGCTAAATAGAAGAATACGCTTTTTAACAATAACTTGTTGCAGAGATGTAGAGAAAGTCCTGGGAATGGAATACATCAGATTTGTATAGGGGCATATCTGTTATTTGTATTGCAGAGTGGTATTTGTTTCTTTCTTTGCAAAATCATCAGTCATAGCATTTTCTCTCGCATCTAGCCCTGCACGTGGCCAACTACTCAGGAGTATAATCGTCCCCGATCTCTGTGTAGCCGAGAGTGTCGAGCTGTTCTGGAATTTTCTCTCGCATCTAGCCCTGCACGTGGCCAACTACTCAGGAGTACAATAGTCCCCGATCTCTGTGTAGCCGTGAGTGTCGAGCTGTTCTGGAATTTTCTCTCCCATCTAGCCCTGCACGTGGCCAACTACTCAGGAGTATAATCGTCCCCGATCTCTGTGTAGCCGTGAGTGTCGAGCTGTTTTCGAATCATCACTGTCATCTCGTCACTGGTTTGCGCTTTCAAAATTGTTCCAATAACAAAAACACATGCGATTCTGTATTTAAAAATCTGATGTATTCCATTCACGTCACTTTTTCTACATCACTGTAAGAAATTATTGTTAAAAGGCTTATTCTTCTATTTACTTCAGGGTAATCGAGAAAAAAGGTCGTCTCCTTAGCGCGGTGGTAGCGCAGCTGCTTACTAAGCGGGAGACCTGGGTTCGATCCCCACTACCGGCGTGGGGATTTTTCCTCCGCTGGGAGACCTGGCCCGGGGTGCACTCAGCCTCGTAAGGTCCCTGGGGGGCCAATTGAGGAGCTACTTGATGGAGAAGTAGCGGCTCCAGGTCGTGAGGACCGCATTAACCGGCCGGGGGGGACTCGAGGCGCTGACCACGTCTCACCCTCCAATACTGCACCCCATCCATGACGTCTGTAGTGGACCTAGATGGGGGACGCAGCGTCCGGGCGGTAGGCCAAGGTTCCCCGTGAGCTGTCGTGCCATGGAGTTAAAGTTAATCGAGAAAAAAATAGCAGAAATATTCTTATTACTTGCTTCCTTGTAGGTAGAAGGGAAATAAGGGAATGCCATAGGTTAAAGTGATAGTCAAAAGCTGGTTGCTATGAGACTGAAGTTCATTTGTTTGTATGGACAAGAGTTGACAAATTCCTGTATGAGAAAGGTATAAGTTTTTTAAACTGGAAACCAATAACAAGGAATATCTCAAAAACGATCAACTCCACGAAAAACATGCATATAACATAAATTGTGTGTTTTAACGAGCTCTACATTTTTGTTAAGAACGTTTTTATCTATATCTTGCGGTGTACCAGCTATAAAAATGTCGCAAATTTAATCCAGAATAAAGATATCCTTAGAAGCTATTCCCAAAAAATTCAACATATACATTTTATTTGTTATGTAAACAACTTAAATATAAAATTCTTAGTGCCATTTTTGAGAAATCCAAAATGATCGAAATTTGTGCCATGTAAAGGGTAGTTGGGGGTGGGAGATTTTTTTTTGAAAATCTTCGTGTCGCATCCTTGGAAGAAATTTAACTCAAATATCAAGTTTGGTATTTAACGGACTTTTTCTTTTTGAACTATGCTGCCAACATACACACACGGCTCTTTTTCTAAAAATGCTTTTTTTTTTTTTTTTTGGATACAGGTGGTTCTAAAACATGTGTTTCAGGTGAAATCTCTGTATTGAATTTTGGGTGCAATACAATACCTTCTCTATACACTATGTAGAGAAAGTAAAAACCGGTGTTTCACATTGGACACCATATATAACTTTTTGGGTGAAAACATTTCCCAACCGCAAAGTGACAGTGACATCTTGGCTCAGATCTTTGGTTGTGGAAGAGTACAGCATCTGTACCACGTGACAATAAATGCCTTGATAGCAATGACGATTACGTTGAGAAATAGAATAAGGTAGTGTAACTTTGTAAATAAAGTTTTGTGTTGATAATTTTCGTTATTGTTTAGTTATGTCACTTTCTGGAGTGAAGTATGCCAGGCGCAAGATAGTCCTTAAAAGAAATATATTTTGTATGCTGTTAAGGCTAATTTTTCATTGTTTTAATTGCTAATACATACAGGTTTATGTTCCCAAAGTTTCATAACCTAATTCGATTTCTTTGTGGTCCAAATAAATTAAAAAGTTAGGACTTGTGATGACACGCCCACTTTTTCTTGTTTCTCTACATTCAAACATTTATAAGGCATGTTTCTTTAGCTTTTGTCCAGGAAAAAGAAGCTGACTACAGCTATGGTGGATTTTAGGCAGTATTTAAGTATCTCGTAGATCACTCCCTAAATAAAACAATCAAACAAAATGTTTTTTCTTGTTTTCTCACTTACGTACATTTTTCTTGGAAACTATTTGAAGTATTGCAATGGAATTTTGGATACACATATTTCAGTCCACAATGAGTATTTTGGCGTAGCTGGTTTTCTTTTGATTTAGATTCTATAAGTATTGTGCTATGAAATACATAATAATTTGAAATTAAAAAACTAAAATACTTTAAAATCATTGAAAGGAGATAGAGAAAAACTTGTGCGCCAAAATATAGCATAGTTGTAATACTTTATGTAGGTACACTTGTTTTCAAGCACTTCACCAAAGGGATCCTAAGAAAAAGTATATAAGCTTTTTTATGTTTTGAAAACCGCAATGTAGTGTAATTTATTTATTTATTTGTTGACAAAATTCCTTATAATATGACACAGACAAATTTCATTGCTTTAGGACCATGGTAGAAGTTTTATTGTGTCGAGGTATTTCTGCCTACAGATATTACATAATGAATCCAGTAATGACACCTAACCTCTCAGTTGATCACACTGTCCTTGTACCGGCTCATTGTGAATGGGTGTATGAAACAGTTACTAGCAAAACTTGTAGCGTAGGTCACGTCCATTTTTGGAAACCTCCTTGTTATCCAGTTGAAGTTCATCGCCCTGACTGCTTGCCGTAAAAACTTCCAGTAACCACAAATTACCAATTTCAAGGTTTTTTAATGAAATGTTGGTGCCACGTGACTTGATGACGCAATCGTGGTTTTTCCCAGCGAGTGCTTTTGTTTGTCCATGTGAGATGTGCAAGTAATGTTGAAGCTCTTGAGGACAGAAGAGGCGCGACCGAGGCCTCGAGAAGGGAAAGTTTGATCCTGTCTTCTGATACAATATGGCATCTTCCAAATTAATATGCCAAGGAGGATAAACCACTTTAAAGGTTGCTCAGGCCTTAACTTACTGCAGCATAAACTTCTCCAATGACACAGTTTTAAACTATAAATTGGCAATAACAGCTACTTTGATATTATATACGAGTGTTAGCAAAGAATGGGGAACACAAAAACCTGATGTGTTACATTCACATTATATAATCTTATTACTTGCTTCCTTGTAAATAGAAGTGAAATAAGGGAGTAGCATAGGTTAAAGTGGTAGTCAAAAGCTGTTTGCTATGTCACTGAAGTTCCTTTGTTTGTGTTGACAAATTCCTGTATCAGAAAAGTATAAGTTTTTTAAAGCTGAAACCAAAAACAAGGAATATCAAACAATCAACTCCACAAAAAATTGTATATGACATAAATTGTTTGTTTTAACGTGATCTACACTTTTTGTGTGGCTAATTTCTGTCAATCTCTGATGGTTTACTAGTATGCCTAACTCAGAAAAATTGATAGAAGTCTTTAGAGGCTATTCCCAGAAAATTCAAGACAATACCTCGAAAACGCTAACCTCCACGAAAAACAAGTATATGACATAACTTGTGTATTTTAAGAAGATATACATTATTTGTATCGTATGTTTTTGTCTATCTCTTACGGTTTACTAGTTATGCCAAACTCATCAAAATTCATCCAGAATAAGCAGCTCTTCAGAGGCTATTCCCAGAAAACTCAAGATATACATTTTATTTGCCAGGTAAATATTTTTAATATACGATATATTAACCAAAACCATTAGAGCCATTTTTGAGAAAATCAACATTTTCGAGAAAAAAAACTCCATGTAAAGGGTAGTTGGGGTGGGGAGATTTTCTTTAAAATCTTCGTGTCGCATCCTTGGAAGATACTGAACTTAAATTCCAAGTTTGGTATTTGAACGTCTTTTCATTTTTGAGCTATGCTATCCATAGACACACACACAGGGCATTTTTTCAAGAAATGCTTTTTTATGGATTCAGGGGGACCTAAAACATGTATTTCCGGTGAAATCTCAGTATCGAATTTTTGGGTGCAATACAATACTTCCTCTACACATTATGTACATGATGCGCATAAACAAAGTAAACATGTAGATCTTATTAAAACACAAGTCATTTCATATAGCTACTCCCTATATTTGCTTTCAATATTAAAATACGTAAAGCTTTTCTCCGTGGTGTAATAGTTACTTTAAGGTCACGGGTTCAAACCCGGCAGAGGAAATTGTATTTTTTCGGTTGTAAAAATCCTCAGCACGGCTTCCTTCGGAAGGGAAGTAAAGCCATGGTTCCCGTGTCATAGATTTACAGCACGTAAAAGAACTTCAAGCGTGATAGAGGCTAAATTAAGCGGTCTTTCACGCCCCGTATAGAATGGGACGCTGAGAACCACAGCAGTTAAAGAGCATCCACAAATAAAACTCCATTTCTATTTTTACTTTCTCTACTCGTACTATGTACATAGTGTATAGAGAAGGTATTGTATTGCACCCAAAAATTCAATACCGAGATTTCACCGGAAATATATGTTTTAGCTCCCCCTAAATAAAAAAAAGCATTTCTGGAAAAGGGTCCGTGTGTGTGTGTCTGTATGTGTTTGTGGGCAGCATAGCTCAAAAATAAAAAAGACTGTTAAATACCAAACTTGGTATTTAAATTCAGTATCTTCAAAGGATGCGAAACGAAGATTTTCAAGAAAATCCCCCCCAGCTACCCTTTACATGGAATTTTTTTCGAAAATTTTGATTTTCTCAAAAATGGCTCTAACGATTTTGATTAAAGTATCGTATATTAAAGATATTTACATTACAAATAAAAGGTATATCTTGAATTTTCTGGGAATAGCCTCTGAAGACTATTTTATTCTGGATGAATTTTACGGAATTTTGCATAACTGGTAAGCCCTAAGAGATGGACAAAAACTTACCACACAAAAATGTACAACACATTAAAGCACACAATTTATGTTATATAATTTTTTTTCCACGAGTTGATCGTTTTTTGAGATATTCCTTGTTATTAGTTTCAGCTTTGAAAAACTTATACTTTTCTCATACAGGAATTTGTCAACTGCTGTCCATACAAAGGAACTTCAGTCACATAGCAACTGTCACTTTAACCTATGCTACTCCCTTATTTCACTTGTACTTACAAGGAAGCAAGTAAAAAGACTATTTCTGCTAATGTTTTCTCGATTACGATGAAGTAAATAGAAGCACAAGCTTTTTAACAATAATTTGTTGCAGAGATGTAAAGAAAGCCATGTGAATGGAACGCATCAGATATGCTGTTTGTTGTGAAAGCCATCACTTAATGTTCACAAGCTTGTTTATCGTACATTCACTCGTGATGCGGGACGTGGAGGGATGCTGCTACATAAGGCGCACTCAATGTAAATATTAGCTTCTTTATAATCAGCGAAACGAGTTTGTTCAAGGCGAAGGAAATGGTTTACAAGCTGTTGTGTGCAGGAAGAGCGATGTTAAGGGGATTCCCACCCAGAGAGCAAACACTTGCCCTGTGAACCTACATGCACTGCACGTTGTCCACTCTCTGTCGTTTATTACTGCGTATAAAAGGGTCCTGCAAATTTGGCATAACTAAATGATAACGGAAAACCTCATGTGTTCCATTCACATGACTTTCTCTCCAACAAATTATTGTTAAAAAGCACACACACATGGACCTTTTTCCAAAAAAAAACTGTTTTTTGATTCAGGGGGATCCAAAACATATATTTGCGGTATTGAATTTTTGGGTGCAATACCTTCTCTATAAACTATGTACATCGCTGATCTGGTTTAACCAATCTATCATCCTTATATACCAACAAAGTCCCGACCTTGTAAATGAGCCACGTCGATTAGAACGCCCAGCAAGCAATTAATATCACTTGGACGAATCTGACCGCATTTCTAGATCACCAGCTCGACTCACACGTGGTGATGGTTGCATATGCAGCAGGCTCACGTTGTCACATCTCAAGTATGGGCTGAAAAACGCAAACTTCGTTGAGTACCAAACTTGGAATTTAAGGGTTTGACACGAAGTTTTTACTTTCTCTACACGTACTATGTACATAGTGTATAGAGAAGGTATTGTATTGCACCCAAAATTCGATACTAATATTTCACTGGAAATACATGTTTTGAGACACACTGAATAAAAAAAAAGGATTTTTAGAAAAATGTCCGTGTGTGTCTGTGGGCAGCATAATACAAAAACGAAAAGTCCAAGTCACCCAACTTAGTATTTAGGTTCGGTATCTTCCAAGGATGCGACACGAACATTTTCAACAAAATCCCTCCACCCCCAACTAACCTTTACATGGAACATTTGACGATTTTTTTTTTTATTTTTTAAAAAATGCCTGTAAAGATTTTTATTAAAATGTAATATGTTTAAGATGTTTTCTTGGTAAATGAAATGTATATTTTGAATTTTCTGGGAATAGCCTCAGAAGACTACTTTATTTTCGATCAACTTTGCTTAAGTAATAAACCGAAAGATATATACAAAAACTTAGTACACAAAAATGTAGATCTCGTTAAAACACACAACCCGCTTGTTTACTCCAGGCAGGCAAAAATATTAGAATTTCAATTGTTTCACACAGGATGGGACTATCGCTTCAGCCTGTGCCCTTTCTTATTTCCCTTCTACTTATAAGGAGCTAGTAATAAGACTAATTCTGCTTATGATGCAGATAACAGATTAAAGGTTTGTTTACCGAACAGCTAGAGGACATCATGTGCATGGAACACATTAGATTTTACTATATCTACAGGAACTACGTACATAGTGTATAGAGGAGGTATTGTATTGTACCTAAAAATACCATGCTGAGGTTTCACCGGAAATATATGTTTTGGTTCCCCCTGAATCCAAAAAAAAAAAAACATTTTTACAAAAAGGTCCATGTGTGTCTGTGGACAGCGTAGCTCAAAAACGAAAAGACCGTTGAATACCAAACTTGGTATTTAACTTTGGTATCTTCCAAGGATGGGACACGAAGATTTTCAAGAAAATCCCCCCACCCCCAACTACCCTTTACATGGAACTTTTTTCGAAAATGTTGGTTTTCTCACAAATGGTGCTAATAATTTTGATTAAAATCTCTTATATTTAAGATATTTACAAGACAAATAAAAATGTATTTCTTCAATTTTCTGGGAATAGCCTCTGAAGACGTACTCATTCTGGATGACTTTTGCATAACTAATTAACCGTAAGAGTAGACAAAAAGTACAACACAAAAAATGTATGGTTCGTTAAAACACATTTTGTGCCATATATTTGTTATCGTGTTAGCCGATTTCGAGATATTCCGCATTATTGGTTTGAATTTTAGCCACTTAAACTTTTCTCAAAATGGAAGACATCTTTCTTCTCGTTTCCCGTTTGTTTACTCTGCAACGCAAAGAGATTGGAATTTCAATTGTTTCACCAGCGACCGGCTTTTAAGGGACGAGACTATCGCTTTAGCATGTGTATTTTCTTATTTTCCCTTGACTTATAAAGGAAGCAAGTAATAAGACAATTTCTGGTAATGTTTATCTCGATTAGCTCAAGTCCAGAAATGCGAGGAGTTTAGCACGTGTAGAATCGTGATGCAGTTTGAGATGTACCCAAGCGTCTTATGCTGGTAATTAATGTCTGTTAGCGGTCACAAGGTTATAAACACTACATCCTGCTTCTCATGGCTACCAACACCTTTATTTTCTTACAACAGCAATATAATTATTACATTAAGCATCTGTTGCACGTGACGTCATGCTTCCCACGTGTTTATTTCTTCCGTGCTGTACACTCTGGCAATTTGGTATTACATGCACTGTTAAACCAGGGAAAATATGCCAGTTGAAGATCAGTAAGCTCGTCTTGAAAACGAACTCCTTCACTTTATTAGTAACATCTGTTTTATTTATTTGTATAAAACACCAACTCTTCATACGAGGGCCGTTTTTTGTTTCAACCGCTGATAGGCTATAAATAAAAGACAAGTTGATAGAAAACAATTATTCTATTGCTAAAAGTTTTGGTAACTTTTCAACATAATCACTGAGACATTTATCGTACCTGTGCACAAGCTTTGCAATACCCGCTTCAAAAAATGTTGCCGCGGCCAATGATTTCAAACGAGCATTGACGTTGTTTTGAAGATCTTGGTTGGTTTGAAAGTGCTGCCCTCCTAGCCACGTCTTCAGTTCAGGGAAAAGGTGAAAGTCGCTGGGTCAGAACTGACGATCGAAAATGTCCCATTGAAATTGTTCAAGGAGCCGATGGGTTGTGTGGACGAGCGTTGTCATGGATCAACACAATTCCTCAAGTCAGCATTCCTCTTCGTTTGTTTTGAAAGTACGAATATCTTCAAAACAACGTCAATGCTGCTCGTTTGAAATCATTGGCGGCAACATTTTTTGAAGCGGGTATTGCAAAGCTTGTGCACAGGTACGATAAATGTCTCAATCTTTTCGGTGATTATGTTGAAAAGTAACCATAAGAGTACAAAACTTTTAGTAATAAAATAATTGTTTTCTATGAACTTGTCTTTTATTTATAGCCTATCGGATGTTAAAAAAACCGGCCCTCGTACAAAGTTATTCCAGAGTTGTTGGAAGATGATTCGAAATTGACAATAAGCACTAATATGGTATAGACTTTTTACACAAAGCATCCTTGCCTCCCTGTAACCGCACTTCAACTCTGGCTTAACGAGATGCAACCATCCCAGCCAAACCGTTTGAGTTTTTCTGCAGTCTCTCTAACTTAGAAATTTCAATCTTTTATCTCGCATCTTATTGCTTGCCTTAAATTATATACGTTTCATTTTCTATAGCAAATGTGCGTTTTTCTGTGGTGACAGTGTCATACATCTTGGCTAAAACAAAACACTCCTCGTCTCGTAATTGGCAAGAGGGGTGATACTGCACAAGAATTCTGAATACATCCACCAAATAGAGATAACCTGTCAATTCACCATCCACTCAGTGACTGTCATTATTGCACGAGCAACAGACACATTGTTCTTGACTGACTCTGACCTGCCTGTTGTTGAATTCTGAATACTTCCATCAAACAGAGAAAACTTGCCAATTCACCATCCACTCAGTGATTGTCATTATTGCACGAGCAACAGACACATTGCTCTTGACAGGCTCTAAGCTGCCTGTTGTTGAATTCTGAATACATCCACCAAATAGAGATAACCTGTCAATTCATCATCCACTCAGTGACTGTCATTATTGCACGAGCAACAGACACAGTGCTCTTGACTGACCCTGACCTGCCTGTTGTTGAATTCTGAATACTTCCACCAAACAGAGAAAACTTGTAAATTCACCATCCACTCAGTGATTGTCATTGCACGAGCAACAGACACATTGCTCTTGACAGGCTCTAAGCTGCCTGTTGTTGAATTCTGAATACTTCCACCAAACAGAGAAAACTTGCCAATTCATCATCCACTCAGTGACTGTCATTATTGCACGAGCAACAGACACATTGCTCTTGACTGACTCTGACCTGCCTGTTGTTGAATTCTGAATACTTCCACCAAACAGAGAAAACTTGCCAATTCACCATCCACTCAGTGATTGTCATTATTGCACGAGCAACAGACACATTGTTCTTGACTGACTCTGACCTGCCTGTTGTTGAATTCTGAATACTTCCACCAAACAGAGATAACCTGTCAATTCACCATTCACTCAGTGATTGTCATTATTGCACGGGCCACAGACACATTGTTCTTGACTGACTCTGACCTGCGTGTTGTTGAATTCTGAATACTTCCACCAAACAGAGAAAACTTGCCAATTCACCATCCACTCAGTGACTGTCATTATTGCACGAGCAACAGACACATTGTTCTTGACTGACTCTGACCTGCCTGTTGTTGAATTCTGAATACTTCCACCAAACAGAGATAACCTGTCAATTCACCATTCACTCAGTGATTGTCATTATTGCACGGGCCACAGACACATTGTTCTTGACTGACTCTGACCTGCCTGTTGTTGAATTCTGAATACTTCCACCAAACAGAGAAAACTTGCCTTTACATCGTCCCCTCAGTGATTGTCATTACTGCACGAGCAACAGACACAGTGCTCTTGACTGACCCTGACCTGCCTGTTGTTGAATTCTGAATACTTTCACCAAACAGAGATAACCTGTCAATTCACCATCCACTCAGCGACTGTCATTACTGCACGAGCAACAGACACATTGTTCTTGACTGACTCTGACCTGCCTGTTGTTGAATTCTGAATACTTCCACCAAATAGAGAGAACTTGCCTTTACATCGTCCCCTCAGTGATTGTCATTATTGCACGAGCAGCAGTGTCCTTGACTGACCATAACCTGCCTGTTGTTGCAGAGAGACCACGCCGTGACATCGCCTCCGGGTCCCAAGGAGCCTATTCCGCTTCGGGCGCTGGAAACTTTGACCAGGGTGAGTCCAAGAGCAACCCCTCCTTGTCTGAGGTGTGCAAGGGGTTTGTGGACGTGAGAGACGGAGGTCAGGACAAGGGTAAGTCATTATGTACTGCGTCGCTGAGACGCTGCACGAAGTGTTGGGATCTTCGCACGACTGGGTGGTGACCTCTAGAGCACTTTAACTTCTCAGCACGTGGTAAAGTACCTCTATATTGTATCATAAGCTTTTCCAGAGTGTTTCAAAACGATGTTACAGCAACTGTCCTGCTGGTTTTCCCATCACAGTCAACTCCAGAAGATGAGGTCATTTGTCGAGTAGTCTCGATCTATACCCCCGCCGCTGAATCCTTGCACTTGACAATTCGGTTGGTTTCGTGTTAGGTTGGCTATGCTGCCTTTGTCAGAGAAACTAGTAAACAACAACAGCTGATTACAGATGTCTCTATCGTGTGTAACGACTAATATAAACAGTATACAAGTAAATGAATGGCGATGAATAATGAAACTAATTCGTTATTATTAATGTTAGCTGAAAATAACATGTATACGTATTTACGACAAAATTGAAAAAAAATGCAAAATAGCTTGTTACAATGAGAGAAAGGTATAACAAACTGATTTTCACTGGTTTAGAATTTTAATGACTCAATGCCATCCAAGTTTCCGTCGTCATCATTCTCTGAAGCATCACCGTCATTGTCTTCAACATGGTCGTCACCAAGACATATCATTAGTGGTTCACTGATGATTCCGTCTAATTCCTGTGTTTTTCGTATTATTTTGTGCACATGATTCTCTTTTTTCTTCCATGTAGCCGCGTCCACTCTCGCCACACCTTCCCGCAAAAGTCTATCCCCCTCTGCAATTGTGAAAGTCTCGTTATGTTCCCTCACGTACAAACACCACCAGCTACACTATCAAGAATAACAAAGAATAATACGAAGCTCGCACAGAACAGCTCAACGCACGTGCTAGGAATTCACAAACTGACCACGTGGTAGGAAATATTACAACGGTGCTGCATCTAGATCCGCTTCCGTTGTCTGACCGACCGACCGAAATGCTGCTTTGTGATTGGGTCAGAAAGTCAAACGGGTAAAGCTTTTCATCTGTTTTCTTTGGGTGTACGAACTTAACTCCTAACTGTCAAGTGCAAGAATTCAGCTCGATCTTCCATTCATCCATGCTGCGATCTACTGGTATTTCTTACTACTACTAGCTCGAAGCATCCGAGTATTTTACAGCAACATCTGACGTTACACTCACATGACTTTCTCTAGCTGCTCTACAAACAAACTTCTTACAAACGATTATTCTTCTTTCTACACAATGCTAAACATTAGCAGAATGTTCTTATTACTTAGTTCCTTATAAGTAGAAGGCAACTAAAGGAATGTGCTATGTTAAAGTGATAGTCAATTGTTTTAAAAGCTGTCGTTATGCGATTGTCATTGCAAATCACTTCTTTGCTGGACCAAAAAAGAAAAACGGACACTTCCTGTCTCAAAAAAGCACACGTATTTTAAAAATGAAACCAATAACAACGAATGCCTTAGAAACAGTCAACTCTACAACAAAAATGTATATAACATAACGAAATCTAAATTTTTCTGTGTACTAAGTTTTTGTCTTTCTTACGGTTTACTAGTTATACATAATTCAGCAAAATTCATCCAGAATAAACAGGCCTTTAGTGGATATTTCCAGAAAACTCAATATATATATTTTATTTGCCATGTAAATATCTTAAATGCACCATATTTTAATGAAAATCGTTAGAGCCATTTTAACAGTTTTCGAAATTTTTTCCATGTAAAGGTTAGTTGGGGGTGGGTGAAATTTGAAAATTTACCGACTTTTCGTTTTTGAAATATCGTGTTCACAGACACCTGCACGCACGAATACCAAACACGGACCTTTTTATATTTTTTTTATGGTAAAAGAGGAGCCTAAAGCACACATTTCCGGTGAAATCTTCGTATCTAATTTTTGGGTAGATTAGAGCACCTTCTCTATACACTATGTAGAGAAAGTAAAATTTGAATTTTTATGTATGTATTATATGATTAACTGGAGCAATAAGCAACAGGTGCTATATACCTTTACTGCGGTTTCTCAACCTTTAGACGCACATGCTACTCTGGTAAACCGAACATTTAACAAATTGACAATACGGCAATTTTTACTTTCTCTACACGTACTATGTACATAGTGTATAGAGAAGGTATTATATTCCAACCAAATATTCGATACCGAGATTTCACCGGGAATACATGTTATGAGACCCCATGAATAAAAAAACATCTTTAGAAAAACGTCCGGTGTGCGTGTGTCTGTGGGTAGCATAGCTCAAACACGATAAGACGGTTAATACCAAACTTGGTATTTAAGTTGAGTATCTTCAGAGGGTGCAACACCAAGATTTTCAACAAAATCTCCCCATCTCCAAACTACCCCTTTACATGGAAAAATTTCGAAAATTTTGATTAGCTCAAAAATAGATGTAACAGTTTAGATTAAAATGTCATATATTAAAGATATTTACATAGCAAATAAAATGTATATATTGAATTTTCTGGGAATAACCTCTGAAGACCTCTTCATTCTGAATACATTTGGCATAACTGGAAGACCGTAAGAGATAGACAAGAACTTACCTAACAAAAATTGTAGAGCTCGTTAAAAAGCTGATTAAAACGCATCTAGCTTCATATACCCAAGGTCGCAGGTTCAAACCCCACGGAGGAGGACGATGGATATTTTTCGGGCCTAAAAATCCTTAGCATGGCTTCCTCAGGAAAGGAAGTAAAGCCGTTGGTCCCGTGTCGTAGATTTACGGCACGTAAAAGAACCTCAAGCCTGATAGGCGTCGGAGCAAAATTAAGCGATCTTTCACGTCCAATATAGAATGGGACGCTGAGAACCACAGCAGTTAAAGAGCTCCATTAACATACATTTTATTAAAACGCACAATTTGTGTTATGTACATTTTTTCATGGAGTTGTCCGTTTTCGAGATATTGTTTGTTATTGGTATCCATTGTAAAATACTTTTCTTATATGGAACTTATCAACTCCCGGCCAGGAAAGAAAAAAAAAAAAAAAAAAAAAAAAAAAAAAAAAAAAAAAACACAAAAACAAAAATTTCAATCCCATAGCAACCACATTTTAAAACATTTGACTGTCGGTTTATCCTAGTGTATTCCCTTATTCCCCTTCTACTTACAAGGAAGCAAGTATTAAGACAATTTCGGCTAATGTTTATCTCGATTAGCATCACTAGATAGAACAATAATCTTTTTAACAAGAGTTTGTTACAGAGATGTAGAGAAAGTCATGTGAATGAAGCACCTCAGATTTTTTTCAAGTAACTTTCTTACATTCACTGTCTATTATGATGAAATTATATGTTGGAAGAATAAACAAATAACTAAAGGTACAGGTTTCCGTAAGATAAGGGGTTAGCAACTACTGTACAGCATGTCAGTATGTTTACGAAAAGACTGCTAAACTTCTATTTGATGTAGAAAGTGAACATTTGTCATGAGATCTTGTTACACTCTGTAGTCACACTGATCATCAGGAGAAGGGCGAGGTCTTTGTTAAACTAATTCTTAACTGGTGATGGTTCACTATCAAACTGTGCATGTGGTGTTGTTTCCCTCAGTAACTAGTGCACTTTTATGTGTTTCCCTTTCTTGTATTCTATGCACTACAGAGTGCTGTGGCTACTTATCATACGCTCAGTGATATCTTAGAAAAACAAATTATTTTTACTAGATTTTATTTTTACTTTCTCTACACGTACTATGTACTTAGTGTATAGATAAGGTGTTGCACTCAACCCAAAAATTAGATACTGAGACTTCACCGGAAATATATGTTTTAGGGTCCCCTGTATAAAAAAGAAACATTTCCAGAAAAATGTCCATGTGTGTGTGTGTGTGTGTGTGTGTGTGTGTCCGTGTGCCTGTGAACACGCGTATTCAAAAACGAAAAGTCGGTAAAATATCAAAATTGGTATTTAGGTTTAGTATCTTCAAGGGATGCGACACGAAGATTTTGAGAATAATACCCCCACCCGAAACTACCCTTTACTCTGGATGAATTTTACGGAATTTTGCATAACTGCTAAACCGTAAGAGATACACAAAAACTTACCACACAAAAACTGTAGAGCACGTTAAAACACACAAGTTCTGTTATATACATGTTTTTCGTGGAGTTGATCTTTTTTGAGATATTCCTTGTTTTTGGTTTCAGCTTTGAAAAACTTATACTTTTCTCATACAGGAATTTGTCAACTCGTGTCCATACAAACAAAGGAACTTCAGTCACATAGCAACCAGCTTTTGACTATCAGTTTAACCTAGTGTACTCCCTTATTTCACTTGTACTTACAAGGAAGCAAGTAATGAGAGTATGTCTGTTAATGTTTTCTCTATTAGCATGAAGTAAATAGAAGGCTAAGATTATTAACAATAATATATTGCGGAGATGTAGAGAAAGTCATGTGAATGGAACACATCAGGTTTTTTTTATTACATATCTCCTTTTAGCTCAATACACTTTTGCCAATGTTTCCTGCAACTGTTTTAGGCCTTCCAAAAAGTAGGATTTCGGAAGGTCTTCAAAATAGGCATCTGTTTGGGAGAGGACCTCTTCGTTAGACGTGATGGTTTGGAAGAAAACAAAGCTACTGGTGAACTTTTAGTAATTCGAACCTGAATGCTACAATTGTATGGATCCAAACTGCGTATTGTCCTGATGGAAGATAATCCTTTTCTTTGCCAGATGAGGATGTTTTATCTTGATTTCTCCGTTCAGCCGATCCAATAATGCTCTCCTTTCTACAAGTAATTAATTCAGATGATTCCGCGAGCATCCCAAAAAACCGAGGCCATACCTTGTCTGCAGATTTCACCACCTTTTTCTGCTTCGGAGCCGATTTCCTTTAAAAAGCCATTGTTTCTCTGGAGAGTAGAAGCGTATCTATGTTACTTCCACAGTTATGTATCGACGCAGAAACTTGTCAGGATTGCTAAACTAGCTTCCGAATCCATCGGACGATTGTGTTTATTTTGCATTGAGAGCAGACGCGACACCCATACCTTTGTCACACCTAATTTTTGGTACAAAATTGAGAACTCTGTACCTTGTGATATATCTGTGGTCTCTACTATTTACTTTCATTCGTCGATCACTCAAAACCACATCCTGGATTTTGTCGATCATTTCGGAGGAAGTCATTTCTACTGGACGATGTTCATCATTTGTGGATGTTTAAATTCATTGTAAATTGTTGGTAACGCAGGAGCAGATGTGCCATGAACTTGATCCAACTCGGCTTTTATCTCTTTCAGCGTTAACAAGTGATTAATCAGCGCACGAAACTGGTTTTCTAAAGAAGCACAAGATTGCAACGAAACCACGTAATGGATATAACTGAAACTTTAACTGCCATCTAGTAACGGCAACGGTTACTAAGTACAAACTTTTTTGAGGACTTATTGAGCGCCCCTCTGTGGTAGAGTAGTTACCATCAAGCGTCTAATACCCAAGGCTGCAGGTTCAATCCCAGCAGAGGCTGAAGGATTTTTTCGGACATAAAAATCCTTAGCATAGCTTGCTTGAAAAAGCCGTGCGATCTGCTGCTTTCTTAAAAATCATTCATTATTGACAACGAATTAGTTAGTTCTTCCTGATTCTAGACAATGGAAAACAAATTAATATGGTTAAATTAGCTCTTTTGTTTCTGGTCGAACTTTACTATGATCAACAGATATATAGAGTCTTTGAAAAGTCATTTCGTGCGCCTCTGTAGCGTGGTGGTAGCGTACAGGTCGCAAGCTCGAATTTCGCTTAAGGTGAGTCACCTGGATAAGGTTTTCCTGAGAAGATGAATGTCAAGTAAATTTAACCCTTTCACAGTTCCTTGCTAGTGAAGACAACACTATGATGAAAAATTGCTAAATATACGAAATTTGGTTTTAAATGTGTGAATTTCAAGTTGAAAATACAATAACATGCTCTAATAACTAAAAATGTATATTGCATAAATCTTGTGTTTTATCCTGATGTACATTTTTTTTTTGTAATAAGTTTCTCTCTATCTCTTACGAGTTACCAGTTATGCAAAATTCAATAAAACTCACCCAGAATAAAATTCCCAGAAAATTCAAAATATACATTTTATTTGGCGTGTAAATATCTTAAATATAAGATTTTAATCAAAATCGTTAGAACCATTTTTGAGAACATAAAAATTTTCGAAATTTTCTCCATGTAAAGGTTAGTTTGGGGTGGGGGATTTTCTTGAAAATCCTCGTGTCGTGTCCTTGCAAGATACCAAACTTAAATACCAAGTTTGGTATTTAACAGTCTTTTCGGTTTTGCTCTATGCTGTCCACAGACCACGCACACCGACCTTTTTCCAAAACTACTTTTTTTTTTTTATTCAGGAAGACCCAAAACATTTATTTCTGGTAAAATTTCGGTATCGCATTTTTGGGTGCAATACAATACCTTCTCCGACTGCCTCCTTGGTCGAGTGGTCAGCGAGCTGACTTCTCACCCGGAGGTCCTTGGTTCGGTTTCCGGTTGGGGCGGGAACTCTCTTTTTAATCAAAATTATTCCCTATCCCCCACAGAGTGTGGAAGTAAATATGTGTGAGTGAATGTGACCATAGATGTTAAAGGGGGCTATATAAATGAAACAGTTTAAAACAATACAAAAACTTCCCCATACACTATGTACTTAGTACGTGTAGAGAAAGTAGCTCTTTTCCCATTCGCTGTTGAATATTCGTTGGTTGAAGTGGAAGGTGAAGCTTGTTGTGAGAAGTAGGTATCACGGAGTACTGTTCGCCATGCCTGGTGATACAGTTGTATCGTATGATGAACGTAAACAAGATAAATGCTCAGGCTACGCCACACACATGTTCCATAACACCATGTTTCAGGGTACAACAGCGTGGGATATCCAGGAGCTGTCAACTTCCCGGCCTTCGTGCCCCCTGTGCCGTACTACGGGGGCCCCTTCCAGCCTCCCGTCGATTTCAACGCCCTCATGCAGGAGCACTTCTACCAACTGATGCGTCTGGCGCAGCAGAGTGGATATAACAACCCGTGAGTTCCTTCACTACTGATGGGCACAACCCAATACTTTTAACAATGGAATGTTTTATTCGAATACAACTATCATCCATTAAGATTTACGCTAATCGAAATCAGCCTGTATTCGAATGCAAGTTCTCAGATGCTACATTATCATATCTCGAGTGATGTTCTTCAGTTCTCATGATGGTTGTCCTCGAATAAAACATTCAGTTCAAATGATGGACGACAAATTAGATGATAGATTTTACTATTTTCTGCAAACTCTTTTCTGTTGATTAAAAATTTAATGATGGCAGAATCGATTACTCTGTATTCGAATACTTTTAGGAATCCAAACTTTCCTTCGAATTTTATTTCTAAATACATCTATCACTCATTAATGTTTACTCTACTTGAAATCAGTCTATATTCTCGGCTGCCAAGTTGCTATTCGAGTGATGTTCTTCAGTTCTCATTATGCTTGTTCTCGATTAAAGCATTCAGTTCAAATCTTGGACGAAAAATACGACAAGAGTTAGATACGGACAATTAGATGCCATGTTTGACTATTTTCTGCAGCAAGTATAGGATGACAAAGATACGAGGGCTGCCTGATATGTCCCGGGCCTCTCAAAGAAAACACCATTTCTTTATTTATTTATAGTTTTGCTTTATTTCTCAACATAATCTCCAGAAAGGCTAATACATTTATCATATCGGTGTTCTAATTTAATTAAACCATCTCTGTAGTGCGATTTATCAAAAATAGCTGTTTACCGCATCAATGACCTCCTCGTTGCTGTCATATCTTCGTCCTTGAGGTTTGGGAACAGGTGGTAGTCACTGGGTGCTAGATCTGGCGGATAGGGTGCATGCTCAAGCAATTCCAACTTTAATTCGCACATTTTTCCCATTGCAATGACTGAACGATGTACCGAGGCAAATGTTGCAGTGGGATTGTGTAGTAGTCACCAGTGATAATTTTACCCTTTTCCAAGTAATGAATAAAAATAATTCCCTGTGCATTCCAGAAAACACTCGCCATAACCTTGTTAGCTGACAAAATTCACTTTGCCTTTTTTGAAGTTGGTCTAACGTAATAACGTCTGCGTGCTGGAGGCATTGCTGCAGGAATGACAATTCCTGGGATTTTTAGTAGAGCTCCACATTCTTAACAGAAACAGTTTTTCTTTGCAATTTTTGATCAGGTGTCAACAAAAGCGGCACAGAGCTTGTGAAAGCCCAAAACATTACTTAAAATATTATTTGGAAGCTCTTTTGATATGTCTACAGCCTCTGCTATCTCAAACAACTTTAATCTGCGGTCTTCCAGTACTAAACAATGATCTCTGGAGTTGTCACTTCTACAGGGCGTCCAGAGCGAGGCTCATCACTAGTGCTCGTACGTCCCATTTTAAACTGTGCAACCCACCTTTTAATCATTGAATATGAAGGGGCAGAGTCTTTCAATGTACTGTCCATTTCCTCCTTGATTTCTTTAGGCGTTAAGCCTTTCAAATGGAAGTATTTAATCACTGCTCCTTTTTCCAAATGCTCCATTTTCGTGAAAACTGTAAAGTTGTCTTGTTTAAAATGCTGTCATTGGAAAACTGAAGAAGCTATTGACCTGTAACTATGGATAGAGTTAAACTGGCCTAGTGGCGCCATCTCTGTGTGAGGCCCGGCACTTATCAGCAGACCCTGGTAGTACTCTGATATCGGAGCATAAACAATTGACTGCTACGGACGTCGTGACGCAGTGATTCTATAGATGATCACGGCAGCGAAACATTTTACTTAAACACAGAAATGTTAAGATATTTTACAGATATATTATTTAAGCACAAACGTACTTAATTTTAATTGTATGCTTGTTTAATGCACTGTAGATATTATCAATGAAAAACGTAAAACGTTATAAACTATAATACCTGAATATTGTTTTACAAAATGAAATGAATGACGATGTTTATTCTGAGGCAGAACAAGTGTCCAAGCTTCAAGTATGAGCACCAATCACATTTAAATGCAGCTATATCGATTCAGTTCGGTGGACTGTGCTTATCCGAGTGCAGGATTTGAATACAACATTCAGTTTTCGAAATATCTCAAGAACATCCAAAAATCGAATACATCGCCATTTTGCAATCGAATACTCCCATCTCTGACTATAAATGTGTCGTATGAAACACGTTCCATTGCTTTTCGTCATCCTTGTTCACCTTTTGGAGCCGGGCATAAACGAAGAAGGTTTCCACACATTGAGAGGCGTCGTCTGCAGATTGTTAGGTACCCCACCTGTGTTGTGCCAACACCCACTTGGTCTATATTTCCTCTTCTCTTGTCCCTCCCACACAACCTACACCTAATAGCTTTGACAAAAGCCATAAACCGATTAAGTTACACTATCACTTTATTTCTTTGGCTTGTTATATCAGAAGCAAGTAAAAATAAACAATTTATTAAGAATCTGGGAATGTAAACAGCTTTAGGAAAGACAGACTAAATAAACCAAATCTTATGTGTTCCATTCACATGAATTTCTCTACATCTCTGTAACAAATTATTGTTAAAAAGCTTATGCTTCTATTTACTTCATGCTAATCGAGAAAAAATTAGTAGAAATAGTCTTATTACTTGCTTCCTTGTAAGAAGAAGCAAAATAAGGGAGTAGCATAAGTTAAAGTGATAGTCAAAAGCATGTTGCTATGTGACTGTTTTTTGTATGGACAGGAGTTGACAAGTTTTTCCAAGCTGAAACCAAAACCAAGGAATATCTCAAAAACGATCAACTCCACGAAAAAAGTATATTATATAAACTGTGTGTTTTGACGCACTCTACATTTTTTGTTTGGTACGTTTTTGTCCATCTCTTACGGTTTAGCAGTTATGCAAAATGCCATAACATTGATCCAGAATAAAGTAGTCTTTAGAGGCCATTCTCAGAAAATTCAAGATATACATTTTATTTGTCAGGTAAATATCCTTAATATGCGATATTTTAATCAAATTTGTTAGAGCCATTTTGAGAAAATCAAAAATTTCGAAAAAAGTTCCATGTAAAGGGTAGTTGCGAGTGGGGGAATTTTCATGAAAATATTTGTGCGGAATCCTTGGTAGATACCAAGTTTGGTTTTTAACGTACCCTTCGTGTTTGAGCTATGCTGCCCACACACACACACACACACACACATGTATTTCCGGTGAAATCTCTGTATGGAATTTTTGGGTACAATACAATACCTTCTCTATGCACTATGTACATAGTACGTGTAGAGAAAGCAAAAATAATTAAGTACATTTAATAATAACTTTAGTTTGGACTGGACTAAACCATTGCATTCTACTATCACTACTACTGCTAACAATGATGATAATAATAATTATAATAATAACAATAATAATTATAATAATAATAATAACAATAATAATAATATCCCATTTGGTTAAACACATTTAGTTTGAATGTCAGGCTGATTTATTTCATTAACGTATATTAGCAGTTTTAATTTAAAAAGCTTATAAGTTACGTTTACATGATTTTGCTATCTATTTCACAAAAAACTGTTGTTAAACTTGACCCTCTATCAGCTTCACGCTACTCGATATAATCAGATGTGTTCCATTCCCATGACTTTCTCTACATCTCTACAACAAATCATTGTTAAAAAGCTTATTCTTCTATTTACTTGATGCTAATCAACAAAAAAATCCTGATGCATTACACTCACATGACTTACTCTGGCTACGCTACAAACAAACGTCTGACATAACATAACACCACGCTAATCGAGATAAACATGAAGCAGAATTTTGTTACTTAGTTCCTTATAAGTAAACTGGAACTAAGGGAATGCACTAGGCTAAAGTGATAGTCAAATGTTTTAAAATCTGTCGTTATGCGATTGTCATTGCAAATCGCCTCTTTGCTTGGCCAGGAGTAGAACAAAAGAAAAACGAACACTCCCGTCTGAAAAGTATAAGTACTTCACAACTGAAACTAATAACAAGGAATAACTCTGAAACGGTTAGTTCCACGAAAATGTTTATTACATAACTTGTGTATTTTAACGAGATCTATATTGTTTGTATACCAAGTTTTTTTCTATGTCTTACGGTTTACTAGTTACTCTAAATTGAGCAAATTTCGTCCAGAATAAACAGATCCTCAAAACCTATTCCCAGAAAATTGAAGATATACATTTTATTTGTGATAGAAATGGCTTTAATGTGTGGTATTTTAATCAAAATCGTTGGAGCCATTTTTAAGAAAAACAAAATTTTTAAAAATTTTTCCATCTAAAGGGTAGTTACGGATGGGGGGATTTTCTTGAAAATCTTCTTGTCGCATCCTTGGAAGATACCAAACCTAAATACCAAGTTTGGTATTCAACGGTCTTTTCGTTTTTTAGCTATGCTGTCCACAGACACAGCCACACAGACCGTTTTCTGAGAATGGTTTTTTTGAAACATGTATTTCCGATGAAATCTCGGTACCGAATTTTTGGTACACTATGTACATAGCACGTGTAGAGAAAGTAACAGTGTTTTATGGTAAGAACAAAGTTACATTTATCAACTACTTGCCTCATACAAGAGTAGAAAATCATTTTCTGAAATCATGAGTTGCTTTATACATCAAAATCTTTGAAATGGACTGATACACAAAATAAACAAATAGAAAGTGTAGGTATCAATTGTGCTATTATTGGAAATGGATCGGGTACACCTCACCATTTCAGCTGAATCTCTGCAAGGAATATTCTTCAGCATTTCGGCCCACTTTAACCAACACCAAAATATATATATCTGGAAAATACAACTTTAACACACTGCTACTTAACCTTACAGACGCTTAAATTACAATGTTATATTTTGTTTTCGAGCCAAGCGCCAGGTTAGCCAACACTTAAATTAAAATGTACAGTCAACCTAACAAATGGGTAAAGCACAGGGAAACCAGAAAATATTGTAAAAGGTATTTCTATATTCATAAACCTATGAAATAAATGAATCAATTTTTGTGCTTAAAGCGGTGTCTTACAAAAAACTTGATGTGTTCCATTCACATGCCTTTCTCTGCATCTACTTAACAAACTATTGTTAAAAAGCATATTGTTCTATCTACTTTATAATAATCGACATAATCGTTAGCAGAAATTGTCTTAATTACTTGCTTTCTTGTAAATAGAAGAGAAATAAGAATTACGCTAGGCTAAGACGATAGTCAAATGTTTTAAAAGCTGGTGGACATGTTGAAATATGTTTCTGTGCAGAGCCACGAGTTCACAACTTACCGCCTGAGAAAAGTTTTAAGTGTTTTAAATCCGATCTAAATAACAAGGAATATATCATAAATGGTCAATTCCACGAGAAAAAAAAACGTATATCAAATAAATTATGTGTTTTAACATGATCTACATTTTTTATGTAGTAAGTTTTTGTCTATCTCTGTTTAGCAATTACGCAAAATTCAGCAAAATTCTTCAGTATAAACAGGTCTTTAGAGCCTATTCCCACAAAATTGAAGATATACATTTTATTTGTCATATAAATATCTTTAATATACGGTATTTTAATGAAAATCCTTAGAGCCATTTTTTAGAAAATCAAAAATTTCATAATTTTTTTCCAAGTGTCGCATCCCTGGAATATACTAAACTAACACCAAGGTTTGTATTTTACAGACTTTTCGCTTTTGAGTTATCGTGTTCACAGACACAGACCTTTTTCTAGAAATGTTTTTTTTTTTTATACAGGGGATCCTAAAACACATATTTCCGGTATCGAATTTTTGGGTGCAATACAATACCATCTCTATACATAAAATTTAAATGGCGTGTTATTTATGGACGCTCTTTAACTGCTGTGTTTCTCAGCGTCCCATTCTATACTGTGTGTGAAAGACCACTTAATTTTGCTCAGAGGCCTCTCTATCAGACTTGAGGTTCTTTAACTGCTGTGGTTCTCAGCGTCCCATTCTATACTGGGTGTGAAAGATCGCTTAATTTTGCTCAGAGACCTCTCTATCAGACTTGAGGTTCTTTAACTGCTGTGGTTCTCAGTGTCCCATTCTATACTGGGCGTGAAAGACCACTTAATTTTGCTCAGAGGCCTCTCTATCAGACTTGAGGTTCTTTAACTGCTGTGGTTCTCAGCGTCCCATTCTATACTGGGTGTGAAAGATCGCTTAATTTTGCTCAGAGACCTCTTTATCAGACTTGAGGTTCTTTAACTGCTGCGGTTCTCAGTATCCCATTCTATACTGGGTGTGAAAGATCGCTTAATTTTGCTCAGAGACCTCTCTATCAGACTTGAGGTTCTTTAACTGCTGTGGTTCTCAGCGTCCCATTCTATACTGGGTGTGAAAGATCGCTTAATTTTGCTCAGAGACCTCTTTATCAGACTTGAGGCTCTTTTACGTGCCGTAAATGTGTGACACGGGACCAACTTCCCTACCGAAGGAAGCCATGCTAAGGATCTTTACACCCGAAAAAATCCATCGTCCTCCGCCGGGTTTGAACCCGCGACCTTGGGTATAGGAAGTTAGCATGGTAACCATTACACCAGGGAGGACCTTCTATGTACGTGTAGAGAAAGTAAAACTATAAGATTAATTGGATCGGGAAGAAGATTCAGGAACATGTATTTATTTAACACCAAGAATTACTTACAAAGCTGATCGTGAACTGATCATTTTCAAAAGTGAATAATTTATCGAAGTTTAAGGTGAATTGTTATTCAGGAGAAAAGAACATATATTAATGTAGTAAGAAATAATCAACCTTATTGAGTCAAAGAAAACAAATGGCAGCAAAGACAGTGTCCTTCAGGAGATATTTCACTACGTTAATAGTTTGATAAAATGCTATCAGTTAATTCTTAATGCATTTACATTATTAGTATAGGGTGGTTCCACCACTTGCCATTATTTCTGTACGTGGGCACTTTTGTTATTTTGTCATTTAATGGTCTGTTATAAACATTTAGGGCCCTAAGCTGCAAAGCGTAGCCGAGGGATCTGTGAAGCTAAAACCCCAATGATCCCAAGAACAAGTCAAAATTTCGACAATCTGACAACTTTCACAGCTGAACAACTTGATGTTTTCAGCACTTTCAAATTTGGATCGCCAGTAGAAGTCTTAAGACCGTTTGTGTGGTGGAACTATTGTATAGCAACTATTAACGTAGTGAAATATCTCCTGATGCAATACGTACATGTGTAACTATAGTTATATCTAATTAATAAACCCCCAGTAACTTATTGCAATGTTTCCTTACCATTTCAGCTGACTGTAATATTCTTTAGTATTTCGTCCTACTTTCACGAACACTAAATATTTAACAGGAAAGCACAATTTTAAAACACCGCTACTTAACCTTTACGATGCTTAAATTACCGGGGACCAACAATGTTATGTTTGGTTTTGGAGCCTGGCGCCAGGTTAGCCAATATTTAAATGTACAGCCAACCTAACAAATAGACAAAGCACACGGAACCCTAAAAATAGTGAAAATAACATCACTTTTGAATTAAATGAATCAATTTCTGTGGTTAAAGCGGTGCCTTACTAAAAAATGAAAAGGAATTACGAAATAGAATGGAAACAATTATCTATAATGAATAAGTATAACGGTGTCACGTGTGTTTGTGGGAAGTCTAGCAAGGTCATATTCAGTGCTAATAAAACTGTTTTTTCTTGCATAGAGCGGACTCTAACGGCAGAGGACGTGATTATTACTCATACTCAACAAGCCAGCATCTACATCCGCCATTTGATCCTCGTTTTGTTTCCTACGCTTCATCATACTCGAGCGCCTCTCCGAGCTATTTCGTGCCGCTGCTACCTAGCGGCCAACAGCAATACTACAATACTGCTCCAGTCTCGCTGGCTCAGCCGTTCCCGCTGGCTCAACCACAACCTCTTGTATTCTCCCGTTCGAGAGCAAGCGTTTTCTTCGATGCCAGGTTTTCTTGAAACTTTGTGCTGTTTGGCTTTCTTACGATTGCTAAATTAGTGCTGAGAAACCGCTTTATCTATAGAAATGCTGCTTACACTATACATATACAACAAAAAATAATACACTTTATTTGTCCCCATAATTGTAAAATTTAAATTAAAAAATCTGATGTGTTCCATTCACACGACTTTCACTACATTTGTGCAAGAAATTATTATTAAAAATCTTATGCTTCTATTTAGTTAATGCTACTGCAGAAAAAATTAGCAGAAATAGTCTCATTACTTGCTTCCTTGTAAGTAGAAGCGAAATAAGGGAGTACTATAGGTTAAAGTGATAGTCAAAAGCTGGTTGCTATGTGACTGAAGTTCCTTTGGTTGTATGGACACGAGCTGACAAATTCCTGTATCAGAAAAGTATAACTTTTTCAAAGCTGAAACCAAAAACAAGGAATATCTCAAAAACGACCAACTCCACGAAAAAAAATGTATGTAACATAAATTGTGTATTTTATCGTGATCTACATTAATTGTGTAGTAAGTTTCCGTCTGTCTCTTACGGTAGAGCAATTATGTAACATTCAATAAAAATCATCCAGAATGAAGAGGTCTTCAGAGGCTATTCCCAGAGAATTCAAGATATACATTTTATTTGGCAAGTAAATATCATAAATATAAGAGATTTCAATAATAATCGATAGAGCCACTTTTGAGAAAAATAAAATTTTCGAAAAACGTTCTATGTAAAGGGTAGTTTGGGGGTGGGGGGCTTTCTTGAAGATCTTCGTGTCACATCCTTTGAAGATACTAATTTTAAATACCAAGTTTGGTGCTTCACTGTCGTTTCGTTTTTGAGCTATGTTGTCCACAGACACACACACGGACCTTTTTCCAAACATGCATTCTGGGGGACCCAAAACATGTAGTTGCTGTGAAATCTCGGTATATAATTTTTGGGTGCATTACAATACCCACTATGTACATAGTATGTGTAGAGAAATAAAAAATTAAGTTTGTAAAATGTATAAATATTTTAACTCGCATTGATGCCAAAAGAAGCATGAAACTGCATGTGCCTTGAAATGTTAGAAACGTAACAAAATGAACATTTGCCAGCATAGTTTATGCACGGGCTACTAGTTCATTATTGTGATGTTTTATATAATTCAAAATATGCATGGCTCTCTGCTTGGGAAATGTCGCACATACAAACAAAATAAACATGGTTTTACTTTTTCTCCGGTTTTCTTCTATCTTCGATGTTTATGTTTCGAAGTAATTTGAAAAAAAACGCTATTAAGTAGCAAATAGTAATAATAATAATAATAATAATAATAATAATAATAATAAACTAATGTTTTAATCATAATGTAAAACAAAACACAGCCTCAATTGTATGCAATTAAAACCATCATTACGAAAGACACAAGAATTGCATGCAACCAGTAGCCTAGCCAGAAAAATATTAAGGGAGCTATGTATTGTTTGTAAAAACTTTGTTTTAAATCGAATGATAAATATGAATTAATCCTGACTTGAAATATTTTTAAAAATAATGGTAAGTATATTCATAGATTAAGGTACAGATGCCTGAAATCAAATTAGGATTTGCATTTCCTTTAAGCAAGGGGTATTTGCGAAGCGTGGCCCGCACTGTGGCGAGCTGGGTTTCAAGTGCTACACACTTGTGTTAAACTGCTCTTGTATATCATCGCGGGCTCTATTACAAGTCTGGGAACTGGCCCTCAAAGAGCGCGTTTACTTCAACATTTCGGCTGATACAAAAGAGTTGATGAAAGCTCACGCCACTGACCAGCGTTTACTTCGACTTACCCGTTGCGTTCTCAGCTCTTATAACGATTATCTACACACGCGAAGGGCCACCATGAACATGAACTATTATAGAAACATTTGAAAGAAGGTGTCAGGATTGCATTGTCACAGCGACTCTATCGGGGAGAATTGGTGTTACACAGGAACTTGCCTTGGCTTATAATATACAGTAAGCAATGCTAGGTGTTTTGTTATTTTTCACTGTAATTTTGCGGAATACACATCTTAAAATGAAGCTGCAGAACCATTTTAAAATATATTTTATACTAGTGTCTTAAAAATTCAAAATGTAATTTTTGTTAGTAATTTTCGCACTTCACCTAAGAGTCCTAATGCAACATGTGGCGAAAGAATGCAGTTGTAACTTGGCACGGTTTACAGGAGCATCAGCACGGCGTTCGTAAACTAAACGATGCACAACAGGTTGTTAAACTTGTTGTTTTCCTTGTCACTAATGTTCTACTTTGTGAGTGTATAACTACGCGCGACGTTTTTTATTTGCACCCGTCCACTGTAAGAGACCCAAGTGCTGCAGAACTGTACAGGACATGCACCGGGAGTGATGACGTAATACCGCGTAACTGTTTGTATTTATGCAAGCTTCCACTAGTGCATTCATTCTTCAGACAGGTTATAACATAAATACCATAATAAAGTTAAGTGGTTAAAAAGTATTTTAACATTGTGCAAGCTTATAACCGAGGTTCAAGCGACAGTTTATTGCTTGAAATATGACTCCATCTTGTGCAATCCATCTTAGGGTCCTTTCTCGGCGGAATGAAAGAAATCTCCGCAGCAAAACACATGTAGGCGGACGTTGTCATGGAACACTCGTCCCCATACGACGGTACCTTAACTGCACTCTAGGTATGTTTCTAGATCACACAAGGCGCTTACAGCGTTATGTTGCTTCAAACAGTGATACGGAAATCACAGTTTATTTTGGTTACTTACGTAACGTTTAAACTGCTAGAAGTCAGAACGAAGATTTTAAGTGCACCTCACACCTGTATCTATTGGTAAGTCATTTATGTCCCCTAGTGTACAATACATCTGTTTCTTGTTTTCCAGAGCCTTCCAAGCGGCCCAGGGTCAATTCCCGGCAGGCTCAGGTACCGCTGGAGACGGCCCGGTATCCGCCGCCGCAGTAGCACAGCTGGACACGAGGGGCGGGTTTGGCGCCGCCTCTATATCGCCACCGCCCCCAGGTGACTTGGGAGTCAGGTTTGGTGCAGTAGGACCACCAAGTGGCAACAGCTACGGCGTCTACACCTCCTCTTCCAGCGGCACCAGCGACATCAACGGCCAGCGCAAGAGTTACAAACAGTCGACTGCTGTTATCAACGATAACGGCAAGGTGACCACATTCCACTCGCAGGACCCTTGACCTGCTTGATTTTCTCACATGGCACACAATATTATATTTACTCGTTTTTTTGCTTGCTAACAAAAAATTAGCTCTAACGGTTACAACCATTTTTGTGTTTACAAACTGGTACTCGGTTATGAAGCTTCGTAAACAAACGGAGCACAATCAACAACAAAAACGTTGATTTCCTATTTAAAAACCGCACATTGAGCCCCAAATTACCTTCTCCAATTAAAACATAACATTATATGAAGCAACTTTTATTCAGACGTTTCTTTCTTCAACGCTTAGTTTTGGAGATATTCCACAGTCTCAATTTAAATGGTCCAACCTGTATATATTGTATTAAGATAAATTAATCTACACACAGTAAAAATTATTATTTAAATAAAAAGACAGCCTAAATATGTCAACATTGCAAATACATTGTGTGTAATAACTGACGTAGGTTCCAAATTTCCATGAATTTGTCCAAATTTCCACAGACATATTAACTTAAACCATTGATATTTCTGTTCTAACATTTCATCTATATTGTTTTGATATCACGAGAGATGTAAATCACAGTTGTAACCAGATATATTGTACTTATGTGAAGAACATGTGAAATAAAGGTTGGAAAAGCCTTACAGTATTAGAAAAATGCAATTTTAATTCAAAATGTGTCTCGAAGTTGTAAAAAAATAATAAAATCTTAATGACAAAATGCAGTATTAATTTTATTTTCCTGTGGTTTAATTTTGTGAACCATCTGAGACAGAATTTATACATTAAGGTTCACTTATTTGTATTCCATAAAAACAAAAACAAAAACAAAATCTGGTGTGTTCTATTCACATGACTTTCTCTACATCTCTGTACAAATTATTGTTAAACAGCTTATGCTTCTATTTACTTCATGCTAATCGAGAAAAATTAGCAGAAATAGTCTTATTACTTGCTTCCTTGTAAGTAGAAGTGAAATAAGGGAGCACCATAGGTTAAAGTGATAGTCAAATGTTTTAAAATGTGCTGCTATGGGACTGAAATCCGTTTCTTTGCGTGGCAAGGAGTTGGCAAGTTCCCGTATAAGAAAAGTATTTTAAAACTGAAATCAATAATAAGGAATATCACGAAAATGACAAAATCCACGAAAAAATGTAGGACATAAATTGTGGTTTATAACGTGTTTACATTTTTGGTGTAGCAAGTTTTTGTTTATCTCTTACCGTTTACTAGTTATGCAAAACTCAATAAAATTGATCCAGAATAAAGTAGTCTTCAGAGGCTATTCCCAGTAAATTCAAGATGTACATTTTATTTGTCATGCATATATTTTAAATATAAGAGATTTTAGCCAAAATCGTTAGCGCCATTTTTGAAAAACTCAACATTTTCGATTTTTTTTCCATGTAAAGGGAAATTGAGGGTGAGGAAATTTTCCCCAAAATCTTTGTGTCGAGTTCATGGAAGACTTACATATAAGAGGTTTTGAGCTATGCTGTCCCCACTCCCACACACACAGAGGACAGTTTATTTCACAAAATGCCTTTTTTGACTTAGGGCCATCAAAACATATTTCCGGTGAAATCACCATATAGAATTTTTGGGTGGAATACAATATTTTCTCTACCTACTATATGCATAGTACGTGTGCCCAAGTAAAAATCTGAGGTGTTACATTCACATGACTTTCTCTACATCTCTGCAACAAATTATTATTAAAAAGTTTTTACTTCTATTTACTTCATCCCAACGAAGAAAAACATTAGCAGAAACAGTCTTATTACTTGCTTCCTTGTAAGTAGAAGCGAAACAAGGGAGTAGCATAGGTTAAAGTGACAGTCAAATGTTTTAAAAAGCGATTGTTAGTGGAACAATTGAAATTCCGTTTTCTTTGCTTCCTAGGAGGAAAACATTATAGACGAAAGAAAGATCACCTACGAGTACAAAATTGAAACTGGTAACAAGGAAAACGGTGAACGCTACAACAATATATAAATGGTGTGTTTTACTGAGATCTACGTTTTTGTCTATTTTTACCTTTGCCAATTTCACTCACAGTGAAGAGGTCTTCTTATACATTTTATTTGTGATGTACATGTCTTTAATATTCTAATCAAAATCGTTACTCATTTTTGAGCAAAATAAAAATGTAAAGAACTTCCCGATAAAGAGTGGTATGGGGTGGGGAATTTTCTTGAACATCTTCGTGTCGCGTCTTTGGAGGATACTAAAATTAAATGATCTTACTACACAAAAAATGCACATCTCATTAAAACACACAATTTCTGTTGTAAAGTTGACCCTTTTCAAGATATTCCAGTCTGTTGCTTTCAATTTAAACTTTCCTCAAAAGGGAAGACTTGCTTCTTCGCGTCTCTCGTTTGCTTACTCCTGGCAAGGAAAGACACTGGAATATCAATTGTTTCACATAGAGACCGACTTTTAAAGGAAGAGACTTCACTTTAACCTATGGTACTCCCTTATATCACTTCTACTTACAAGGAAGCAAGTAATAAGACTATTTCTGATAAGTTTTTCTCAATTAGCATGGAGTAAACAGAAGCATAAGCTTTTTAACAATAATTTGTTGCAGCGATGTAGAGAAAGTCATGTGAATGGAACACATCACATTTTTTGTTTTATTTTGTTAAAATTGTTTCAGTGTCACCCTCATAAGTGTTAGATAAAATGTGATTTACTCAATTTTATTACTTTCTCTGCACGTACTATGTACAAGGTCTATAGAGAAGGTATTGTATTGCACCCAAACATTCCAAAGCAATATTTTACCGGAAATATATTTTGAGACCCCCTGAATTCAAAAAAACATTTTTTTAGAAAAATGTGCATGTATATATCTGTGTGGTATTTTGTAAGGATGCAACAAGAACATTCCCCTAAGGCGGACTACTATTTATATACAACTTTTTTCGAAAATGTTGATTTTCTCAAATATGACACTAACGATCTGAATTAAGATATTTACCTGACAAATGAAATGTATATCTTGAGTTTTCTGGGAATAGCCTCTGAAGACTACTTTATTCTGAATGAATTTGAGGGAATTTTGAATAACTGGTAAACCGGAAGTGACAGACAAAAACCAGCTTAAGAAGAACTTTGTTATTTACGTTTCTTTCGTGGAGTTGATGTTTTTTTTTTTTTTTTTTGTTTGTTTTGTTTTTAATATTCGTTATCATTTGTTTCAGTTTTAAAATACTTTTAACTTTTCACACACCTGAACTGCTAAACTTCTGGAAATGCAAAGAAACGGAATTAAATCACATGGCAACCAGCTTTTGAAACATTTGACTGTCGTTCTATTCCTTTATTTCCGTTCTACTTACAAGCAAACATTTCTGATAATGTTTTCTCGATTAGCATGAAGTAAATAGAAGCATAAGCTTTTTAACAATAAGAGATGTAGAGAAAGTCTTGTGAATAGAAGACAAGATTTTTTGTTTATTTTCTTAAAATGATTTGAATGTGAGCCTCGCAGGCGTGAGGTAAAATATGATTTACTTAACTTTGTTTTTATTGGTATTACATGCTAGTTCAAGGAAATATTGCTACTGAAGTGATCACTGATCGTCTGTGAGGAGCTCGCCCAGCTTGGACACGACCTTCACGTCCTCCTCCTCGCCGTCCCCCAGGTCCACCTTGTCGTTGACGGCCGCCACCACCTTGGGGGTGGTCCAGTACACGCCACCCTGGTGACTGCGCCTACCGAACGGCGTTATGACCGTGCGGACCCCGTCACGTGGTATGAGCTTGCCGTACGGGTGGGGGTACCTGAACCCGACGTGGTCGGGAAGGTCTGGACGACGCGGGTGTAGCGGGGCGTACTCTACGGGCTGGAACACGACGCGGTCGGGCTGCTGGAACTCTGGGCCCAACTTCAGCCCGTAGTATACAGGAAGACGGGTCGTCTGCTGCCCCCAGGGGCGGCGATGTGGGTAGTACTCCGGTCTCAGGGGCAGGATATCGGGGGTGGCACCTTTGTGTGCCACAAACACCGGCACTTTGGTAGTTGTCTTCTTGCCCTTACAATCGTCACCCTGTTTATCCTTCTCCACTTCCTGCTCAGCATCCACGTCAAAGTCGCTCACGATCACGGGCTTGTAGTTCTCCTTGTCTTCCTCGCCCTTGATGGGGTGCAGCTTGCACTTCCCGTCCAGCGTGCAGATGAGCACCTCGTTGGGCGTCGGTTTGGGGTCCGAATGCACGAGGTTGAGCTCCAGGATCGCCTTCACCTCCGTGGGGTTGAGGGCAGGAACAGTCGCCTGCTTGTTGTGCTCCGGTTTGATGCCTATGGACGTGGAGTCATCGGACAAGTCCAGCTTTGGGACAATAGACAGCCCTTCAACTGAAAAAAAAAAAAAAACGAGTTGAACCATTAACATCAACCTGTATTACGATTATATTGCGATGGAATTACGAAGGCCCTTTTTTTTCCAACCTCCGATAGGCTATAAATAAAAGACAAGTTGATAGAAAACAATTATTTTATTACTAAAAGTTTTGGTTACTTTTCAACATAATCACTGAGACATTTATCGTACCTGAGCACAAGCTTTGCAATACCCACTTCAAAAAAACGTTATACAAGATATACATTTTATTTGTCAGGTAAATATCTTTAATATATGATATTTTAAGCAAAATCGTTGGAGCCATTTTTCAGAAAATCAAAATTTTCGAAAAAGCTTCCATGTAAGGCGTAGTTGGGGGTGGGGAGATTTTCTTGAAAATCTTCATGTCGCATACTTGGGAGATACCAAAGTTAAATACCAAGTTTGGTATTTAAGGATCTTTTCGTTTTTGAGGTATGCTGCCCACGGGCACACACGGATATTTTTCAAAAAATGCTTTATTTGGATTAAGAAGGTCCTAAAATATATTTCCGGTGAAATGGAATTTTTGGATGGAATACAATACCTTCTCTATACACTATGTACATAGTACGTGTGGAGGAAGTAAAAGTATTTTCAGAAAAAGGTGAAATCAATGTGTGTGTGTCTGTGGATACGATATCTCCAAAAGGAAAAGTCGGATAGTATTTAAGTTTGGTATCTTCCAGGGATGAGACACGAACACTTTCCGAAAAATCCCCGCACGCCAAACTAACGTTTTCAGGGAACATTTTTCTGAAAAATGGATGTAAGGATTTTGGTTAATATCTCTTATATGTAAGAGATGGACGTCAGGATAAAACACACAATTCATGTTATATGCATGTTTACTTTCTCTACACGTACTATGCACATAGTGTATAGAGAAGGTATTGTATTGCACCAAAAAATTCAATACCAAGATTTAACCGGAAATACATGTTTTGAGACCACCTGATTTAAAAAAATGTTTAGAAAAATGTGTGCGGGCGCGTGTGTGTGTCTGTGGGCAGCATAGCTCAAAAATGAAAAGATCGTTGAAAAGCAAACTTGTTATCTTCCAAGGTTTTCATAAAAATCCCCGCACCCACAACTACCCTTTACATGGACCTTTTTTCGAAAATTTCGACTTTTCTCAAAAATAGCTCTAACGATTTTGAGTAAAATACCGTATATTAAAAATATTTAATTCGCAAATAAAATGTATATGTTGAATTTTCTGAGAATAGGCTCTAAAGACCTTCTTATTCTGGATGAATTTTGCTTAAATTGTCATAACTAGTAAACCGCAAGACAAAAACTTACTTTACATAAAATGTAGATCTTGTTAAAATACACAAGTTATGTCATTTAAACATTTTTCGTGGAACTTGTCGTTTTCGAGGTATTCCTTGTTATTCATTTTAATTGTGAAAAACTATTTTTCTCATACAGGAATTTGTCAACTCGTGTCCATAGAAACAAAGGAACTTGAGTGACATAGCAACCAGCTTTTGACTGTCACTTTAACCTATGGTACTCCCTTATTTCACGTCTACTTACAAGGAAGCAAGTAACAAGACTATTTCAGTTAGTTGAACAATAATTTGTTGCAGAAGAGGAATTAAGAAAAGGAGGTACTCACCAGCAGACAGAGCCAGCAGGAGGAGGGCCAGCGAGGCAGTTGACATGGTGACCAACACTCACACAATGGTGCTACGTGACAAGGTGAAATCTTCTCCTGAGACAGATGGCTGTCAGATAATGTCCTGCTGTAACAAATTACATCAGCATTACTGCGCACTCACAGCTTTGACGTTAGCTCCCACGATTAGTTCTCAAAAACAGACATAACCAGTTCTAGGCCAGTGCGGACAGCATAGCTCAACCCATGAATACCAAAGTTTAGTATCTTCCAAGAATGCGACACCAAGATTTTCAAGAAAATCCCTCCACCCCCAACTATCCTTTACATGGAACTTTTTTCGAACATTTCGATTTTCTTATAAATGGCTTTAGCGATTTTCATTAAAATCTCACATATCTTGAATTTTCTGAGAATGGCCTCTAAAGACCTGTTTATTCTGGACGAATTTTATCGAATTTTGCATAACTAGTAAACCGTATGAAAACTTACTACACAAGAAATGTAGATTACATTAAAACACGCAGTGTAGTATGCATTTTTCGTGGAGTTGATCGTTTTTTAGATATTCCTTGTTTTCGGTTTCAGCTTTGAAAAGCTTATACTTTTCTCATACAGGAATTTGTCAACTGCTGACCATACAAGCAAAGGAACTTCAGTCACATAGCAACCAGCTTTTGACTGTCACTTTAACCTATGGTACTCCCTTATTTCACTTCTACTTACAAGGAAGCAAGTAATAGGACTATTTCTACTAAGTTAACAATAACTTGTTGTAGAGCTGTACAGAAGGTCATGTGAATGGAACACATCTGCTTATTTGTGGAGTACGTTTTTGCGAGTTATACAGAACTCATTTAGAAGGAACACGTTTGCAGAGGCTACTCCTAACAAAGTCAGAACATATGTTTGATTTGCCATGTAAACAACTTTAATATGCTGTAGTAGTTACCATGCTAACTTCATATATCCAAGGTCCCGGGTTCAAACCTGGTGGAGGACGAAGAATTTTTTTCGGGCGTAAAAATTCTTAGCACGGTTTCCTCCGGAAGAGAAATAACGCTTTTAGTGCCGTGTCGTACATTTACGGCACGTAAAATAAGCTCAAACCTGATAGACAGGCCTCTGAGCAAAATTAAGCGCCTTTCGCGCCCAGTGCAGAATGGGACGCTGAGAACCACAGCAGTTAAACAACGTCCATAAACAAAACGCCATTTCCATTTTAATCAAAATCTTGTTTTATAGTGCTATACTTCCGTTTTTACTACTTGTGGCACCGCAGACGATGGCACTGATGAAACAAACCAGAGAATCGCTTTGTCCACCACATGTGGTTGCCTGGAGTCGAACCTGGGCCATCTAGGTGAGAATGGAGTAGTGTAACCATCGACCACGGCGCGGAGCCATTTTTAGAAAGTCGGAAATTACGAAAAAGTTCCATGTAAATGTTAGTTTGGGGTGGGGGATTTTGTTCAAAATCTTCTTGTTGCATTCGTGGAAGATACCAAACTTAAACACCAACTTTTGAATTTTACCACTCTCCGTTTTTGAGTTATTTGTCTCGACACACACGAAACTTTTTCTAAAAATAAATTTTTACTTTCTCTAGCCCTGTATATATAATGTACATAGGGATAGAGAAGTATTGTATTCCGTTACAAAAAATCGATTTCGAGATTTCACCGGAAATACATGTTTTAGGACCCCGTGAGTCCAAAAAAAGCATTTTCAGAAACAGGTCCGAGTGTGTGTGTGTCTGTGGACAGCATAGCGTAAAACTGAAAAGACGATTAAATACCAAACTTGGTATTTAAGTTTGGCATCTTCCAAGGATGCGACACGAAGATTTTCAAGAAAATCCCCCCACCTTAAACTACCCTTTACATGGAAAAATTTTCAAAATTTTTGTTTTTCTTAAAAATGGCTCTTAACGATTTTGATTAAAATACCACATATTAAATCCATTTCTATCACAAATAAAATGTATATCTTGAATTTTCTGGGAATAGCTTCTAAAGACCTGTTTATTCTGGATGCATTTTACTTTATTTGGATAACTAGTAAACCGTAAGAGATAGAGAAAAACTTACTCTACAAAAAATATAGATCTTGAGGAGGTTACTGTTTTCGAGTTATTCCTTATTAGTTTCAGTTGTTAAGTACTTATGCTTTTCTCAGACGGGAAAGTCCGTTGTTCTACTCCTGGCCAAGCAAAGAAGTGATTTGCAATGACGGCTGCTTTTAAAACATTTGACTATCACTTTAGCCTAGTGCATTCCCTTAGTTCCAGTATACTTATAAGGAATTAAGAAATAAAATTCTGCTAATGTTTATCTCGATTAGCATGGTGTTGAAAGAAGAATTAACTTTTGGAAGTTTGTTTGTAGAGTAGCAAGAGAAAGTCATGTGAGTGTAAAAAATTAGATTTTGTATTTTCTTTTTTTATTTCTTAACATATGTATGCACTTTTGTTTAGGATTTAATGAGTACTACTTAACGATGTAAATGATTTCAACTGAATACAATGATAACAATAATAATCATAATTTGTTGCAGAATAAGTGGCATTCACAGTTGTTATAAGGCTATGTAAACTGAAGTTAGGTTAAGTACTGTTTGTATGGAGAAGGCCGTTTAACCAAACGTTTGACTATTGTGATGATGCTATAATCACGACCGAACGCAGCGCTTATTCATCAAACGCCCCAAACACTCCTAACATGCAATTTCAGCAATCTGTTACCTAAATTATTGCAATAAAAACTTACATTTGTCTTCCTTTGTTGAGCGTGACGTCATTAGGTGCAGAGGGCGCAAGTTCGAGTCACGATTTGCACCCCGGGGCTGCGAATTGGCAATAGAGTGAAACTTCACAGTAAAATCAGCTTTTGCTTGAAGAAAAGAAGACGATCTACATGCAATTGCCTAACGCCTAGCGTAAACACAAAGGAGATGAGTGAAGGCCATGCCTCGCAGACAGGAAATGCTAACAGGAGGCAGTGGCGTTCTTAATCACGTACACACATTCCAGCTCCTTGGCAAAATGGAAGACAGAGTCGAATAGGAAGAAAATGGTGTAATGGAGGTAAATGATAGCAAAAAACTGTAGTTTAGTAATGAGTTTTTAGCCATTAGTTTCTTAGAAATGCTTTATTACCAACAATTTAGTGTATTTCTGCTGTTAGTGTTTAAAACAAATTGTTACGGCCCGACATCTTATTTATAAGCAGTGACTGGAACGTTGGCAGAATGCCTTTTTACTTTCTCTACACGTACTATGCACGCAATGTATAGAGAAAGTACCTATTGTATTGCACCCAAAAATTAGATAACCAGATTTCACCGGAAATATGCCTTTTGGGTCTCCCTGAATCCAAAAAGAAAGCATTTTTGGAAAAAGGTCCACGTGTGTGTCTGTGGACAGCATAACTCAAAAACGATAGACCATTAAATAGCAAACTTGGTATTTAAGTTTGGTATCTTCCAAGGAAGCGAAGAAAATACTCCCACTCCAAACTACCCTTTACATGGAACTTTTTTCGAAAATTTTGATATTCTTAAAAATGACTATAATGATTTTGATTAAAATATCATATATTAAAGATATTTACCTGACAAATAAAATGTATATCTTGAATTTCCTGGGAATAGCCTCTGAAGACTACTTTATTCTGAATGAATTTTTTGAAATTTTGGATAACTGCTAAACCTTAAGGGGTGACAAAAACTTACTGGACAGAAAATGTAGAGCTCGTTAAAACATTCAATGTATATAATATACATTTTTACTTTCTCTACACGTACTATGTACATGGTGTATAGAGAAGGTATTGTATTTTACCCAAAATTTCGATGTCGAGATTTCACCGGAAATACATGTTTTAGGACCCCCTGAATCTAAAAAAAAAAACATTTTCAGCAACAGGCCCGTGTGTGTGTGTGTGTGTGTGTGTGTGTGTGTGTGTGTGTGTATGTGTGTGTGTGTGTGTGTGTGTGGACAGCATAGCTCAAAAACGAAAGAAGAAACTTGGTATTTAAGTTTGGTGTCTTTCTAGGATGCGACACGAAGATTTTCAAGAAAATTCCCCCACTTTAAACTACCCTTTACATGGAAAATTTTTCGAAAATTTCGTTTTTGTTAAAAATGGCTGTAACGATTTTGATTAAAATACCACATATTAAAGCTATTTCCATCACAAATGAAATGTATATCTTGAATTTTCGGGGAATAGCTTCTAAAGACCTGTTTATTCTGAATGAATTTCGCTTAGTTTTACATAACTGGTAAACCGCAGGAGATGCACAAAAACTCAACCCACAACAAACGAGAACACGTTAAGACACACAATTTACGTTATATGCATATTTTTCGTGGAGTGAATTGTTTTTGAGATATTAGTTGTTTTTGGTTTCAGATTTAAAAAAAAAAATCTCATGCAGGAATTTGTCAACTCGTGTCCATACAAACAAAGGAACTTCAGTCACATAGCAATCAGCTTTTGACTGTCACTTTAACCTATGGTACTCTCTTATTTCACTTCTACTTACAAGGAAGCAAGTAATAAGACTATTTCTGCTAATTTTTTCTCGATTAGCATGAAGTAAACAGAAGAATAAGCTTTTTAACAATAATTTGTTGACTGCCTCCGTGGTCGAGTGGTCAACGAGCTCACTTCTCACCTGGAGGCCCCGGGTTCGGGGAATTTTCCTTTAGCCAGAATTATTCCCTATCCCCCACAGATTATGGAAGTGTGTATGTGAGAGTGAATGTGTGTGTGATTGAGGAAAATAAACCAAACGTAAAACAAAAAACCAAACGAGTTGTTTCAGGTGCAAACTCCCCAATATGTTAAATGGGACTATATATATACTGGTGATACATGGAATGAACGTGGAGTACTGGTGGAATGCAATGGTGGGGGAAACCAGAGAACCCGCCTCTGTCGCTTTGTCCACAAATCTCACATGGGATCGAACCCCGGCCATCTAGGTGAGAGGCGAGTGGTCTAACCCCTACGCTACACTGAAACCCATCCCTGGTTTTCCAATCTTGAAATTTACAAACGGGTCAAAGGATGAATGGAACTCCGAGGCCTAAGTGAAAGCGCTCCAGCATTCGCCTCACGACTCGGAGAAACCTCTAATAACCAACAGTGGATAAGCTCTAGGGTGTCCTCGGGAATCGAACCCGGAACCTCCTGAATGCTAGTCTCACGCATGACGCCACCTCCTTCGAGTTGAGTGCTCAGTTTCAGTTTTTCTCAAGTCGGAAGGCGAAAGCTGAAAGATCAGGCGAACGGATTTCGTGGTGGTGAAATTTGCATCCATTTACACTGTCCGGTGAGTGAAAAACCCCCAGCGACATTTCTTCTTGGAGAGGAAATCTTCTGTAGCTGGTCCAGAAGTCGTAAGGTTGTCACACCTAGAGATGTTAGGAAGACCACCTGCCCCTGCGGACCCTGAGCACCAGTAGTCGGGCCGAACATCGGAGTCCTCTTCGGATTGGGCTGGACTCGACGTGGCAGTGTCACGATATCTGTGGGTACGCCTGGGCGGGGTTCTGAAACGTCTCAATGTACTAACCTGGAGAGTTAGCAGACACAAGCTGGTAAAGGTTGCCACCGAGGTCTTAGGTAGTCTTCACCTTTGGGGCAGACGCGCGTGAGCTTGCAAGGGGGGGGCAGTGTCTGGAACAGGTACTAGCCTTATATGCTGGTTCCATGGGACGTCGTCAAGTCTGTGTTCCTTGCTTCACACCTTGCTCCATCATGTTAGTTGGGTACAGGAACCCTTGACCACATCCATCTCTCCTCTACTATATAATCACTCAAACATCTAAGTCTTGTAATGAGAATTGTCTATCCTAAGGAGCAGGAGAGCAACCTGGGTGGCATAGGATAAAGAAACACCGCAGTTACAAACATTAACAATATGACTTTATTGATATAAAATGGCTTTTATCAGTTAGTATACATAACTCTCAAGTTACGTTAATATCACAATATGGAACAATAAATACCATTAACTCAGAGCTAGCCGTAGGAGTGACGACCTCCCTTGACTCCAGCAGGGCGCCTCTTGCCGCCCTGACCTCCGATATGAGAATCTGGGAGCTCGCTTCCTGAGGACGCAGAGGACGAGGATGACGATGACGACGAAGAGAAGCCACCAGAGGAACCTGACTGGCTGCCAGAGAGGGAGGAAGATGATGCACCTTCACCGCTGCTGCTACTCTGGGAACTGGATCCCGAAGAGGCACCACCTCCGCAAGAACGTCCGCCGGCACAGAGTGGGGCACCTTCAGGCTCCTCGTGGACACTGTATCCTCCCGAACATCCCGAGGCTCCACCAGCACAGGATACACCGCTTCCTGATCCGTGAGACAGGCTTCCACCAGATCCGGAGCTGCCGCCTCCAGCTAGCAGACCTCCCTCACCATGAGAACCACTCCCAGATCCTGAGAGAGCACCCTGGCCTCCGAAACCTTGCCCGCCAACGCCGTGACCACCACTAACTCCCTGGCCTACTGAAGAACCTTCGTTTCCTCCAGAGCCGAAACCTTGTCCACCTGCTCCCAATCCGCTCAGACTGCCCTGGCCTCCCACACCTTGTCCGCCAACGCCATGTGACCCTCCAGCTCCACCGAGGGATCCTTGACTTCCGGTTGATCCGCTCCCGAAGGTGGCGCCTGCTCCCGATGAACCTTGCTGTGCTCCAGATCCGATCCCTTGTCCATTGGCTCCATCACTACCGCCAAATCCGCTCAGACCACCCTGGCCTCCAACACCATGTGCACTTTCGGATCCGAGGAAACCATCACTTCCTGATGAAATCTGTTCAATGACCCCCTCTTCTTCACCAGCTCCGAACCCCTGCCCTTTCCCACCAAAACCACCTCCAGTTGATCCGCTGCCATAAAATGAACCCTGGTTTCCACCAGAGCCGAATCCCTGACTACCTCCAGAGCCACTCAGGGAGCCCTGTCCAACTGTCGCTTGGTTTCCACCAGCTCCAAAACCTTGTCCGCCAAGTCCCTGTGAACCACCGACACCCTGGCCTCCAGCAGATCCACTGCCATGGGAAATTCCTCCACTTGATGCACCCTGGTTTCCGCCAGCTCCGAAAGCTTGTCCGTCAACTCCATGAGCATTTCCTACACCCTGGCCTCCTGCAGAATCGCTGCCATGGGAAATACCTCCCTGGTTTGCACCGGAGCCGAATCCTTGACTACCTCCAGTGCCACTCAGAGAACCCTGTCCAACTGTTACTTGGTTTCCACTAGCTCCAAAACCTTGTCCGTCAACTCCATGAGCACCTCCTACACCCTGGGCTCCAACAGATCCACTGCCATGGGAAATTCCTCCGCTTGATCCACTCTGGTTTTCGCCAGCTCCGAAACCTTGTCCGTCGACTCCATGAGCACCGCCGACTCCCTGGTTTCCAGCAGATCCGCTACCATATGAAATTCCTCCGCTTGATGCACCCTGGTTTCCGCCAGCTCCAAAGCCTTGTCCGTTAACCCCATGAACACCTCCTATACCCTGGCCTCCAGCAGAACCGCTTCCATGGGAACTTCCTCCGCTTGATACACCCTGGTTTCCGCCAACTCCAAAACCTTGTCCGTCAACTCCATGAGCACCGCCGACACCCTGACCTCCAGCTGAGCCACTGCCCTGGGAAATACCGCCCTGGTTCGCACCGGAGCCGAATCCTTGACTGCCTCCAGCGCCAGTCAGGGAACCCAGTCCAGTTGTTACTTGATTTCCGCCACTTCCAAAGCCAACAGATCCGCTGCCAAAGGAAGTGCTTCCTTGTCCACCACTCAGGGAACCGCCCTGCTGTGCTCCAGAGCCGTAACCTTGTCCCTGAGCTCTATTTGCTCCTTCAACACCTCCGAGAGTCAAGCCGACACCTTGCTGACCGGCGGATCCGCTGATGGAGTTCTTGTCGAGCCCAGAACCGCTACCACTGATGGCACCGCCACCTGTAATTAAACAAGTTGTCATGGTGAGGGACATATTCTCCTGTACAGACGCTCGTATCTGGGCTGTACTAATCGGCCGCGTGCGCAAGTAACAGCAACTAAAACCTAAAAAGGTTCGTGTGTGTGTCTGTGGACAGCATAGCTCAAAAGCGTAAAGTACATTAAATACCAAACTTGATATTTAAGTTCGGCATCTTCCAAGGATGCCGCACGAAGATTTTAAAAAAAATCCCCCCACCCCAAACTAGCCTTTACATGGAAAAAGTTGCGAAAATTTTTACTGTCTCAAAAATGGCTTTAAGGATTTTGATTAAAATATCGTATATTAAAGATATTTACCTGACAAATAAAATGTATATCTCGAATTTTCTGGGAATAGCCTCTGAAGACTACTTTATTCTGTATGAATTTTACGGAATTTCGCATAACTAGTAAACCGTAAGAGATGGACAAAAACTAACTTAACAGAGCATTTAGATCAAGTTAAAACAAACAATTTATCTGATATAATTTTTTTTTCGTGGAGTTGATCATTTTTTAGATATTCCGTGTTTTTGGTTTCAGCTTTGGAAAACTTATACTTTTCTCATACAGGAATTTCTCAACTGGTGTCCATACAAACAAAGGAACTTCACTCACATAGCAACCAGCTTTTAACCTATGGTACTCCCTTATTTCGCTTCTACTTACAAGGAAACAAATAATAAAACTATTTCTGCTAATTTTTTTTTCTCGATTATCATGAAGTAAATAGAAGAATAAGCTTTTTAACAATAATATGTTGTAGAGATGTAGAGAAAGTCATGTGAATGGAATACATCAGATTTTTTTTCTCGTGGTTTTCCCTTATCCTGAGAGTAACTTTAAGCTCCATGGACCCCGAGATCATTTGAGTATCATTTCACCAATTCTATTCATCGTCCGATATAACTAACCAGATTAAAGGACGCTAAATTAAATAAAAAGAAAGACAAAATTTGCAGAATTCAACGAGATTATTTCAAGTTAAAATCCGCCAATGGAGAATTTCGGGAAAGTGACGTTCCCTCGTTATGAGCGCGTCCACCTACCGTCTCCTCAAGAAGGGTTTAACTTGAAATAGCCCCGTTGAGTTATTCAACTCTTTTAACGCATGGAGGGATATCTGCACATATCAAATATTGGGTCACCTGGTATACTATTAAACACACGTTACAGACTGGTGAATGATTCTATTTAAAGAAAAATTCCCCACCCAGCCGGGAGTCGAACCCGAACCTCTGGGTGAGAAGCCAGAATTCCTGTAAGTTTATTTCAGATTTGGATAAGGTAAATATTTCAGGAGGCTTAGTTTGTGGTTTAGGAGACTAAGAAGTGTTGTTGGCATGGATATGTGGCAATTTTAAGTTCAGGAGGCCAGGATTTCAATGAAATACTGTGAATGTGCGCTCACCTGTAGTTCCTGACGCAGACCCGGAGTTGCCGCCGAAACTGAACGACCCTGATTCGCTAGAGGAATGAGAGGAAGAGCCGCTCTGATTGGCCGAGCCAGACTTGCTGGCCGAGGAGGAGTAGCTGCCTGACGTGCCACTTCCTGAGTTTGAGGAAGACCACGAGGAGGACTCAGACTTGGAGAAGGAAGCGCTTCCCTGAGACTGGTGCCCAAACTTCACTTCTGGAACAAGAGCTAGAGATTCAGACACTGTTTCTAATGCTCTGGGTACTAACAACAGGGTATGCAATACCTACCTCCAGAAACTCCAGGTCCAAACGGCACTACATGATGATGCAAACGGCCGCCCTTCACACCTGTAAACAACAATAGACATTTCATTGTGGAAAAAACATTTTTCCTTTCTCAGAGCGTATAGAGAAGGTATTGTATTGCACCCAAAAATGTAGTACCAAAAATACCAGTTTTAGAAAAAGGTCCCTGTGTGTCTGTGGACACGATAACTCAAAAACGAAAAGTCGGTAAAATACCAAACTTGGTATTTAATTTTAGTATCTTCCAGGGATTCGACACGAAGATTTTGAGAAAAGTTCTCCCAACCCAAACCACCCTTTATATCGAAAAAATCTCGAAAATTTAGATTTTCACAAAAATGGATCTAACAATTTTGATTAAAATACCAATATGAAATATATTTATATGGACAATAAAATGTATATCTTTAAGTTTCTGGGAATAACCTCTGAAGACTACTTTATTCTGAATGAATTTGGAATATCTGGCAAACCGTAAGAGATAGACAAAAAATGTAGTTCACGTTAAAATACACAATTTATACCATATACTTCTTTTTTCGTGGAGTTTTCTTCTATCTCTTACGGGTTAGCAGTTAAATAAAATCTTGCAAAATTCATCCAGGTCTTCTAGAGGCTGTTCCCAGAAAATTCGAGATATACATTTTATTTATAGCTTTAATATACGGGATTTTAATCAAAATCGTTAGAGCCATTTGTAAGAAAATCATCATTTTCTAAAGTGTTTTCATGTAAAGGATAGTTTGTGGTGGGGGGATTTTTTTTTCTGAAAATCTTCGTGTCGCATCTTTGGAAGGTACTAAACCTAAATACCAGGTATTGAATTTTTGGATGCATTACAATACCTTGTCTATTGTACATATGGGGCTAGAGAAAGTTATTTATTTACTCTAAAGTGGCTCTAACAGTTTTGATTAAAATAGCCGCACAGGAAATGTATACATGGGAATAACCTTGGAAGGCAAAATCTAACATTTAGCCGGTGAAAACTGTATCTAAAACTATTACTATTAAATTGAGAGCGTACTTTAGGTGGCTAAAATTAACTTTAAATACTTCATGAAGTTACAATTTGTGCTCGGGATAGCTGTAAGATCATTACGGTCTTGTAGTTCCTGAGAAAATGCAACATTTGTTAAAACAAAATAACCTGATCCGTTCTCTTCACCACGTGACATTCTCTGTAACAATTATTGTTAAAAAAATTATTCTTTTGTTTACTTCATGATAATCGAGATAAACATTAGCAGAAATTGTTCTTACTACTTGCTTCCCTGTAAGTAGAAGGGAATACACTAGGATAAAACGATAGTCAAATGTTTTAAAAGCTGGCTGTTATCTGATTGAAAACAGTTTCTTTGCATGGCCAGGAGTTCACAAATTCCCCGTATGAGAAACGTTTTAAGTATTCAAAAACTGAGACCAATTACAAGGAACATCTCGGGAACGGTTAATTCTAAAAATGTGTGTTTTATTGCGATACACATTTTTGTGCAGTAAGTTTTTGTGTATCTCTTACGGTTTACTAGTTAAGTAAAATTCATAAAAAATCTAATGTGTTCCATTCACATGACTTTCTCTATATCCCTGCAAAAAATTAAAGCTTATAGTTCTATTTACTTGATGCTACTCACAAAAAATTATCAGAAATAGTCTTATTACTTGCTTCCTTGTAAGTAGACGCGAAATAAGGGAGTAGCATAGGTTAAAGTGACAGTCAAAAGCTGGTTGCTATGTGACTGAAGTTACTTTGTTTGCACACGAGTTGACAAATCCCTATATGGGAAAAGTATACTTTTTTCAAAGCAGAAATCAAAAATAAGGAAAGTCTTAAAAACGATGAACTCCACGAAAAAATGTATATAACATAAATTGTGTGTTTTAACGTGCCCTACATTTTTCATGTAGTAAGTTTTTGTCCATCTCTTACGGTTTAGCAGTTATTCAAAATTCCATAACATTCACCCGGAATAAAGTATTCTTCAGAGGCTATTTCCAGAAAATTCAAGCTACACATTTTATTTGTCAGGTAAATACTATAATATACGGTATTTTAATCCAAATCGTTAGAGATATTTTTGAGAAAAACAAAATATTTTGTTTCCACATAAAGGGTAGTTTTTTTTAATTTCTTTTTTGTCACATCCTTGGAGTACTAACTTTGGTATTTAACGGCCTTTTAGTTTTTGAAGTACATTGTCTACACATATACACACAGACCTTTTTCTAAAAATGCCTTTATTAGACTTAGGAAACCATAAAAAAATTATACTTCCGCCCAAATCTCGACATCGAAATTTTGAGTGGAATACAATACTTTCTCTATGTACTATGTACATAGTACGTGTAGAGAAAGTAAAACATATTTTCATGATAAAATGATTCAGTTGAAAAATTATAATAAGTAATCAAATGCAATTCAGAAAGTGCAAACCAATCTTCTCAAATTTTAAGTGCTGAGGGATATTTAGCAGTAGATTTACGCAACAAAATGTATGATATTAGTTATTCCTTGCAAATCATTTAACCAATTTTACGTTCATATTAAATGTATTCACAACGAACAATTCAGAAAAGTTGATAGAGAAATATAGAAATTTGAAATTTCACAGGTAATGTGCCTTAGGTATAGATTTAGATTTATTGCTGAATAATTTAATAAGTGAAAAGTTTTAATATTAAGCAAAATTTAAGCTTTAGAGGAATAATATGCAAAATTTAGAGTTTAAACTTTTGAAATCATGTTTTATGTAATACTTATAAATTTCATTTTAACATGAGTTAAAAAACGACAAATAAAAGTGGAACATATAATATTTATTTATATTCTAGTTGGGGTTGAGTTGCTTGTAATTTCTCAGGAGCAAATAAGCCGCAGGTAACATACAACACTTTATCCTATCCTGAAATAGTCTTATATTATTAGAGTCGTCATTACGAGCAATTGAATTTTAGTCGTGACGTAGATAGTGTTTTGTTTGTTCGTTGCTGCGTAACCCGCCGGAATAAACAGTTTCAATGCTGGTAGTTCCAAATACATCAATAAATGAATGAAAACGTTTTAGATTCTGCAAAAAAAGCTGTACTTAGTTTGTTACCCGGCAGGAATTGTCATTATTTAAAGAATGGGGAACTGCCAAAAGAGCTAAAATAATTTACACTGAAATAAAATACTTTGTGTCGTTTTGTAGGATAGCATCGTACATATTGTTGTACTAGACACCGTTGCTATGCAGACAAGTGACAGTCATTAGCGCAACTTGCGGGGTAGAGTAAACAAAATTCACTCGGTAACGAGCGGCATAATCTAAATGGTTGATAACTACAAAGTTTCTATAGCCTTTCAACTCTTTTTACTTTCTCTACACGTACTATGTACATAGCGTGTAGACAAGGTATTGTAATGCATCCCAAAATTCAATACCAAGATTTCACCGCAAATATGTTTTGAGACCTCCTGAAACCAAAAAAAAAAAGCATTTTTAGAAAAATGTCTGTGTGTGTGTGTGTAAGTGTAGTCAACATAGCTCAAAAACGAAAAGTCCGTTAAAAACCAAACTAGGTATTTAGGTTCGATATCTTCTAAGGATGCGACAAGAAGATTTTCAAGAAAATCCTCCCACCCCCAAGTACCCTTTACATTTTTAAAAAATGGCTCTAACAATTTTGATTAAAATATCGTATATTAAAGATATTTACCTGACAAATAAAATGTATATCTTGAATTTTCTGAGAATAGCCTCTGAAGACTACTTTATTCTGGACCAATTCTACGGAATTTTGCATAACTACTAAACCGTAAGACATGGATAAAAACTTACCACACAAAAAATGTTGATTACATTAAAACACTCAATTTATGTCCTATACGTTTTTTTCGTAGAGTTGATCGTTTTTTATAAATTCTCTGTTATTGGTTTCAGCTTTAAAAAACATACTTTTCTCATACAGGGATATGTCAACTTCTGTCTATACAAACACAGGAACTTGAGTCACATAGCAACCAGCTTTTGACTACCACTTTAACCTATGCTACTCCCTTATTTCGCTTCTACTTACAAGGAAGCAAGTAATAAGACTATTTCTGCTAATTTTTTCTCGATTAGCATGAAGTAAACAGAAGTATAAGCTGTTTAACAATAATTTGTTGCAGAGATGCAGAGAAAGTCATGTGAATGGAACACATAAGACTTTTTTATGATAAAATGTTTATTTTTAAGATTAAAAATTATAGTAATTAAATAAACAAATGCAGACAGTAGAATGCCAACCAATGTTCTCAAACTTTAAGGCTTGTGACTTATTTTGATTCCTCAATATATTTACATAATTATTTATATCTTGCAAATTATTCATACAATATTAATGACATTTTGAGTTCATATTAAATTTAATCCTTGGTCGAATGGGCAGTGAGCTGACTTCTCATCCGGAGGTCCCGGGTTCATTCCCGGCTGGGGTGGGGTATTTTTCTTTAGCCAACATTATTCCCTATCTCCCATAGAGTGTGGAAGTATGTATGTGAGAGTGAATGTGTGCGTGTTTGAGGAACGTATAACGATTTAAACCACCCCTACAGACGAGTTGTTTCAAGTGAAAAGCCACGGATATGAACTTAAATGTTAAAGGGGGCTATATAATGACAGCAAACGTTTCAGAAACATCTATAAGGACGTATAGTAAACTGGTAGTTATCCTTAAGCATAAATGTAGATTTATTGTTTTAATGAGTGAACATTTTTAATGTTAAACAAAATGTAAGCTTTGATTTAAAGAAAACTGTAGAGTTTAAAGTTTAGAAATCGTGTTTTATGCAATGTGAGTTGAAAAGCAAGCCTGTGACTCACCCCTAAGCTCAGAGACGTCGGCCCTCGGCCGTCCCTCCACCAGTACTGCCACTACCACGAGCACTGCGACGGTTCTCATTGTGTGTGATGCTGTGCTCTGCTTGTGTCCATGGCTTTATACGAGAGCGAGTGAAGGGTCAGTCAGTCCCAGGAATCGCTGATGTCAGCTGATTGGTGACGTAACCTCGCTACATCGGGAAATCCGATAACAAGGGTTCAATTCCTGGGCCTTCAAGGGAATTCACTGACCGCTTAAGGTCTTCATTTCATGTGCTAATTTCTTCACTATCGAACAGTTACCTTTGCTGTTCAGGGGTGTAGAAACTTCCACATGTCCGTCTGCTTTACGCTAATCCAGGAAAAAATAGCACAAAAAGTCTTATTGCTTGCTTCCTTGTAAGTAGAAGCGAAATAAGGGAGTACACTGGGATAAAACGATAGGTTGCTATAGGATAGAAATCCGTTTAATTATTTTAAAACTGTAACCAATTACAAGCAATATCTCAAAAATGACCAACTCCACGAAAAAACTGTATATAACATAAATTGTGTGTTTTAACGTGCTCTACATTTTTTGTGTGGTAAGTTTTTGTCCATTTCTTACGGTTTAACAGTTATGCAACATTTCGTAAAATGCATCCAGAATAAAGTGGCCTTCAGAGGTTATTCCCAGAAAATTCAAGATATACATTTTATTTACCAGGTAAATATCTTTAATATACGATATTTTAATCAAAATCGTTACAGCCATTTTTGAAAAAATAAAAATTTTCAAAATGTTTTGTATATAATGGTAGTTGCAGGTGTTGATATTTTCTTGAAAATCTTGGTGTGGCATCCTTGGAGGATATTAAACTTAAATACCAAGTTTGGTATTTAAATGTCTTCGTTTTTCAGCTTTGCTATCCGCAGACACACAACAGACAGATAGACAGATATACACACGGACCTTTTTCCAAAAATGCTTTTTTTTAGATTCAGGGGGACCCAAAACATATATTTCTGGTGAAATCTCGGTATCAAAATTTTGGCTGGAATACAATACTTCCTCTATACAGTATGTACATAGTACGTGTAGAGAAATACTTTCCCCCATTATAACAAGCAACGTTTGTTCAAGAGGTTTCTTTCTACAACCCTAGTTTTGGTTACACTTTCAAGTCAAATGGTCCAGTGTGTATATCAGCATTGAAAACGGTTATTTAAACCCCTGTATAAGTATTTTATATCCGATACTGTGCTATACCAGCGTTAAAATCTCCAGCTTAACTCGCTATTTAGAGACTGCTGTTCTATACTAGCATTGGAATCTCCTATCTAAACCCCTACAATATAAATACTTGAATCTTTACCTTATCTGCAGGTTTTACCTGCCTCTATAAATTGCAAGAACTCAGGTTTTCAGTAGTACATTCATTTCATTAGAGTACAAATACCAGTAAGGAAATGTACTACAAAGGCAACAATCTGATGTGTTTCATTCACATGACTTTCTCTACATCTCTGCAACAAATTATTGTTAAAAAGCTTATGCTTCTATTTACTTCATGTTAATAGAGAAAAAATTATCAGAAATATTCTTAAAATAAGAACTGAAGCTTTCCTGGCGACGTGTTAATTCAAAATCTTCTCGGGCTTCTAGCCAGGTAAAAACTTGGCTTGACACCAACGTTTCGAAGAAGTGCATCTTCCTCGTCTTCAGGGTGAACTGAACCATCTTCCTCGTCTTCAGTCCATCAGAAATATTCTTATTACTTGCTTCCTTGTAAGAACAAGCGAAATAAGGGAGTACCATAGATTAAATTGACAGTCAAAAGCTGGTTGCTATGTGACTGAAATTTCTTTGTTTGTATGGACACGAGTTAACGAATTCCTGTATCAGAAAAGTATGTCTTTTAAAGCTGAAACTAAACTCGAGAAATATCTTAAAAACGATCAACTCCACGAAAAAAATTCTGTAACATAAAGTGTGTGTGTTTTATGTGCTCTACATTTACTGTGTGGTATGTTTTTGTCCATCTCTTACGGTTTATCAGTTATGCAAAATTTCACAAAATTCATCCAGAATAAGGTAGTCTTCAGAGGCTATTCCCAGAAAATTCAAGATAAACGTTTTATTTGTCAAGTAAATTTCTTTAATATACGATATTTTAATCAAAATCGTCAAAGTTATTTTTGAGAAAATCAAAATTTGCGAAAAAGGTTCCATATAAAGTGTCGTTGGGGGTGGGGGGATTATCTTGAAAATCTTCGTGTCGCAAGTTTGGTATTCAACGGTCTTTTCGTTTTTGAGCTATGCTGTCCACAGACACACACAGGGGCCTTTTTCCAAAAATGTTTTTTTTAGATTCAGGGTAACACAAAACATATATTTCTGGTGAAATCTCGGTATTGAATTTTTGGGTCTCTATACACTATGTGCATAGTACGTGTAGAAAAAGTAAAAAATAATTTTTACATTCTGTACAACGTTTATACAATGTGCATAGTGGATCGAGAAAATATTGTATTCCACCCAAAAACTCAATACCAGATTTCACCGGATATAAAAGTTTTGAGAACACTTCAAAAAGATCAGCTTGTGTTTCTGTGTGGGGGGAGGAGTGAGGCAGCATAACTGAAAAACAAAAAGTCCGTTAAAAACCAAATTTAGCACTTAAATTTAGTATGTTCCAACAATGCGACAAGAGCATTTTCAGAAAAATCCCCCGATCACAAATTTTCGATTTTCTCAAAAATGGGTGGTGTTTTGATAGTGTTTAACGCCTGCTTTAACTACATATGGTACCGCAGGCGATAGCACTGATGGTACATGAAGATGGAGCACCGGTGAATGTGATGGCGGGGGAAACCGCATGGGCGGATTTTCTCCGAGTGAGTATGTTTTTGTTTTAATACATATTGTAAGAAACACTCGCTTTTCACTCCAATAATTCTTTATTTCTCCACAAAGTGATTACAGTTGGCTCAGTTTTTTGTAACAGCATTTGCCAAGTCTTCCACCCACTTGTCCCTTAACTGAGACACGATTCTTGACTTTCAAGGAGTGTCTGCAAGAAACGTATTGCACCACGTTGCCTCTCGCCCCTAGTACACGGTCGTCTTTTGTTTGCTAATGGCCATTGCCCAGTGGTAGGCAGAAACGGTCCCGTTTGAGTGTCAACAAGTTTTGAAAAAAAAAACCCATCAATAGTTTCTTTTCGACATTCACTGCGATGACGATACACCTCGCTACGAAATTCCTGTCAAATTCACTCAAGTGTTGCATACAATACATTCCCGGTGAAAATTGCACACTTGGCATATCTTTTGGTCTCATCACTGGAAATTTCCAGAAGCCACCGCATGTGTAGTACACCAGCGATATTCACAAACTCTCTCGGCTCCACTTGCTGTTCACACATGTTCACCGATTACACCGCAGTGGGTAGTTACAATAACATATAGTTGATCATCAACATCAAAAGGTATTATACGTTTTATAGGACTCTGTTTTGAGACCGTGTTTTGTGTTTTCTCGCTGATTATTACGAGGGTCAGTTGAAAAGTGCCGGGCCCCACACAGATATGCCGCCACTAGACGGTAGTTTAACTCTAGACTAGCTTGTGTCCATAGTTACAGGTCAATAGCTTCCTTAGTTTTCCAATGACAGCATTTTAAACAAGACAACTTTACAGTTTTCACGAAAATGGAGCATATGGAAAAACGAGCAGTGATTAAATACTTCCATTTGAAAGGCTTAACGCCTAAAGAAGTCAAGGAGGAAATGGACAGTGCATTGAAAGACTCTGCCCCTTCATATTCAATGATTAAAAGGTGGGTTGCACAGTTTAAAATGGGACGTACGAGCACTAGTGATGAACCTCGCTCTGGACGCCCTGTAGAAGTGACAACTCCAGAGATCATTGAAAAAATTCATCGTTTAGTACTGGAAGACCGCAGATTAAAGTTGTTTGAGATAGCAGAGGCTGTAGACATATCAAAAGAACGTGCAGGTAATCTTTTAAGTAATGTTTTGGGCTTTCACAAGGTCTGTGTCGCGTTTGTTGACACCTGATCAAAAGTTGCAAAGAAAAACTGTTTCTGTTAAGATTGTGGAGTTCCAGTCAAAACAGTGGATTGCGCCAGGAGAACCAACTTCAAAAAAGGCAAAGCTAATTTTGCCAACTAACAAGGCTATGGCGAGTGTTTTCTGGGATGCACAGGGAATTATTTTTATTCATTACTTGGAAAAGCTTAAAAGTATCACTGGTGACTACTACGCAAGCTTACTGCAACGTTTAAGTGAAAACAAAAAGACCTCATTTGGCAAAACAAATCTTGTTTCATCACGACAATGCTCCGGCCCATGGTTCAGTCACTGCAATGGGAAGAACGTGCGAATTAAAGTTGGAATTGCTTGAACATGCACCCTATTAGCCAGATCTAGCACCCACCTGTTCCCAAACCTCAAGGACGAAGATTTCACAGCAACGATGCGGTAAACAGCTGTTTTGATAAATCGCACTACACAGGTGGTTTAATTAAATTAGAACACGGATACGACAAATGTATTAGCCTTTCTGGAGATTATGTGGAGAAATAAAGCTAAATGCTGTTTTCATTGAGAGGCCTGGAAGTTATCAGCCAACTCTAGTATAATATTAGATAATATACAAATGATTTCTTCTTTCAAATACCCACTCTTTGACTCGAGGACTGGTGTATACATTTTTGTGCAGTTACTATAAACTTAAATTAGAATGAGGTAATCCATAGAACATTTTAATGAAGATGGTGTAGGTTGTTCCATCAGCTCATTTTCCCTAGAAATCATTTTACTTATGTCATCAATGGAAAAGAAGTTTCTAGCAAAAGATTACACGCTCAGCTTTCTGAGCACATATTCCTTGAAACATTATCTGTGGGTGTTCCACTCACATGACTTTCTCTACATCTCTATTGTTAAATAGCTTATTCTTCTATTTACTTCATGCTAATCGAGACAAAATTAGCAGAAGTGGTTTTGTTACTTGCTTCCTTGTAAGCAAAAGGGAAATAAGGGAGTTCACTAGGCTAAACTGACAGGCAAATATTTTAAAAGCTCATTGCTATGTGTTTCAAGTACCTTTGTTTGTATGGACAGGAGTTGACAAATTCCTGTACGAGAAAAGTATAAGAACTATAACAATATTTCAAAAACGATCAACTCATTACCTAAATTGTGTATTTTAACGAGGTCTACACTTTTTGTTAACAAGTTTTTGCCTTACGGTTTACCACTTATGCAAAATCCCACAAAATTCATCCAGAATAAACATGTTTTCAAAGATTATTCCTAGAAAATTTAAGATATACATTTTATCTGCATTTTCAAACATTTTCCCATGTAAACGGTAATTCGAGATGGGGGCATTTTCTCAAAATCTTCGTGTCGCATCCTTAGAAGATACTAAACTTAAATACCAAGTTTGGTATTTAAGGGTCTCTTCGTTTTTGATCTAATCACACACACACACACACACACACAGACATTCTAAAAATGACTTTACTTTCTCTATACGTACTATGTACACAGTGTATAGAGAAGGTATTGTATTGCACCCAAAAATTCCATACCAAGATTTCACCAGAAATACTTATTTTGGGACACCTTGAATAAAAAAAAAAAGCATTTTTAGAAACATTCCCGTGTGTGCGTCTGTCTCTCTCTGTCAGTGTGTGTGTGTCTGTGAGGGGGGAGGGCAGCATAGCTTAAAAATGAAGAGAAATAATGTATATCTTGAATTTTGTGGGAATAGCTTCTGAATTTTTGGTTATTCTGGATGAATTTTGCATAACTGGAAACCGTAAGAGATTGGCAAAAACTTACCCAACAAAAAATGTAAATCTCATCAAAACACGTAATTTATGTTATTAACATTTTTTTCGTTAAGTTGACCGTTTTTGAGATATTCCTTGTTATTAGTTTCAGCTTTAAAATATTTATTCTTTTCTCATATGGGACTTTGTCAACTCGTGTCCAGACAAACAAAGGAACTTCAGTCACATAGCAACCAGCTTTTGACTATCACTTTAACCTATGCTACTCCCTTATTTCACTTCTACTTACAAGGAAGCAAGGAATAAATGTTAAGTAAAAAGAAGAATAACCTTTTTAACAATAATTTATTGTAGAAATGTGGAGAAAGTCATGTGAATGGAACACATCAGATTATTTTGCATTCAGAGTGTTGAGAAAGTAACAATATTGGAATCTCAAGTTATTTTCTTGCATATCATATCAGTGCAGGAAACATGCGAGGGCAAAACAAGAGTTTCCTGTATTCATTAACTTATTTTTGGAGCCAAGGATGTATTTTTTCCTTAAGAGCCAAATATTTTCCTGTACCAAGAAGAAATAAACGAACGCACTTTGCTCGAGAAGCTAAAAGTTAATGTTGCCAAGTCTGAGTCTGGGGATATGTGAGGCGTACAAACGTACCCCCAGCTCAGATCTAACCCTTTTCACCTTCCTTCTACATATGGTCAAGTGTTCTATCCAAAAGTTCACCGGAAATACAGGTTTTAACGTTCCTCAATTTTAAAAAAGGTGCATTTTTATGCGCGCGCATAAATAAAAAAGCTGATGTGTTACATTCACATGACCTTCTCTACATCTCTAAATCAAATTATTGTTAAAAAGCTTATTCTTCTATTTACTTCATGCTAATCGAGAAAAAAATAGCTGAAATAGTCTTATTACTTGCTTCCTTGTAAGTAGAAGGGAAATAAGGGAATACCATAGGCTAAAGTGACAGTCGAAAGCTGGTTGCTATGTGACTGAAGTTCCTTTGTTTGTGTGGACAGGAGTTGACAGGAGTTTTTTAAATCTGAAACCAAAGACAAAGAATATCTCAAAAACGATCAACTCCACGAAAAAATGTTATATAACATAAATTGTGTGTTTTAATGTGCTCTGCATTTTTTGTTTGGCAAGTTTTTGTCTATCTCTTACGGTTTAGCAGTTATATAAAATTCCGTAAAATTCATCATGAATAAAGTAGTCTTCAGAAGCTATTCACAGAAAATTAAAGATATACATTTTATTTGTCAGGTAAATATCTTTAATATACGATATTTTAATCAAAATCGTTAGAGCCATTTTTTAGGAAATCAAAATTTTCGAAAAAAGTTTAATGTAAAGGGTATTTAGGGGTGCGGGGATTTTCTTGAAAATCTTCGTGTTGTATCTTTGCAAGATAACAAACCTAAATACCAAGTTTGGTATTTAACGACCTTTTCGTTTTTGAGCTATGTTGTCCATACATACACGCAGGCTCGCGCGCACACATGGACCGGACCTTTTTCAGCAAAATGCTTTCTATGGATTCAGGGGGGCCCTAAATCAGGTATTTCCGGTGAAATGTCAGTATTGAGTGGATTACAGCACCTTCTCTATACACTGTGTAGAGAAAGTAAAAAGGAAGGGATGTAGTGCAGAAGGGAATGTCGCGTGGGAGAGACTGGACACGAGGTAGTTTTTATGAATGAATGTTGCAGGTGCACTGTCGGCAACTTCACAAGAACATGTAATTTACTGACTTGAATTAAAACATTTCACAACACTTGAATAGCAAGTTTTTATTTCCTACTCCATTATGATATTCAAACAGTGGCGTGCACTCACACACCTAAACGTTTCAATTATGTGCAAGGTCCGTTCAATAGGTGCTTAGAAAAAATCTGATGTGTTCCATTCACATTACTTACTCTACAATTCTGCACCAAAAATATTATTAAAAAGCTTATGCTTCTATTTACTTCATGATAATCGAGAAAAAAATTAGCAGAAATAGTCTTATTACTTGCTTCCTTGTAAGTAGAAGTGAAATAAGGGAGTACCATAGGTTAAGGTGATAGACAAAAGCTGGTTGCTATGTGATTGAAGTTCCTTTGTTTGTATGGAGAGGAGTTGACAAATTCCTGTATGAGAAAAATATAAGTTTCTTAAACATGAAACCAAAAACAAGGAATGTCTCTAAAACGATCAACTCCACGAAATACAATATTCTAATCAAAACCGTTAAGAGGCATTTTGGAGAAAATCAAAATTTTCGAAAAAAGTTCCATGTAAAGCGTAGTTGGAGGTGGGGGGATTTCTCTTGAAAATCTTCGTGTCGCATCCTTGGAAGATACCAAGTTTGGTATGCAACGGTCTTTTCTTTTTTGAGCAATGAACATTGTTCTAAAAATGCTTTTTTAGGATCCAGGGAGTCTCGAAACATGTATTTCCGGTGAAATTTAGGTATCGAATTTTTGGATGCATTGAAGTTCCTTGTCAACATGTAGATACTATATACGAGGGACGTTTTTTTTTTTTCAATCTCCGATAGGCTATAAATAAAAGACAAGTTGATAGAAAACAATTATTTTATTACTAAAAGTTTTGGTTACTTTTCAACAATCACTGAGACATTTATCGTACCTGTGCACAAGCTTTGCAATACCCGCTTCAAAAAATGTTGCCGCCGCCAATGATTTCAAATGAGCAGCATTGACGTTGTTTTGAAGATCTTGGTACTTTACGACGTTTGCGGAGAGCCATTCAAAACAAACGAAGAGGAATGCTGACTTGAGGAATTGTGTTGATCCATGACAACGCTCGTCCACACAACCCATCGGCTGCTTGAACAATTTCAATGGGACATTTTCGATCGTCAGTTCTGACCCAGCGACTTTCACCTTTTCCCTGAACTGAAGACAGCCCTTTCAAACCAACCAAGATATTCAAAACAACGTCAATGCTGCTCATTTGAAATCATTGGCGGCGGCAACATTTTTTGAAGCGGGTATTTCAAAGCTTGTGCACAGGTACGATAAATGTCTCAGTGATTATGTTGAAAAGTAACCAAAACTTTTAGTAATAGAATAATTGTTTTCTATCAACTTGTCTTTTGTTTATAGCTTATCGGAGGTTGAAAAAGAAACAGCCCTTGTAGATGGCAGAGGTAAAGATGCAGTTTTGTCTGAGATATAGAGTGGTAGTGCAGTGGGTGTCAGGCGGAAATGAGAACACGTGCAGGAAGGAATGTATGGCATCATGTACAGACCTTGGTGGTGATACAAATAAGGAATAGCGGAGTATGCAGGTGCGTGTGTTGACGCAATGCAACAGGTGGGTGCGGACAGAAGCATCCCTCGTATCATGGCAAATCTCGCGAAAACTGGAAACACCCCTTCTCGAGACCTCGGCAGGTCCTTGTCGCCATATTGCACTGAGCTGCGCCGGCGAAGGCGAACCACCTGGCTGCGCATCCCGCCCGTCACGACCTAGGGAAAACCATAACCAGGGCTGCACAAACCACAACTAATAACACGTTCGGAAACCGTTAATGAACAAAATCAGGGACAAGTGAATATTCTCTGATCTGTTATTATTATTGATATGTATATTCCTTGCCATTAAACATTCACAAGGCTTTCTCTACTGAATATTTCACAAGGTACTCGGTCTGCTAGTGTGTACGAACAGTACAACTAAAATATTTTTTTTTTTTTTTTTATATTTGAGATAATATCAACAGTAAATAGATGCATAAAATACATTAACATTTTGTTGCTTCCTCTAACATTAAAAAAATACTTAATACAGAAATAATGATTTAGCTTTACAAATAAATATTACAACTGAATGAAAGTAAAAAGTGATAACAATAACAAAATAAAAAATCTGATGTGTTCCATTCACATGACTTTCTCTGCAATAAAGTATTGTTTAAAAGCTTATTCTTCTATTTACTTCATGTTAATCCAGAAAAAAGTAAAACAAAGAGTATTACTTGCTTCCTTATAAGTAGACGGGAAGTAACACAGGCTAAAGCGATAGGTAAATCTTTTAAAAGCTGGTTGCTGTGTGACAAGTTCCTTTGTATGGACAGCAGTTGACAAACTCCTGTATGAGAAAAGTACAAGTTTTTCAAAGCTGAAACCAAAAACAAGGAATATCTCAAAAATGATCAACTCGACGACAAAGTGTATGTAACATAAATTGGGTGTTTTAATGTGCTCTACATTTTTTGTGTGGTAAGTTTTTGTCCATCTTTTACGCTTTAGCAGTTATTCAAAATTCCGTAAAATTCATTCAGAATAAAGTAGTCTTCAGAGGCTATTCCCAGAAAATTCAAGATATACATTTTATTTTCCAGGTAAGTTCCATGTAAAGTGTAGTATGGGGTGGAAGGATTTTTCTCAAAATCTTCGTGTCACATCTCTGGAAGATGCTAAAATAAAATACCAAGATTGGAATTTTACAGAGTTATTCTTTTTGAATTATCGTGTTCACAGTCACACACATACACGGACCTTTTTCTGAAAATGCTTTTTTTGGATACAGGGAACCTTAAGACGTATATTTCTCGGTATTGAATTTTTGGGTACAAAACAATACCTACTCTATCACTATGCACATAGTACGTGTAGAGAAAGTAAAAATGAGGGAGAAGCGAATATTCTCTGCGCTATTATTAGTTCCTTGCTATTAAACAAATCTGATGATACATTCACAAGTCTTTCTCTATTAAATCTTCAACTACTCCCTGCTGCCCGTGTGTCCGTGAACACCGAAACTCAAAATTCACATGACATTCTCTATCTGTTTCTCAAAACAAACTATTCGTACTAAAGTTTATTATCCTATCTGTTTACTCCATGCTAATCCAGAAAACATTAGCAGAAATCGTCTTATTACTTGCTTCCTTGTGAGTAGAAGCGAAATAAGAGAGTACCATAGGTTAAAATGATAGTCACATGTTTTAAAATGTGGTTGCTATGGGATTGAAACCCGTTTCTTCTATTTACTTCATAATAATCGAGATAAACATTAGCAGAAACGGCGTTTTTACTTAGTTCCTTGTAAGTAGAAGGGAAATAGCGGAATACACTAGGATACACTGATATACCACCCGCCTCTGACCTAGACGGCCCGGGTTCGATCCCGAGCGACCGCATTTGAGATTTGTGGCGCAGGGTGGGTTTTCTCCCGGTTATCCTGTTTCCCCCGCCATCACATTCTACCAGAACTCCATCTTCATTCCAGTATCACCAGCGTCATCGCCTGCGGTGCCAAAAGTAGTAAAGGCAGGCGTTACACACTATCAAAATAATCTGTAGTCAAATCGTTTAAAAGTTGCTTCCCATGTGATTTACATTAAAGTGCGGTGGCCTTTCCATAGCCAGGACTAAAACAAAAGAGATAAAACGAAACGAGACGTACATATTTTAAAATTCAAACCAATAACAGGGAATATTTTGGAAATGGTAAACTCTACAAAGACATGTAATAAATGAATTTCTGTTAATGTTTATCTCGATTAGAATGAAGTAAATAGAAGCATATTAGATCAACTGTTGAATATAAATCATATGATGTTAACGTAAACACGGGAACATTAATGATCGACACAATTAATTTGTTCATCGCTTAATTAAACCACTCGCTCACTTACAAGAAACAGTTGAAGTAACCTTGTGCGCAACACACGCGGCCTTTTCCTGTTTATGTGTATAAAGAATGCCGCCTACATATTTCAAGAAGACGTACAGAGCTCAGTTCAAATACAATTATGTTGTTATGAGACCGAGCCAGGTGTTTCGTCTGGGATTAGATTCGGGAGATCCGGGTTCGATCCCCGGGCGCACTCTGGCCGTGGGGTTTTCAGGAGCTCCGGGTTCGATCCCCGACCACACTCTGTTCCTGGTGTTTTTCTGGGGTAGCTTACGCTTGTATATCTACAACGGTTTCTTTCCTTTCATTCATTTCATTTCCCTTCTTCATCAGCCGCAAGTGTGGCTTGAGGCTTTGCAGGCAGATGGCTCGGCTGCAGCTGTAGAGTCCTCGTTACGGCCTCCCGACAGGCCAGAGCTGCCATCTAGTGATCTGTTAGGGACTTCCGTGCGTCTCTGCGCTTAACTCCTGTGTGCATCCCTTCCCTCCGCGGGGGTAGTAGGCCGTAATAGATGAGTACTTGGTTACAGTTAACATGCTCTACACTCCCTATCTTGCTATCAGAAAACAAAATATCTGATGTTTTCCATTCACGTGACCTTCTCTATTGTTCCACACACAAACTATTCTTACAAAAGCTTGTATATCATGCTAATACACCAGGATAAACCAACAGTCTAATGTTTTAAATTCTCAGTGATATGTGAAACATTTCGCTTCACATGGCCAGTTGAGAGACAAAACGAAAGGAAAAGGGTCTAAGTAATTTAAAACTAGAAACCAATAACAGAATATCTGGAAAACGGTCGCCTCTACAACAAAAACGTGTTTTAGCGAGAGCTACTTGTCTTTGTGTATCGCTTTCGGTTTGCCAGTTGTGCAAAAATCAGCAACATTCATCCAGAATAAAGCAGTCTTCAGAGCCTATTCCCAGAAAATTCAAGATATACATTTTATTTGTCAGGTAAATATGTTTAATACATCGTATGTTAATCAAAATCGTCATAGCCATTTTTTAAAAAATGAACATTTCTGAAAAATGTTCCAAGTAAAGGGTAGTTTGAGGTGTGGGGATTTTTCTCAGAATCATCGTGTCGAATCGCTGGAAGATACTAAACTTAAATACCAAGTTTGGTATTTTACTGACTTTTCGTTTTTGAGTTATTGTGTTCACAGACGCATGGACACACAACTGACCTTTTTCTGATAAAATTAGTTTTTTGGATACAGGAGACCCTAAAACATATATTTCCGGTGAAATTTCAGTATCGAATTTTTGGGTGGAATTCAATACTTTCTATATTCACTATGTACATAGTACGTGTAGAAAAGTAAAATTTGCCATAGAGACTGAAATTTTAATGAATCAGCAGCGCCACCTAAGACAGTAAACAATAGAAGGACGACGCGCGCGGCCTGATGGAGCAATATCTTTCTTCCCAGAACTGTCTGGCCCATACACTGTGTGTGTTTTCTTGACTGATTTTCTTTATTACCATACTTTTAGTTCATACATTTAAATATTTATTTGTTACGTTCAATCGCCTCAGACATAAACACGACATTTTAACTAAAATATGTGTTACATTCACATGATTTCCTCTACTCATGCTAGTGCATAGAGGAGGTATTGTAATGCGCCCAAAAATTCCATACCGAGATTTCATCAGAAATGCATATCTTTGGTAACCGTGAATCCGAAAAAAAACATTTTTAGAAAAAGGCCCGTGTGTGTCTCTTTGTGTGTCTGTGCGTAGTATTTAAGTATGGCATCTTCCAAGGTTGCGACAAAAAGATTTTTAAGAAAATCCCCCTCCCCCAACTACCGTTACATTGAACTTTTTTTGTAAATATTTTACTTTCTGAAAAATGGCTCTAACGATTTTGATTAAAATCTTTACATTTAAGATATTTACTTGACAAATAAAATGTATATGTCGAATTTTTTGGGAAAATCCTCTGAAGACCCCTTTATTCTTGATGAATTTTATTGAATTTTGTATAACTGGTAAACCGTAAGATTTGGACAAAAACTTACTCCACAAAAATGTAGAGCACGTTAAAACACGCAATTTATGTCAAATGCATTTTTTTCGTGGAGTTGATGGTTTTTGAGATATTCCTTGTTTTTGGTTTCAGCTTTAAAAACTTAAACCTTTCTCATATAGAAGATTGTCAACTCCTGTCCATACAAACAAAGGAACTTCAGTCACATAGCAACCAGCTTTTGACCATCACTTTAACCTGTGGTACTCCCTTATTTCACTTCTACTTACAAGGAAAGAAGTAATAAGACTATTTCTGCTAATTTTTGTCTTGATTAGCATGAAGTAAATAGAAGGATAAGCTTTTCAACAATAATTTGTTGCAGAGATGTAGAAAAAGTGATGTGAATGGAGCACGTGATATTTTGGGTGGGGAGTTGACATAATTGCAGAGATTTATTGAGATAACCTACAGATTTTGCTGATGCATTAACGAGAAGAAAGTTTAATGTAATGAATACTTTAACCTCACGACATTTGCGTGTACGTTCCTCGAATATGACAGAATCCCCGACACGTTTACCTATAGGGGCGATGCCACTCACAACAGACTATTGTTCTATATACTTCATGCTAATCCTATTACTTGCTTCCTTGTAAGTAGAAGTGAAATAAGGGAGTAGCATAGGTTAAAGTGACAGTCAAAAGCTGGTTGCTATGTGACTGAAGTTCCTTTGTTTGTATGGACGCGAGTTGAAAAATTCCTCTATGAGAAAAGTATAAGTTTTTCAAAGCTGAAACCAATAACAAGGAATATCTCAAAAACGATCCACACCACGAAAAAAAAGTATATAACATAAATTGTGTGTTTTAACGTGCTGTATTTCCGGAAAAAGTTCCATGTAAAGGGTAGTTGGCGGTGGGGGAATTTTCTTGTAAATCTTTGTGTCGCTTCCATGCAAGATACCAAACTTAAATACTAAGTTTGATACTTACCCGACTTTTCGATATTAAGTTATGGTGTTCAGTCACGCGGCCGTAGCCCTCCGTGGTGTAATGGTTACCATGCTAACTTCATATTCCCGAAGGTCGCGGGTTCAAACCCGGCGGAGGGCGATGGATTTTTTCGGGTGGCTTCGTTCGGAAGGGAAGTAAAGCCCTTGGCTCCGTCGTAGATTTACGGCACGAACTTCAAGCCTGATAGAGAGGCCTCTGAGCAAAATTAAGCGGTCTTTCACACCCAGTATAGAATGGGACGCTTAGAACCACAGTAGTTAAAGATCATCGATAAATAACATGCCATTTATATTTTAGTCACACACACATATACATGGATCTTTTTCTGAAAACGCTTTTTTTATTCAGGGCACCCTAAATTGTGTATTTCCGGTGAAGTCTCGGTTTTGGATTTTTGGGTGCAATACAATAGTTTTCTATGCGTATACGTGTAGAGAAAATAAAAGTGCTTGATTTGTATAAGGGGACCCTTAAACGGGTATCTCTGGTGAAATCGAATATTGTGGGTGGAGTTCAGTTCGTTTTCTATCTACCTTCATGTACTATGTACATAATCTCTGTCTGTCTGTCTGTCTCTCTCACACACACATACATAATCTCCCCCCCCCTTTCTCTTACTCACATGCATACTTCCTGACTGTGGGGGATAGGGAATGAATCTACTTAAGAAAACTTCTCCGCCCCAGCCGGGAATCGAACCCGGTACCTCTGGGTGAGAAGCCAGAACGCTGAGTCGGTCTGATAAACTTTTTGATTACATTACACAACTATATCCGGAGCTGCAAACGGGTTACGCGTTCGAATCTTGGACGAGTGATATCATAGTGAGGTAATTGCTTTTGTAACCTCGAGTTGGAGGTCCGGTTCAGACCTCGACACGGACAAGTGACGTGGCCTGCCTAGTGACATGACGGAGGGGCTCTTCTCTGATACAGCTAGTTTGTCATTCTGTAGACATAGGCCACTGTTGCACGTGGGCGAGTTAAGTACAGGTTTTCCATTTCGAGAGTTATTATTTTATTGACTCCACATGTGTGCGGTAAACTGCCATACTCTCACAAGTTCACGTGGGAAAAACTCCCTACCAGAGGGTTCACATGTGTCTCTCTACTGATTCTTCTACAACATAGCCATAAACATTGGGAGAAACGATTATATTGCTACAATATTTATTATACATACAAAGCAATAAGGGAATACACCAAGCTAAAACATTAGCAAAATATTTTAAGAGCTGGTCGTTATGTTATCACTTTGTTTTCCTTGTTTCTTTGGCCTTTAGTCTCCAAGGTCATTTAGCCACCAGAATGGCATGTTCTATTAAATTCACACACACACACACACACACACACACATATTCATTCTTATTCAATTTGTGTTGGGTAGCCTCTGGCCTTCTGATTCCAAGGTCGTGGGTTCAAACGCAGCCCAGACTGATGCTTTTTAGGTGTGCTTAAAAGCGACAGCCCCATATCAATAGATTTACTGGAATGTAAAAGAGCTTTTGCGGGACAAAATTGTAGCACACCGGCTGCGCTGATATAAACATAACAATTGACAGCGTCGTTAGCAAACAAAATAAATAAAGAGCCCGCCTGGGTGGTGTGGTGGTAGCCTGTCTGTTTCATATTCAACAGGTCGCGAGTTCGAATCTCGCTCAGGGTGAGTTACACGGATAAGGTTTTTTTTCGGGTTTTCTCTTATTCTGAGAAGACGAATGTCGAGTAACTTTAAGCTCCATGGCCCCGAGATCATTTGAGTATCATTTCACCAATTTCATTCATCGTCTGATATGACCAACCAGGTTAAAGTAACTTTAAGCTACAGAAAAAAGTAAATAAATAAAGGTATATACAAACGGCGTGTTATTTATGGACGCTCTTTAACTGCTGTGGTTTTCAGTGTCCCATTCTATATTGGGCGTGGAAGACCGCTTAATTTTGCTCAGAGGCCTCTCTATCAGGTTTGAGGTCCTTTTACGTGCCGTAAATCTACGACAAGGGACCAACGGCTTTACTTCCCTTCCGAAGGAAGCCATGCTAAGGATTTTTATATCCGAAAAAAGCCATCATCCTCCGCCGGGTTTGAACCCGCGACCTTGGGTGTATGTACTTAGCATGGTAACCACTACACCACGGAGGGCGACATAAAGATATATGCATATATACACTCTCGTACTTCCAGTATGTAGGAGAGTAACCCTGTTTAAAAGCTAAGTTGCATCTTCCAGACGGGAATCGAACCTGGGACCTCCAAATTTGAAAGCCAGGATGGTAACCAACCAAGAAATTAAATGCTGATGTGTTCCATTCTGTTCCTGTTCTGCAACAAACTGTTCTTACAAAAGCTTATGCTTTTATTTACTTCATGCTAATTGAGAAAAGATCAGAAATAGTCTTATTACTTGCTTCCTTGTAAGTAGAAGCGAAATAAGGGAGTAGCATAGGTTAAAGTGATAGTCAAATGTTTTAAAGACAGGTTGCTATGTGAAATAATTGAAATTGGGTTATGTTTACATGGCCAGGCGCAAAACAAAAGATACATCAAACGAAAATGACTTCCCGTTTGTGAAAACTTTAAGTAGTTTACAATTAAAATCAATAACAAAGAATATATCGGAAACGGTGAACCCCACAAACAAAATGTATGTGACACAACTTGTCTATTTGAACGATATCTACATTTTTTGTGCGGTAAGTTTTTGTGTATCTATTATGGTTTAGCAGTTATGTAAAAGTAACTCAGAATAAAGGGGTTTTCAGCGGCTCTTCCCAAGTAATGTTTATCCAGAAACTATTTTTACTTTCTCTAGCCCCGTTTGTACAACTTACATATTGTATAGTGTATAGAAAAGGTAATTCAATACCGAGATTTCAACGGAAATATATGTTTTAGGGTGCTCTGAATAAAAAAAAAGTATTTTTAGAAAAAGGTCCGTGTATATTTGCGTGTGTCTGTGGGCAGCATAGCTCAAAAACGAGAATCCGGTGAAATACCAACCTTGGTATTTAAGTTCAGTATCTTCAAAGCATGCCACATGAAGCTTTTCAGCAAAATCCCCCCAACCCCAACCATTCTTCATGTGTAATAATTTTCGAAGGTTTTGATTCTTTCAAAAATGGCTGTAACAATTTTGTTTAAAATATCAAATGTTTAAGACATTTTTACACGATGTGAAATATAAACCCTGAATTTTCAGGGAACATGAAGACATTTTCATTGTGGATGACTTTTATAAAAATGTTGTAGAACTGGTAAACCGTAAGAGATAGACAAAAAGTTACAAAATATGCAGATCTTCAGCTTTTGTTTTTGTTGTTGGTTTGCTATTTTGAGCTAACCAATTCCTTGTTATTTATTTACTCCAGTTTTAAAACATTAAAAATTTTATCAAACAGGAAGTGTCCATCTGATTCATATCTCTATATTTTCCCCCTGTCCATGAAAACAGAACTGAATTTCAATCCCATAACTACAAGTTTTTAAAACATTTGACTATCGTTTTAGCCTAGTGTATTCCCTTATTTTCCTTCTACTTACAAGGAAGTACCAGGGTAGGCTGATAAGTCCCGGGCCTCTCAATGAAAACAGCATTTAAAAAAAATCGTTTATTCCTCAACATAATCTCCAGAAAGGTTAATAAATTTGTGATATACTCGTACGTTCCATTTTAAACTGTGCAACCCACCTTTTAATCATGAAATATGAAGGGGCAGAGTCTTTCAATGCACTGTCCATTTGCTCCTTGATTCCTTTAGGCGTTAAGCCTTTCAAATGGAAGTATTTAATCACTGCTCGTTTTTCCAAATGCTCCATTTTCGTGAAAACTGTAACGTTGTCTTGTTTAAAATGCTGTCATTGGAAAACTAAGGACGCTATTGACCTGTAACTATGGATACAAGCTGGTCTAGAGTTAAACTGGCCTAGTGGCTGCATATCTGGGTGACGCCCGGCACCTATCAGCCCACCCTCGTAAGTTACAAGAGCATTCTGGTAATGCTCATCTCGATTAGAGAGAAAATTAGGTAGAGAAAGTCATGTGAAGGGTACACATAAGATTTTTGTCAGCCACATAATACAATAATAACGGTTTATAACCGTTATGAAAAGGCAATGGATGGAGAAAACATAAGAATGTCCACGAAAGCGTTTTTCCCTATAGCGTATTCGAGTTTGAAATGTCGTTCTGTCAGATTTGACAGAGATGCTGTAACGTATGGACCCGTTGTGTGACGGCCTTGAAGTTTCCAGCAAACAACTCAACTGGTAAAGTATCTTCTACACTCGACATGCGCATAACTCTTGTTTGTACAAACTTAGTAATTGTTGCTATTAGCTAGTTTCCATGCGTGACTCTCTAGTGATGTAAACTGCCTTAATTACAGTACTCGAATTTCTTTACCGTCGTTTAATTCCATAAAACACAGGACCAGGGTCAAGTGGTGAAGTGTACTTTCATCACCAACGTGAGCAGTTATAGTAGCTAGGGTCTCTCTCGCCCTAGCTGTAACCATATACCAGCTCCGGTTCTATACTGGCGTTGAAATCTCCAGGTTATACCGTATATTAGGATAGTCACTGTGCTATACTAGCGTTGAAATCTCCAGTTTAAATCTCTATATGGAGTATAGTTACCGTGCTATACTGGCGTTGAAATCTCCAGGTTCTAATAAAGCGCGTCTAAACCTTAGAATACAAATAGGTACATGTTAAAAGTAGAAGACTGTAGCCAAGTATGTACGTTAGAAGTTTGGCACTCAACTCAATAGGTCTACCAATTCAATGTCTTCTTGTGGAGTATACATCAGCAAGTAGTGAAGTACCTGTCTGTAGTAATGTTTTGTTTTTTACCTGCACCTCGAAATACATTCTATAGGCATAAAATATCAAAAACGGAGATATAAAGTTCCAAAAGTTTTCATTTTTAGGATATCATCTATTCAAATGGGTGGAATGTTTTAAAATATTGTATATTAAAGATATTTACGCGACAAATAATATGTATATCTTGAATTTTCTGGGAATACCCTCTGAAGACAATTCCGAATGAATTTTACGAAATTTTGCATAACTGCTAAACCGTAAGAAATGGATAAAACTTACCACACAAAAAATGTGGAGCACAATTTATGGCATACGCATTTTTTTTTTTTTTTTTTTTTCGTGGAGTTGATCGTTTTTTAGATAGTCCTTGTTTTTGGCTTCAGCTTTGAAAAACTTGTAGTTTTCTCATACAGGAATTTGTCAACTCGTGTCCTTACAAACAAAGGAACTTCAGTTATATAGCAACCAGCTGTTCACTGTCACTTTAGCCTATGCTACTCCCTTATTTCACTTCTACTTACAAGGAAGCAAGTAATAAGGCTATTTCTGCTAATTTTTTCTCGATTATCATGAAGTAAATAGAAGCTTAAGCTTTTTAACAATAATTTGTTGCAGAGATGTAAAGAATGTCATGTGAATGGAACACATCAGCTTTTTTTGATTCTCGTGCTGATTCACAATATTCCCGCCTGAATCAAAAACCATAACTTGACGTTGTTACATCATAAACAGTTATTATGTGGTTTGTCAGACTTGACAGTGGCAAAGTGCAGTGTGTAAAATACAGTGACTAACATGAAAATACCCAATATTATGTGCCAGGGACTCACAGGCAGATACTGTTTGTTACTTCACAGAACAGCTGTTAAGATGACCTTGAGATTAGTGATCAGTTTAACTGTAAGTAAGATATGGTTGGTTCCTGTGTCCGGGTTGTTTCCATGGTAACACACCTCAGGTTCTGAGGCGGTGCTTTCTCGTGTGCCTCTGTCCGAGTGTGGAATTTCCACCGCCAGGGGCGCCTTCTTGGAACCATCTGCTCAAGAAGGCAATTATCTGATGAATGAAGTTCTGCGGTCAAGATCAAGGAACCCTGACCTTGAAATGGACATGAAAGTGATTCAAGCGCCAATTGACTTATTTTGGCGAAAGTGTTGTTTACAACAACCATAATTATAGGAAGTAGATTGCATTTGGTTTTCCAACCTAAAAAAAATATTAAGTAGAAGTGAAATAAGGGAGTACCATAGGTTAAAGTGATAGTGAAAAGCTGGTTGCTATGTGACTGAAGTTCCTTTATTTATATGGACACGAGTTGACAAATTCCTGAATGAGAAAAGTATGTTTTTCAAATCTCCAACCAAAAACAAGGAATATCTCAAAAACGATCAGCTCCAAGAAAAAAAAAATATATATATAGCACAAATTATGTGCTCTACTTTTTTGTATTTTAAGTTTTCGTCCATCTGTTACGGTTTAGCAGTTATGCAAAATTCCGTAAAATTCATTCAGAGTAAAGTAGTCTTCAGAGGCTATTCCCAGAAAATTCCAGACATACATTTTATTTGTCCGGTAAATATCTTTCATATACGATATTTTAATCAAAATCTTTATAGCTATTCTAAAGAAAATAAAAATTTTCGAAAAAAGTTCCATGTAAAGGGTAGTTTGGGGTGGGGGGATTTGTTTTGAAAATCTTCGTGTTGCATCCTTGAACAATACCAAGCTTAAATACCAAGTTTGGTATTTTAAGGGTATTTTTCTTTTTGAGCTATGCTGACTGCACACAGACGGACATTTTCTAAAAATGTTTTTTTTTTTTTTGTATTCAGGGGGACCAAAAATAAGTATTTCTGGTGAAATCTTGTTATAGAATTTTTGGGTGCAATACAATACCTTCTCTATACAGTATGTATATAGTACGTATACAGAAAGTAAAAGAAAGGAATAATCACATTTTTACTTTATCTACCACGCTCATACTAGGTAGCGATGGTCATGTAGTCACTCAAAACTTAATTCACCGGAAATGTGTGTCTTAAGGAGCTCAAATCACATGATTCTCTTTTTCTGTTCTCCAAAGAAGTCTTTAAAATTAATGCTAATCGAGATAAACATTGACAATGAAGAAACCTGCAGAAAAGTCGTGACACACCACAACAATTTAAACATAAGGTGTGTAATCGTAATCGTTAAGAGTCAATATTGAAAAAATCTGATGTGCTCCATTCACATGACTTTCTCTACACCTCTGTAACAATTTATTGTTAAAAAGCTTATGCTTCTATTTGCTTCATGATAATTGAGAAAAAATTATCAGAAATAGTCTTATTACTTGCTTCCTTGTAAGTAGAAGTGAAATAAGGGAGTAGCATAGGTTAAAGTGATAGTCAAAAGCTGGTTGCTATGTGACTGAAGTTCTTTTGTTTGTATGGCCAGAGTTGACAAATTCCTGTATGAGAAAAGTGTAAGTTTTTTAAAGTTGAAAGAAATAACAAGGAATATCTCAAAGGCGATAAACTCCTCGAAAAAATGTGTATGACATAAATTCTGTGTTTTAACGTGATCTGCATTTTCTGCATGGTGAGTTTTTGTCTATCTCTTACGGTTTACCAGCAACATTCATTCAGAATAAAGGGGTCTTCAGAGGCTATTACCAGAAAATTCAAGATATACATTTTATTTGCCATATAAATGTCTTTATACAAGGTATTTTAAACAAAAGTGCTAGAGCTATTTTTGAGAAACTCTAAGTTTTCGAAATATCTTTCAAGGTAAAGGGTAGTTTGCGATGGGGGGACGTTTCTCAAAATCTTCGTGTCGTATCCCTGGAAGATACTAAATTTAAATACCAAATTTGGTGTTTTACCGAGTTTTCGAGTTATTATTTAAAGACACATACACGTACCTTTTTCCAAAAGTGTAATTTTTTGGTGGAAAACAATACCTTCTGTATACACTATGTACATACTACGTGCAGAGAAAGTAAAATTTGACTTAGCGGACTTCAAAACATGTATTTCCAGTAATAACTCGTATCGACTTTCCATTTTAAACAATGCATTTGTGTTTTGAGTTTCTTGGAGACATATAATGGAAAAAGAATTGAAAGGTTTTAAGCGAGCGAAGATGGGAGATAAGCCTGGACAGATCCTGCTTGTTCACGGAACTGAAGACGCTCTGGGCGTTGTCATAGCAACCGGTCGTGACAACACATCCATTCATTTGCATCAACACAAGTTGCTATTAGCTATTTTAAAGCTCTCAGCTATTAACACATTATTATAGCTAGAGAATTCTACCCCAAGTGATTTGTTTCCGAAACTGAGATTTCATGGGACACTTGAAGCGGAGAAAAGGGTGGTGTCTCGTTCCATCAGCTTCGTCTGGTAGTGAAGATTCCACTCACAATCTCCTAATTACACCTATCTGAGGGGTTTGTGGGTGAGCCTAATATTAAAAACACTGCATTTTCCCTTACGACTTGAATTTGTTGTATCACAGATTTGACGGGCGGCTAGCTTCTTTCCTTATGGGTTACAAATAAATACCATCCCACCACTTACATTAGTATTCAGGAGCCTAATCTAACCATCTGCACATTGCGCAACACAAGATGAAGACTGAGTTAGAGTAATAGAGCAACCACATAAGAGATCTGCCTTGCCTTAAACACTAATACTGGGTGACGCCAACTTTAGCGCCATAAAATGTAACATTTTCTCTTATTGGTTCTTAGTTAGCATCACTTCACAAGTTATTAGAATAAATAGTGCCAAGTTCTGACGTCATAGCGTGCACATGACGCGTTTGGAAAAGCCCAGAAGTTCCTTCTCACTTGAACTTTTTGCTTACTTTGTCTGTTTTTCCAATTCCCTGTGCTCCTTGGAAGACAAGTCACTAGTCCTGTCTCACTTACTTCTATGTCTGTTCTTTACTATCTTACCTTCTTTAGCCTAAACCCTGTGCTCATCAGCAGGTGGTGGTTGGTGAAATAATACCCGGAATTAAGCTAGCTCGCCTTTCTTTAATTACCTAAGTTACTTCATGTACCCAAAGTTCTGGTTTAAACCCGGTGGAGGACGATGGGTCTTTTCGGGTGTAAAAAGCCTTAGCATGGCTTCCTTTGGATGGGAAGTAAAGCCGTTGGTCCCGTGTCGTAGATTTACGGCACGTATAAGAACCTGAGGTCTGATAGACAGGCCTCTGAGCAAAATTAAGCGGTCTTTCACACCCAGTATAGAATGGTACACTAAAAACCACAGTAGTTTAAGAGTGTCCATAAATAAAACTACATTTACATTTTTTGTACTTAAAAAATCCGCTCATGTAACATTCATATCACTTTTTCCACCTATTCTGTAACAAACTATTTTTGAAGAGCTCGGTCTTCTATTTACTTCATGCTAATCAAGTTACAGAAACTGTCTTATTATTTAGTTTCTTATAAGTAGAAGGAAAATAAGGGAATAAACTAGGCTAAAGTGATAGTCAAATGTTTTAAAAACTAGTTGCCATGTGGTTGATATCCGTTTCTATGCAGGGCCAACCGTGTTAGAAAAGTTTAGGTATTTGCTATCTGAAATAAATAACAAGGAATATTTCACAAGTAGTAAATTCCACGAAAAAAGTATATTACATAAATTGTGCGTTTTAACGTCATCTACATTTTTTGCATTGTAAGGTTCTGCCTAACACTTAATGTTTACCAGTTATGCAAAATTTAATAAAATTGATCCAGAATAAAGTAGTCTTCAGAGGCTATTCCCAGAAAATTCAAGATATACATTTTATTTGTCACGTAAATATCTTTAATATAGGATATTTTAATCATAGCTGTTACAGCCATTTATGAGAAAAATAACATTTTCGAACATTTTTGCAAGTAAAGGGTAGTTGGGGGTAGGGGAATTTTCTTGAAAATCTTCGTGTCGCATCCTTGGAAGATATTGAACTTAAATACCAAGTTGAGTATTTAACGGTTTTTGCGTTTTTGAGCTATGCTGTCCACAGAGGCACACACTGGCTTTTTTCCAATTTTTTTTTTTTTTTTTTTTTGATTCTCGGGGACCCAAAACATATTTGCGGTGAAATCTCGGTATTGAATTTTTGGGTGCAATACAATACCTTGTCTATATACTATGTGCATGGTACGTGTAGAGAAAGTAAACATTCACGAAATCAAACACACACTCTCTCTCACACACATACATTTGGCCTAACACTTTTTTTTATTCAGAGGTCCTCAAAATGTCTACTTCCGGAGATTGCGATATGGAATGTTTTTGTGGAATGCAATAACTTCTCTATGAGAAAGTAAAATGTGTAGCTCTCTTAAAACACGAGTTTTACTTTCTCTACACGTACTATGTACATTGTGAATAGAGAAGGTATTGTATTGTATCCAATACCCCTTTAATTCAATAAAACAATTTTTAGAAAAAGGTCCGCGTGTGCATGTTGACAACATGGCTCACAAATCGAAAAGTCTGTTAAAAACCAAACTTGGTATTTAAGTTTGGCATCTTCCAAGAATGTCACAAGAACATTTTCAAGAAAACCCCTAACTACCCCTTTCATGGTTTATTTTTCGAAAATTTTGGTTTTCTTGTAAATGGCTCTAACGGTTTTTATTACAATATCGTATATTAAAGATATTTACCTGACAAATAAAATGTATATCTTGAATTTTCTGGGAATAGCCTCTGATGACTACTTTATTCTGGTAGAAATTTTGCGGAATTTTGCACAACTGCTGCACCGTAAGAGATGGACAAAAACTTACCACACAAAAAACATAGAGCACGTTAAAAGACACAATTTATGTTATATACATGTTTTTCTTGTGGTTAATCGTTTTTGAGATATTCCAGGTTTTTAGTTTCAGCTTTGAAAAACTTATACTTTTCTCATACAGGAATGTGTCAACTGCTGTCCATACAAACAAAGGAACATCAGTCAGATAGCAACCAGCTTTTGACTGTCACTTTAACCTATGGTACTCCCTTATTTCATTTCTACTTACAAGGAAGCAAGTAATAAGACTATTTGTGATACTTTTCTCGATTATCACGAAGTAAATAGAAGAATAAGTTTTTTAACAATAATCTGTTACAGAGATGTAGAGAAAGTCATGTGAATGTAAACAGTATATGTTTTAAAAAATACTTGTTTTTGGATACAGGGTACGGTAAAACGTCTAATCACATGAAATCCAGGTATCGAATTTCTGGGTGAAATGCAGTACTTTCCGTAAGTATTGTGGTGGGTATTTGCAAAGTTGCTGAAATACAATCCTTGAGTGAAGATGCAGTGTGTTGGGTTGGCAGCCCTGTTCAACAGGGCCCCCGAAGGTCTGCCGTCTGTCTCACTTCCACTTGAAAATGTCAAGGAATAGTAAAGCGTCTTCCACGAAACACCATCAGACTGTCACTACATTCATATGGCAGTTTCACTCTAACGTTTCAAGTAAAATGAACTTGCATACGTCCCGGTTATTACAATCTAAAAAAACTCATATGATAATGGTTTCAATTCACATGTCTTTCTCTGCACCCTCTTCTGTAAAAAACTGCAATCAAAAGCTTGTTCTTGCATCCATAATAACAATAATAGTCCGATAACTTGAACCAAGCTCTTAAACAAGCCATCATTTAGGAGGGGGTTAAATCTGCGATGTGATCCATATAAATCTGAACAACTTTAAGGGCCATAAATAAAATACAACTACATAGAAAACAATTATTCTATTACTAAAAGTTTTGGTTACTTTTCAACATAATCACTGAGACATTTATCGTACCTGTGCACAAGCTTTGCAACACCCGCTTCAAAAAATGTTGCCGCGGCCAATGATTTCAAATGAGCAGCATTGACGTTGTTTTGAAGATCTTGGTACTTTACGACGTTTGCGGAGAGCCATTCAAAACAAACGAAGAGGAATGCTAACTTGAGGAATTGTGTTGATCCATGACAACGCTCGTCCACACAACCCATCGGCTCCTTGAACAATTTCAATGGGACGATCATCCGCCGTACAGTCCTGACCTGGTACCCAGCGACTTTCACCTTTTCCCTGAACTGAAGACGTGGCCAGTAGGGCAGCAGTTTCAAGCCAACCAAGATCTTCAAAACAACACAGATGTAGAGAAAGTCATGTGAATGGAACACATCAGGTTTTTTTATGCAACATTATACAACAATATACACTAAAAGATGCCATCTATCTACATTACAAGTCCTCATAAATATTCCTTTTCTAATCTGTTGCTACATAACACAGAGTGATTTATGTAGAACTGACACATTTCTTTCTTTAATTATTCCGTTGGAAATCCATCCAATGACCCAATTTTAGCACCAAATTAAGCAGCATATTCTGGAGTTTCGATTTCCTATCACTAGATGCGCAGATGTTTATATTTTATTCCTAATTGCATTGTTGGCAGCTGTTTTGACATGTTGTTCTTGTAGTCAACGTGAAAAACCAGTACGATGTAGAGCTGAGTCAATGATTTTTTCAGCAAGATGGCGCTACATGCCATACATCAAATGAACCTAATTGCAAGTTTCTTTTGACGACCAGATAATTTCCTGTGGCCACCCAGATCTCCAGATTTGACATTGCTGAACTTGTTTCTATGGGGTTACTTAAAGGTCAGGGTTTACGCCACTCGTCCCCAGACATTGGACGATCTGAAGCACGAGCTATTGACAACAGTCCTCCAGTACTCCGTGCTGAGTTATGACATTTTCAACATTTGCTATAGAGGTAAATAATCTCCCAAATTCCTCTACAATTTAGGTACAATAAGTTGTCGCTAGCATAACACGTTTTGAAACAAGAAATGTGTCAGCTCTATATAACTCACCCTGTACTTTGTGAGACGCGGCGTCACTTCCCCCCACTCTCACACCTCTTTCTCTCTACATACACAAATCACATTGTCGGCGTGACGAAATTAAATGCTTTACTACTACATAAAGTTCAAACTTTGCCTTCGGCTTATTTATATCGCAACTGTATGTAAAAAAGCTTATTCTTCTATTTGCTTCATGATAATCAAGATAAACATTATCAGAAATTGTCTTATTACTTGCTTCCTTGTAAGTAGAACCGAAATAAGGGAGTGCCATAGTTTAAAGTGACAGTCAAAAGCTGGTTGCTATGTCACTGATGTTCCTTTGTTTGTATGGACAGGAATTGACAAATTCGAAGCTCAAACTAAGAACAAGGAATATCTAAAAAACGATCAACTCCTTGAAAAAATGTATACAACATAAATTGCGTGTTTTAATGTGTCTACATGTTTTGTGTAGTAAGTTTTTTTCCATCTCTTACGGTTTAGCACTTATGCAAAATTCCGTAAAATTCACCCAGAATAAAGTAGTCTTCAGAGGCTATTCCCAGAAAATTCAAGATATACATTTTATTTGTTAGGTAAATGCCTTTAATATACGATATCTTTTATCAAAATCGTTAGTCATTTTTCAGAAAATCAAAAATTTCGAAAAAAGTTCCATGTAAAAGGTAGTTTGGGGTGCGGGTATATTTCTTAAAATCTTCGAGTCGTATCCCTGGAATATACTAAACTTAAATACCAAGTTTGGTATTTTAGCGACTTTTGGTTTTTGAGTTATCGTGTCCACAGACACATGGACACACCGATATTCAGACACGCGCACACAGACCTTTTTCTGAAAATGCCTTTTTTGGATATCGGGAACCCTAAAATATATATTTCCGGTGAAATCTCGGTATCGAATTTTTTGGTGGAGTGTAATACCTTCTCTATACACTATGTACATAGTACGTGTAGAGAAAGTAAAAATTAGCAGAAATAGTCTTATTACTGCTTCTTTGTAAGTAGAAGTGAAATAAGGGAGCACCCTAGGCAAAATCGACAGTCAAATGTTTCAAAATGTAGTTGCTATGGGATTGAATTGCGTTTCTTTGTGTGGCCAGGGGTTGACGAGTTCCCGTATGAGAAAACGTTTAAAACTCAAACCAATAACAAGGAATATCTCGAAAACGGTCAATCGCAGGACAAAATGTATATGACCTAAATTGCGTGTTTCAATGAGCTCTACATTTTTTGTTACATTTAGTTTTTGTCTATCTCTTATGGTTTAGTAATTATACAACATTCAGAAAAAGTCATCCGCAATTAAGAGAGCTTTTCGGAGATTGTTCCAAGATATGCATTTTAATTGTCATGTAAATATGCAAGGGATGTTAGTGGCATTTTTGAGAAAATCAAAATATTCGAAGTTATTTCCATGAAAAGGGTAGTTTGGGTCGGGGGGACTTTCTTGAAAACCGTATCGTATCCTCGGAAGACAGTGAAGTTAAATATCAAGATTCGTATTTAACGAACTTTTCGTTTATGAGGTATGGTGCCCATAGATTTTTCTATTTACTTCATGCTAATCGATAAAAAATTAGCAGAAACAGTCTTATTACTTGCTTCCTTGTAAGAAGAAGTGAAATAAGGGAGTACCATAGGTTAAATAGATAGTCAACTGTTTTAAAATGTGGTTGCTATGAGATTGAAATCCGTTTCATTGCGTGGCCAGGAGTTGACAAGCTCCCGTATGAGAAAAGTTCCAAGTATTTTAAAACTGAAACCAATAACAAGAAATATCTCGAAAACGGTCAACTCCAGGAAAAAACGAGTATGACATAAATTGTTCGTTTTATCGCCATCTGCATTTTTAGTGTAATGCGTTTTTGTCTATCTTTGACGGTTTTCCATTCATTCAGAATAAAGAGGTCTCCAAAGGCTATTCACAGAACATTTTATTTCTCATGTAAATGTCTTATGCATAAAAGATTTTAATGAATATTGTTAGTGGCAAACATTTTCGAAATTGTTTTCATGTAAAGAGTAGTTTGGGGGTGGGGGAACTTTATTGAAAATCGTACCGCATCATTGGAAGACAGGTTTGCCCATAGATTTTTCTAAAATGCTTTCTGTTCAGATTCAGGGGCTCCCAAAATATGTATTTCCGGTGAAATCTCGTTATCGAATTTTTGGGTCAAAATCAAGATATACTACGTTTTGTCACGTAAATATCTTTAAGACCACTCGCCTCGCATCCATGTGACCAGGGTTCAATCCCAAGTGTCCGCATTTGGGATTTGTGATGTACGAAACAGGAACTTTTCTCTGGGTCCTTTGGTTTCCCCCGCCACTAATTCCACCACCTGCTACATCATCACTTTTGCTTACACCTCATAAGATGCCCTTGCTCACGCTCATGCTTGGCTGTGGGTAGACCCCTCGTAACATGTTCTCCATTCTGTGGTTTCTGCCGCTGGCTCCTCGACAGACTTCTGACCCCTAGACATCAGACTGAGAGGTGTCAGTGCTAAATGCGGGCAGGGTAAGCCGTCTATGAAACGCAACGAAATGTCTTTAATGTACGATATTTTAATCAAAATCGTTAGACATTTTTGAGAAAATCAAAATATTCGAAAAAAAGTTCCATGTAAAGGGTAGTTTGGGGTGCGGGTATTTAACTCAAAACCTTCGTGTCGCATTCCTGGAAGATGATGAACTTAAATACCAAGTTAGGTATTTTACCGACTTTTCGTATTTCAGTTATTGTGTACACAGGCACACGGACCTTTTTCTAAAAATGCCTTTTTTGTATACAGGGGACCCTAACAAGTGTATTTGCGGTGAAATCTCGGTATTGAGTTTTTGGATACAATAACAATACATTCTCTATACACTATGCATGTAGTACGTGTAGAGAAAGTATTATGGAAGCTAAGAATAACCAAGTTATTATAGGTACTACCCCGCCCTTGAATGAGTCAGCTCCCCACCACCAGACTGCGCCCTCAACACCAACCAGTTTTGTTTCCAGAAAAGTCAGCAATTTTTCTTGCATGTCTGCAGTGAAATTTATTTGGAAGTAAATTTTGCTGTTTCGTAATAACGTTAGCTCTGTCAAGGTCAGAGAGCGTTCATCTTCACAACTGACCTTTGACTTTACAACCTAACTCAACACTTTGGCTGAGAATCAGGTTTCGTCAAAACTCGTTCGATTGTATGCGTTCTGTGAGGCAGTGCACTCTTGTTTTCACGAGGACGCCTCAATGCATCAGGACAGTCTTTACTTTCTGCTGTCCGTAAACACCATGTACATGGTGTATAGAGAAGGTATTGTATTGCACCCAAAAATTCAATACCGAGATTTCACCAAAATACATGTTTTGAGACCCCCTGAATCCAAGAAAAACATATATCTCTGTGGACAACATACCTCAAAAAGGAAAAATTGAGAAAGATTAGCAGATATAGTCTTATTACTTGCTTCCTTGTAAGTACACGTGAAATAAGTGAGTACCATAGGTTAAAAAAATGTAAATGTCGTGTTATTTATGGACGCTCTTTAACTACTGTCGTTCTCAGTGTCCCATTCTATACTGGGCGTGAAGATCACTTAATTTTGTTCAGAGGCCTCTCTATCAGGCTTGAGGTTCTTTAACTGCTGTGGTTCTCATTGTCCCATTCTATACTGGGCGTGAAAGATCACTTAATTTTGCTCAGAGGCCTCTCTATCAGGCTTGAGGTTCTTTAACTGCTGTGCTTCTCAGTGTCCCATTCTATACTGGGCGTGAAAGACCACTTAATTTTGCTCAGAGGCCTCTCTATCAGGCTTGAGGTTCTTTAACTGCTGTGGTTCTCAGTGTACCATTCTATACTGGGCGTGAAAGACCACTTAAATTTGTTCAGAGGCCTCTCTATCAGGCTTGAGGTTCTTTAACTGCTGTGGTTCTCAGTGTACCATTCTATACTGGGCGTGAAAGACCACTTAATTTTGTTCAGAGGCCTCTCTATCAGGCTTGAGGTTCTTTAACTGCTGTGGTTCTCAGTGTTCCATTCTATACTGGGCGTGAAACATCCCTCAATATAACTCAGAGGCCTCTCTATCAGGCTTGAGGTTCTTTAACTGCTGTGGTTCTCAGTGTACCATTCTATACTGGGCGTGAAAGACCACTTAATTTTGCTCAGAGGCCTCTCTATCAGACTTGAGGTTCTTTAACTGCTGTGGTTCTCAGTGTCCCATTCTATACTGGGCGTGAAAGATCACTTAATTTTGTTCAGAGACCTCTCTATCAGGCTTGAGGTTCTTTAACTGCTGTGGTTCTCAGCGTCCCATTCTATACTGGGTGTGAAAGATCACTTAATTTTGTTCAGAGACCTCTCTATCAGACTTGAGGTTCTTTAACTGCTGTGGTTCTCAGTGTCCCATTCTGTACTGGGCGTGAAAGACCACTTAAATTTGCTCAGAGGCCTCTCTATCAGACTTGAGGTTCTTTAACTGCTGTGCTTCTCAGTGTCCCATTCTATACTGGGTGTGAAAGATCACTTAATTTTGCTCAGAGGCCTCTCTATCAGGTTTGAAGTTCTTTTACGACACCGGACCCACGACTTTACTCCGCTTCCGAAGGAAGTCATGCTAAGGATTTTTACGCCCGAAAAAATCCATCGTCCTCCACCGGGTTTGAACCTGCGACCTTGGGTATATGAAGTTAGCATGGTAACCATGGAGGGCGACCCATAGGTTAAAGTAATAGTCAAAAGCTGGTTGCTATGTGACTGAAGTTCCGTTGTTTGTATGGACAGCAGTTGACAATTTCCTGTCTGAGAAAAGTTTAAATATTTTAAAGCTAAAACAAACAACAAGGAATATCTAAAAAAAAAAAAAAAAAAAAAAAAAAAAAAAAAAAAAAAAAAAAAAAACATATAATATAAATAGTGTGTTTTATCGTCATCTACATTTTTTGTGTGGTAAGTTTTAGTCTATGTATTACGGTTTACTAGCTATGTCAAATTCAATAAAAATCATCCAGAATATAATGGTCTTCAGAGACTATTCCCAGAAAATTCAATATATACATTTTATTTGTCAGGTAAATATCTTTAACATACGATATGTTAATCAAAATCGTTAGAGCCATTTTTGAGAAAACGAAAAGTTTCAAAACTTTTTCCATGTGAAGGGTAGTTGAAGTGGGACACCTTCGTATCGCATCCCTGCAAGATACTGAACTTAAATACCAAGTTTGGTATTTAATGGTCTTTTCGTTTTTGACCTATGCTGCCCACAGACACACATTCACTCAGAGACAGGCAAACAGATTCACACACGGACATTTTTCTAAAAATGCTTTTTTGTATTCAGGGTGTCTTAAAACATGTATTTCCGGTGAAATCTTGGTATTGAATTGTTAGGTACATTACAACACCTTCGCTATACACTATGTACATATTACGTGTAGAGAAAATGTCAGTGTGTGTGTCTGTGTGACCGTTATAAATACTAAACTTGGTAGTCCTTTCATGGAACCTTTTTTGGAAATGTTGATTTTCTTAAACATGGCTCTAGCCATTTTGATTAAAATATTGTATATTAAAGATATTTACTTGCCAAATAAAATGTTTATCCTGGATTTTCTGGGAATAGCTTCTGAAGACTACTTTAATCTGGATGAATTTTACTGAATTTTGTATAACTGCTAAACCGTAAGAGATGGACAAAAACTTACCACACAAAAAATGTAGAGCACGTTAAAACACACAATTTATGCTATGTACATTTTTGTTGTAGAGTTGATCGTTTCCAATATATTCCGTATCATTTGTTTCAATTTTAAACTACTTAAACTTTTGTCTAACGGTGGGTCATATTACTTTCGTCTGTGTTTAGTTTACACCTGGCAAGAATTGAGAACGGAATTTCACATGTTAGTCGCACACATCAGGTTTTATGTATATAACGACTTTGTCTATATCTTAAGCTTTTCTAGATTTGGAAAAGTTAACCTGAATGGAGAAATATTCAGAGGTTATTTACAGAAAAGTCAAGATATACATTTCATTGGTCATGTATCTATCTTTAATATATGACATAATCAAAAATTTGAGAGCCATTTTTGAGAAAATCCACATTATTGAAAAGTTTTGCATATAAAGGTTAGTTTGGGGTTGGGGGATTTTCTTGAAAGTCTTCGTGCTGTATGCTTGGAGGATGCTGAATATACATATATATACTGAGTCTGGTATTTAACCGACTTTTCGTTTTTCAGTTATGCTGCCCACAGACACACGTGCGCGCGCGGACACACACACACACACACACACACACACACAGACCGATATATTTCTTATTTTTATTTAATTTATTTATTTATTTTTTTTGCTTTCTACACGTAAGATGCACATAATGTATAGAGAAGGTATTGTAATCTACCCAAAATCCGATACCGAGATTTCACCGGAAATACATGTTTTGGGTCCCCCTGAATCCAAAAGAAAACATTTCTGGGAAAAGGTCGAAGTGTGTGTGTGTGTGTGTGTGTGTGTGTGTGTGTGTGTGCGTGTCTGTGGGCAGCATAGCTCAAAAACGAAGAGTCCGTTAAATACCAAACTTGGTATTGAAGCTGAGTGTCTTCCAAGGATGCAACACGAAGATTTTCAAGAAAATCCCTCCACCCCCAACTACCCTTCACATGGAATACATTTAAAACGTTTAATTTTCCGAAACTTTGGTATAACGAATTTCATACATTTTAAGATATTTACATGACAAATACAATGTATATCTTCAATATTCTGGGAATAGCATCTGAAGACTTCTTTATTCTGGACGAAGTTTGTATAATGTAAACCGTAAGAGATACACAAAAAGTTACTTAATAGAAAATGTAGATCTCGTTCAAACACACAATTTGTGATATATATATTCTTGGAGTTGGCCGTTTTCAAAATAATACTTGTTTTTAGTTTTAGCTTTAAAAAACTTATAAATTTCTCATACAGGAATTTGTCAACAGCTGTCCATAGAAACAGAGGAACTTCAGTCACATAGCAACCAGCTTTTGACTATCACTTTAACCTATAGTAATCCCTTATTTCGCTTCTACTTACAAGGAAGCAAGTAATAAGACAATTTCTGCTAATGTTTAATCGATTAGTATTAAGTAGATAGAAGAATAAGCTTTTTAACAATAATTTGTTGCAGAGAAAGTGATGTGAATGGAACAGATCAGGTGTTTTTGTTTCAGAAAAGGTGATTTAGCGGTATGAAGACTTGAATGGACGGATTTCGGCGGTGACTGAACCAATGGCCTGCAGATGATGTAACAAGAAGACGATCTGTGATGTAACATGACCAGGTGGGTGGGTGGATACTCTGCCAGTATAAATATGGCGGCGGATCCGGCACATGTTACAGTAACCATGGTGACCGTCTATTGTTGGTGGCTCGCCTGCTGCTCCTGCATTGTTGCCGCTGAGGCATACTCAGGTGCGTCATCACATCAACTTTCTTATTCTTACAAGTAAATGCTTAACAATCTTGTTACGAATGAAAGTGTTTATTAAATTCTTTTAGAATGAAATTTGTAATTACTCACAATTATTAAACTTTTGCCATCTATAAAAAAAATGATGTGTTACACTCACATGACTTTCTCTAGCTGCTCTACAAAAGATTATTCTTCTTTCTACACAATGCTAATCGAGATAAACATTTGCAGAATGTTCTTATTACTTAGTTCCTTATAAGTAGAAGGCAACTAAAGGAATGTGCTATGCTAAAGTGATAGTCAAATGTTTTAAAAGCTGTCGTTATGCGATTGTCATTGCAAATCGCTTCTTTGCTTGGCCAGGAGTAGAACAGAAGAAAAACGGACACTTCCTGTCTGAGAAAAGTATAAGTACTTCACAATTGAAACTAATAACAAGGAATACCTCGAAAATGGTAAGCTCCACGAAAAAAATTATTATGACATAGCTTGTGATTTAATAAGATCTACAATTTTTGTGTAGCAAGTTTTTGTTTATCTCTTACGGTTTACCAATTATACCAAAATTCATCCAATATAAACAGGTCTTTAGAAGCTATTCCCAGAAAATCCAAGATATACATTTTATTTGTGATGGCAGTGCCTTTAATATGTGATATTTTAATCAAAATCGTTACAGCTATTTTTAAGAAAATCAAACTTTTCGAAAAAGGTTCCATGTAAAGCGTAGTTAGGGTTGAGGTTATTTTCTTGAAAATCTTCGTGTCGCATCCTTGGAAGATACCAAACCTAAATAGCAAGTTTGGTATTTATTTTTTGAGCTATGCTTTCCGCAGGCGCAACTATATGCGCGCACACACGGACCTTTTTATAAAAAATATTTTTTTGACTTAGGGGATTTCAAAACGTATATTTCCGGTGAAATCTCGGTATCGAATTTTCGTATGGAATACAACATTTTCTATATACATAGTACGTGTAAGAAAGTGATTAGGGACAAACATAGCATCTTTTCGCGTCTTTGAGCTATGCTTTCCACGGACAAACATGCATACGGCCTTCTTTCAAAAAAGAAAAATAGACTCAGGAACCTCAAGACATATATTTATGGTGAAAACTGACAGTGGAAATTCTGCTTGGAATGCTATATCTTCTCTACGTAATAATATGTACGTGGTAGTGAAGGTAAAAGTAAGAATTATTTAATGTGCTTTAAAAAATTTACCCAAATAATTAAAAACTAGGGAATCTTAAAATTTCTCGGTTGCATCCCTTAATTTTCAGAAGCTCTAAGTTAACAAAAACTAGTAACATAAGAAAACAGTTAGGAATAATATAAACATATATCAAATGTATATTTACTTTCTCTACAGGTATTAGTTTGTGTATTGTATTCTACCCAAAAATAGATACCGAGATTTCACCGGAAATATATGGTTTGGGACCCCGCATAAAAACACATTTTTAGAAAATCTGATGTGTTCCATTCACATGAATTTCTCTACATCTCTGCAACAAATTATTGTTAAAAAGCTAATGCTTATATTTACTTCATGATAATAGAGAAAAAATTCCTGTATGAGAAAAGTATAAGTTTTTCAAAGCTAAAACCGAAAACAAGGGATGTGTCAAAAACGATCAACTTGACGAAAAAAATATATATGTTACATAAACTATCTGTTTTAACATGCTCTACGTTTTTGTGTGGTAAGTTTTTGTCCATCTCTTATAGTTTAGCAGTTATACAAAATTCCGTAAAATGTATCCAGAATAAAGTAGTCTTCAGAGACTGTTCCCAGAAAATTCAAGATGTACATTTATTTGTCAGGTAAATATCTTTAATATATGACATTTTAATCAAAATCGTTAGACCCATTTTTGAAAAAATCAAAATCTTCGAAAAAGGTTCCATGTAAAGGGTAGTCGGGGGGTGGAAGGATTTTCTTGAAAATGTCCGTGTGTGTGCATGTCTGTGGACAGCATAGCTCAAAAACGAAAATTCCATTAAAAACCAAACTTGGTATGTAAGTTTGATATCTTCCAAAGATGCGACACGAAGATTTTCAAGAAAATCTCCACACTCCAAACTACCCTTTACATGGACAATTCTTAAAAAGTTCTCATTTTCTCAAAAGTAACGAACGATTTTGATTGAAATATGTTATATTTAAGGTATTTACATGGAAAATAAAATGTATATCTTGAATTTTCTGTGAATAGCTTTTAGAGACTAGTTTATTCTGCATAAGTGGTAAGAGATACTGCACAAAAAAAATCAAATCACGATAAAACTAACAAACTGTTCTGGAGTTGATCATTTCTGAGACTTTCCTTGTTTTTGGTTCAGCTTTGAAAATCTTATATTTTTCTTATATAGGAATTTGTCAACTCGTGTCCAAGCAAAGGAACTTCAGTCACATAGCAACCAGCTTTTGACTATCACTTTAACCTGTACTACTCCCTTATTTCACTTCTACTTACAAGGAATCAAGTAATAAAACTTTTTGCTAATTTTCTTTTTTCGATTGGCATAAAGTAAGTAGAAGCATAAGCTTTTTAATAATATTTTTGTAGAAATGTAGAGAAAGTCAAGTGAATGGAGCACATCATTTTTTAATTAAAGAATCACATTTAATATTTCGTGAACTAGAATAACATGCGGTTTCTGTTTCAGCTATAACTCCGTTACCGTTTGGAACGTTCCAGAAGAGTCACAGCAGTAGTTTCAGTAAGTAAACTTATATTATAATGTGCCACAAGGAGAAAGGTTTGTAATCCCGACTGATACATTAGAAAACATTCTATAGGACCGTTTAGGCCAGGAAGCCACTGAACATATACACATGTTTATATAAAGCTCTAGGGTTACAAAAACAACAGAATACACAATTTGCTTTTGAGGCCTGTACTATACTTAATGTGCTCCATAAAAACATATGTACTTCCCTTTTGCTAGCACAAATAAATAAAAAACCTTATGTGTTCCATTCACATGACTTTCTCTACATCTCTGCAACAAATTATTGTTAAAAAGCTTATCCTTCTATTTAGTTCATAATAATCGAGAAAAAGGTATCAGAACTACTACTTCCTTGTAAGTAGAAGCGAAATAAGGGAGTAGCATAGGTTAAAGTGATAGTCAAAAACTGGTTGCTAAGAAAAGTATAAGTTTTTCAAATCTGAAACCCAAAACAAGGATTGTCTAAAAAAAAAAAGATCAACTGCACGAAAAAAAATGTACATAACATTTTTTGTGTGGTAAGTTTTTGTCCACCTCTTACGGCTCAGCAGCTATGCAAAATTCCCTAAAATGCATCCAGAATGAAGAGGTATTCAGAGGCTATTCCCAGGAAATTCAAGATATACATTTTATTTGCCATGTAAATATGTTTAACATACGATATTTTAATCAAAATTGTTAGAGCTATTTTTGAGAAAATCAAAATCTTCGAAAAAAGATCCATGTAAAGGGTAGTTGGGGTTGGGGGAATATTTTGAAAATATTCGTGTCATATCCTTCGAAGATACCAAAATTAAATACCAAGTTTGGTATTTAACGCTCTCTTCGTTTTTTTTAGCTATGCTATCCACACACACACACACACACACACACACACACACACATACACACACACGGACCCTTTTCCAAAAATGCTTTTTCTGGATTCAGGGGAACCCAAAACGCGTATTTCCGGTGATATCTCGGTATGGAATTTTAAGTTGGAATACAATACCTTCTCTATACAGTATGTACATAGTACGTGTAGAGAAAGTAATTAGTGTTAAAATGTATAAATAAATATAATTTCATTATATGTAACACTAATGTAATGTCAGATAGTTTTCAAATTATCGATATAATAGTTACTAGTAGTAATTATATAAAACTAAAATATGTACTCTTCACAAATGTCAACAAATTACAATACATATTTACAAATATGTTATAGAATTTACAATTATGTACTAGAGTGTAAAATATCAAAGCATCAGGTTTTACAGACCTTGTGTCACTGATAAATACTAAAAAATTCCATTGTCTCATTCGTGCAAGTCAAACTATACATCAGTTTAATTTGAATATAAAACACACACAAAATGCAATACATTATAAATACAATGTTATTGTCAGACAGATTTGTCACATAAATATTCATCTACAGAGTAAAATTATTTATTGCAAAGGGAAGCCCCCAAATTGCCAACTTAACATTTTCTTTGAGATTACTGGGGAGAACATTAAATATCTTGACTGTTTCATAATATACACCTTCCTGAAGATAGAATTGGGACGATGAATATGTCTTTAAAGGTCGGTTTCACAGTTTAAACTTTGCGACTTTCACAGGCACGAATCGCTTCACCAAGTGCAGGGGACTTTTGGCATCATATTAACACTCGCTAGATGGCAGCAGAAGCCAAATACTGAAACAATTCACTCAAGGCATAGAAATGATGGTTTTTTCACGCCACTAATACTCCAGTCGAAGTCTGACTCACGACTCACCAACACGTACTGTGTATTGCATTCCACCCAAAAGTTCAATACCGCAAATACATGTTTTAGCACCTCCTGAACCAAAACAAAAGCCTGTGGGCAGTCCGTCAAATACCAAATTTGGTATCTTCCAAGGATGCGATACGAAGATTTTCATGAAAATCCCCCTCCCCACACCAAAACCACCCTTTACATGGAAAAATGTTTTTCTCAAAAATGACTCCAACGATAGTGACTAAAAAAACACGTATTAAAGGCTTTTTCATCGCAATAAAATGTACATCTTGAATTTTCTGAAGTGCCGTTTATTCTGGATGAATGTTGCCTCACTAGTAAGCCATAAGAGACAGACAAAAAATGCACATCTCTTTAAAATACACAATTTATGTCATGTACATTATTTTTCGTGGAGTTGATCGTTTTCGAGCTACTCGTCATTGGTTTGAGTTTTAAAATACTTAAACTTTTCTGGTACGGGAACTTGTCAACTCCTGGCCACGCAAACAAACGGATTTCAGTCCCATAGCAACCACACTTTAAAACATTTGACTGTCTGTTTATCCTAGTGTATTCCCGTATTTCCCTTCCACTTAAAAAGCTTATGCTTCTATTTACTTCATGCTAATCGAGAATAAATTAGCAGATATAGTCTTATTACTTGCTTCCTTGTAAGTAGAAGTGAAATAAGGGAGTACCATAAGTTAAAGTGATAGTCAAAAGTTAGTTGCTCTGTGACTGAAGTTCCTTTGTTTGTATGGAAGCAATTGACAAATTCCCGTATGAGAAAAGTAAGTTTTTAACAGTGAACCAAAAAACAAGGAATATCCCAAAAACGATCAACTCCACCAAAAAATGTATATTACATAAATTGTGTGTTTTAATGTGCTCTACATTTTTTGTGTTGTAAGTTTTTATCCATTTCTTACGGTTTAGCAGTTATGCAAAATTCCGTAAAATTCGTCCAGAATAAAGTATTCTTCATAGCATATTCCCAGAAAATTCAAGATATACATTTTATTTGTCAGGTAAATATCTTTAGCATACGATATTTTAATCAAAATCGTTAGAGCCATTTTGAGAAAATCAAAATTTTCGAAAAAAGTTATATGTAGGTAAAGCGTAGTTTGGGGTGGGGACATTTTTCTAAAAATCTGCGTGTCGCATCCCTGAAAGATAGTAAACTTAAATACCAAGTTTGGTATTTTACCCACCTTTTGTTTTTGAGTTATCGTGTTCACAGGCACACAGACACACGGACTTTTTTTTTTTTTTTTCTGAAAATGCTTTTTTGGATACAGGAGACCCTGAAACATATATTTCCGGTGAAATCTCGGTATCGAATTTATGGGTGGAGTGCAATACCTTCTCTATACACTGTGTACATAGTGCGTATAGAGAAAGTAAAAATGAAAAGACCGTTAAAAACCAAACTTGGTATTTAAGTTTCATATCTTCCAAAGATACGAAACGAAGAATCTCGAGGAAATCCCGCCTCCCCAAACTACCCTTTACAAGGAAAAAATGTCGAAATGTTTGATTTTCTCAGAACTGGCTCTAACGATTTTGATTAAAATACCGTATATTAAAGATATTTACATGACAAATAAAATATATATCTATAATTTTTTGGTAATAGCCTCTGAAGACTACTTTATTGTGAATGAATTTAATGGATTTACGCATAACAGCTAAACGATAAGAGATGGACAAATACTTACTCAACAGAAAATGTAGAGCACATTAAAACAAACAATATATGTTATACACATTTTTTCTTGGAGTTGGTCGTTTTTAAGATATTCCTTGTTTTTTATTTCAGTTTTGAAAAACTTATACTTTTCTCATGCAGGAATCTGTCAACTCGTGTCCATACAAACAAAGTAATTTCAGTCACATAGCCACCAGCTTTTGACTATCACTTTAACCTATGGTACTCCCTTATTTCCCTTCTATTTACAAGGAAGCAGGTAATAAAACTATTTCTGCTAATTTTTTCTCGATTAGCATGAAGCATAAGCTTGTTAATAATAATTTGTTACAGAGATGTACAGAAAGTATGTGAATGGAGCAGATCGTGGATCGCGACGCTTTGAAATGGGAGGCGTTGACAGAATAAGCTGAGTGTTTATGTTTGTAAATTTATAGTTTCTGAATCTTTATAACCACAAAAAACTTTTAATTTGGAATAATTTTACACGCATTTCTGTGTGTCATTCATGAACGGTTTTCACACTGCAGTTGTTATGGACTTATTGTGCGTCAGATAGAATGATAGGAGAGTGTTAACGACGGGCAGCCGAACAGGTCTGCGGCGAAAGAGCTGCCCTAACATAGTCCAAGCAGTTCTTCATCTCGACGCGGGGAGCTCTGGAAGCCTGTCTACCGGGCCTGACCGAACCCCCTGGGTCCTACAGACGACTACAGCGCTACCCCGCCGCCTATTTCCAAATTGACACTTGAAACCCTGAAAGAGACGGTTGGTTAAAATGTAAATGAAGTGAAGGAACAGGCAGAAAACACCTCAGCATTCGCCTACTGATTTAGAACACCGAAAAACCCATGGGTTTGGGAATTTGACCGCAGGAATCGAACACACGACCTCATGAATGCCAGTCCTACACGAAATGGTAGACATGTCTAGCTTGGTACAAGCATTTGTTATTTGTAAATTGTAAACATTGTAAAGCAGGCCTTAGTGAGGATTTCCAAGGGAAGGGATCTTACTACAATGTGCGCACATTTTCTTGGGCGCTCGATGACACACATTCTTTCGGTAGGTTTCGCGCAATTTCTAAATTAGATCAGAGCGACATCATTTGGACACGAAGTGCGCTATACATCCTGATAGTGATTTCAATACTAAGGCTTCATTCTGTCTGTGCATCCCACACGATGTGTTTCCTTTAATACGAGGGTTGGGGCAAAAGTCATGGCAACTATTTCTTTTCTTGAAAATACCAGTCTGGTTGGAAAATGTGACATATCCAGACGAAAGGACAAGGTGTTAACCACATGTGTGGACAATGAATATCATAACACACTAATTTATTACGGTAGTATACAGGGCAATACGGCCTTCACAACACAGTACACATACAGTTGCCATGACAAACCTGGGCCTCAAAGTATTCCCCTGCTACAGTCACCACACGCTGCCAACCATGTGGGAGGTGCTGAATACCAACTTCCGCAGCATTTGCCGCACAATGTGTGAATCGGGTCATCTGTTCGCGCACAGCATTAGTAATGTCCTCTCATGTTGCAAACCGCCTACCACGTAGTGGTTCCTTAATCTTTCGAATGAGAGCAAAGTCACAAGGCGAAATGTCGGGAGAGTACGGTGGGTGCTCCAATTCTTCCCATCCCCAACGTCGCAGTAGCTGCCCTCCACACTCAGCTTTAGGTGGTGCCACAAGATCAGAACATTTCTCCCAACTTACCTGTCGTACCAAGAAGTCCCTGTGCGGTCACTGTTCTACCATGTGGAACAAAGTGGCAAACACTGACACCCTTGACGTCATACGCGACGATCACCATCAATTTGATTGGGGAAGGATTCTTACGGAACTTCAGCCTGCTTGGTGATCCAGCATGTCGCCAGTCCGCGGACTGACGTTTCAGTTTTCTGGTTCGTATGCCCTGGCCCAAAATTTATCGATGGCGATTATTCGTGACAAGAATTGATCGCCGTCCTGTTGCCAGCGTGCAAGGTGGTCGGAGCACATTGCATAGCGCACCCAACTTTGAACCTCCGTCAGTGCATGCGGTACCCACCACGATGCGATTTTGCGTAGTTGCAGCTCATTATGCAATATCCTGTGGACGGCGCGTTTCTCGATGCCACTTGCCCTCTCTAACTCCAGTAGCATCCATCGTCTGTCTTCATCCAGGAGCTGCTCGTTGACGGCACGTGCCACGTCGGTCCGCACACTGACAGGTCCTCCCGAACGTTGCTCATCACTGGTTGACACACGTCCTTGCTGAAACTTTCCTACCCACCGTGCTACTGTACGGTATGGTAGGGCATTGTTCCCGAGGGCTTCCACTAATTCACTGTGACATTCCAACGCATTTCTCCCTCGGAGAACGGCTATTTTAATGTAAGCTCGCGGGTTACTGCCATCCCGCACGACACTCACCATCTGACTGATTTCACAGCCCTCGCTGCGCTACTACCAGCTATCACAGAGCCATCTGTTATTCTGCATACACACTATGCCTGCAGAGCTTACATATGACACTCATATACGTTTGTGATCCGTTCACATATCTACAAGAAAGAAAAAAACTAGTTGTCATGACTTTTGCCCCAACCCTCGTATATTCACCAGAATGGTCTCGTAGAGAAGAGTTCTTTGGTTGACAAGTGAGCTCTAGTCACTTGTCCTAGCCCACGTTTACCCGTAAAACTAGTGCCCAAGAAAAGGTACGCACAAACAGATTCAACAGATGCATTATCTCGTGATGAACTGTTACAGGCAGTTCCAGCTCCAGCTCCAGCTCCAGCTCCAGCAGCGAGTTCTACAACTACACTGGAACCAATGCTGGAGCAGCGAACCCGACTGCAGCGTTTGGATCTCTTCTGTCAGGCAGTTACGCGGGAAGCTATGCCGGAGGAGTTCCAGGATTTGGAGGGAATTTTGCCAGCAGCGGGGGCTATTCTGGAACCGGCCCAAGCAATATTCCAGGATCAGCTGCTCTAAACCAGATCAACGAGGTCCTCAAATCAGGCTTGGGCTCTCATGGAGGTTACGGAAGTTCCTATGGTCTTGGTAGTGGGAGCACAGCGTTTGGAACGCATGGGGGTTCTTTTGGTTCCGGAGCGGGATATGGAAGCTCCAGTGTATTTGGCACCAACAAAGGAGCATCAGGATTCAGCTCTGTTAATCAAATAGGAGGAATAGGATCCTCGAATGATGGCAAGATATCAGCGGGGGTGGGAACTTCCGGGGGTTCTAGTATTTTCGGCACTAGTAAAGGAACAATTACTGGGAACACAGGAACTCAGTTCGGATCTTCTTTTGCAGCAGGTAGGAAGGATACAGGGTCAGCTTTTGGAAACGGGGCTCTAGGCATTTCAGGTTCAAGTAAAGGACCAGGTTTCGGTATTGCAGCAGAGATTTCCCAATTTGGTTCAGGGTTAGGAACTAGTGCAGGATCATCCGGAATTGGTGGTAGTCTTGGTGCTGGAAAAGGGTCAGGATCTGGTTTTGGTACAGGATCTGGATTCGGAAATACAGCAGCTAAACTAGGTGGTTCAGGATTTGGAGCTGGCGTGGGATCATCAGGACTTGGTGGTAGTTTTGGTGCCGGGAAAGGTTCAGGAGTTGCCTTTAGTACAAGTTTGGGAACTGGAGGTTCAGCAGCATCATCTGGTGGTTCAGGATTTGGTGCTGGAGCAGGATTATCAGGAACTGGTGGTAGTTTTGGGGCCGGAAAAGGGTCAGGATCTGGTTTTGGTACAGGATCTGGATTCGGAAATACAGCAGCTATCCTAGGTGGTTCAGGATTTGGAGCTGCCGTGGGATCATCAGGACTAGGTAGTAGTTTTGGTGCCGGGAAAGGTTCAGGAGCTGGCTTTGGTACAAGTTTGGGAACTGTAGGTTCAGCAGCATCATCTGGTGGTTCAGGATTTGGTGCTGGAGCAGGATTATCAGGAACTGGTGGTAGTTTTGGGGCTGGAAAAGGGTCAGTATCTGGTTTTGGTACAGGATCTGGATTCGGAAGTACAACAGGTTCCCTAGGTGGATCAGGATTTGGAGCTGGTGTGGGATCATCAGGACTTGGTGGTAGTTTTGGTGCCGGGAAAGGTTCGGGAGCTGACTTTGGTGCAAGTTCAGGATCAGGTGGTTCAGGATTTGGAGCTGGCGTGGGATCATCAGGACTTGGTGGTAGTCTTGGTGGCGGGAAAGGTTCAGGAGCTGGCTTTGGTACAAGTTCAGGATCTGGAGGTTCAGCAACTTCATCAGGTAGTTCAGGATTTGGAGCTGGATCGGGATCATCAGGAATTGGTGGTAGTTTTGGTGCTGGGAAAGGTTCAGGAGCTTCCTTTAGTACAAGTTCAGGATCTGGAGGTTCAGCAACTTCATCAGGTAGTTCAGGATTTGGAGCTGGATCGGGATCATCAGGACATGGTGGTAGTTTTGGTGCCGGCAAGGGTTCAGGGTCTGGTTTTGGTGCAAGTTCAGGATCAGGTGGTTCAGGATTTGGAGCTGGCGTGGGATCATCAGGACTTGGTGGTAGTTTTGGTGCCGGGAAAGGTTCAGGAGCAGGCTTTGGTACAAGTTCAGGATCTGGAGGTTCAGCAACTTCATCAGGTAGTTCAGGATTTGGAGCTGGCCTGGGATCATCAGGACTTGGTGGTAGTTTTGGTGCCGGGAAAGGTTCAGGAGCACCATTTGGTACAAGTTCAGGATCTGGAGGTTCAGCGACTTCATCAGGTAGTTCAGCATTTGGAGCTGACTTGGGAGCATCAGGACTTGGTGGTAGTTTTGGTGCTGGGAAAGGTTCAGGAGCTGCCTTTGGTACAAGCTCGGGATCAGGAGGTGCAGCAGTTTCCCTAGGTGGTTCAGGATTTGGAGCTGGATCGGGTTCATCAGGAACTGGTGGTAGTTTTGGTGCCGGCAAGGGTTCAGGGTCTGGTTTTGGTGCAAGTTCAGGATCAGGTGGTTCAGGGTTTGGAGCTGGCGTGGGATCATCAGGACTTGGTGGTAGTTTTGGTGCCGGGAAAGGTTCAGGAGCTGGCTTTGGTACAAGCTCGGGATCAGGAGGTTCAGCAGTTTCCCTAGGTGGTTCAGGATTTGAAGCTGGGTCGGGATCAACAGGAACTTCTAGTGGTAACTTTGGGGCCGGCAAGAGTTCAGGGTCTGGTTTTGGTACAAATTCGGAAACAGGTGGCTCAGGCTTTGGAGGTGGAGCGAGTTTATCAGGAACTGGTGGTAGTTTTGGGGCCGGAAAAGGTTCAGGAGCTGCCTTTGGTACAAGCACAGGATCCGCCGGTTCAGGATTTGGAGCTGGCGTGGGTTTATCAGGAGCTGGTGGTAGTTTTGGGGCCGGGAAAGTTTCAGGAACTGGCCTTGGTGCAAGTTCGGGATTAGGAGGTTCAGCAGGTTCATTAGGTGGTTCAGGATTTGGAGCAGGCGCGGGTTCATCAGGAACCGGTGGTAGTTTTGGTGCCGGGATAGGTTCAGGAGCTGGCTTTGGTACAAGTTTTGGAACTGGAGGTTCAGCAGCAGCATCTGGTGGCTCAGGATTTGGTGCTGGAGCAGGATTATCAGGAACTGGTGGTAGTTTTGGGGCTGGAAAAGGGTCAGCATCTCGTTTTGGTACAGGATCTGGATTCGGAAGTACAGCAGGTTCCCTAGGTGGATCAGGATTTGGAGCTGGCTCGGCATCATCAGGACTTGGTGGTAGTTTTGGTGCTGGGAAAGGTTCAGGAGCTGCCTTTAGTACAAGTTCAGGATCTGGAGGTTCAGCAGCTTCGTCAGGTAGTTCAGGATTTGGAGCTGGATCGGGATCATCCGGACTTGGTGGTAGTTTTGGTGCCGGGAAAGGTTCAGGAGCTGCCTTTGGTACAAATTCGGGATACGGAGGTGCAGCAGTTTCCCTAGGTGGTTCAGGATTTGAAGCTGGATCGGGATCATCAGGAACTGGTGGTAGTTTTGGGGCCGGCAAGGGTTCAGGGTCTGGTTTTGGTACAAATTCAGGATCAGGTGGCTCAGTCTTTGGGGGTGGAGCGGGTTCATCAGGAACTGGTGGTAGTTTTGCGGCCGAGAAAGGTTTAGGAGCTGACTTTGGTACAAGCTCAGGATCAGGCAGTTCAGCAGGTTCACTAAGCGGTTCAACATTTGGTGCTGGAGCTGGATCATCAGGAGCTGGTGGTAGTTTTGGGGCCGGAAAAGGTTCAGGAGCTGCCTTTGGTACAAGCTCAGGATCAGGCGGTTCAGGATTTGGAGCTGGCGTGGGTTCATCAGGAGCTGATGGTAGTTTTGCGGCTGGGAAAGGTTCATTAACTGGTTTTGGTACAAGCTCAGGATCAGGCGGTTCAGGATTTGGAGCTGGCTCGGGATCATCAGGACTTGGTGGTAGTTTTGGTGCTGGGAAAGGTTCAGGAACTGGCCTTGGTGCAAGTTCGGGATTAGGGGGTTCAGCAGGTTCATTAATTAGTTCAGGATTTGGAGCTGGGTCAGGATCATTAGGAACTGGTGGTAGTTTTGGGGCCGGGAAAGGTTCAGGAGCTGGCTTTGGTGCAAGCTCAGGATCAGGCAGTTCAGCAGGTTCATTAGGTGCTTCAGTATTTGGAGCTGGAGCGGGTTCATCAGGAACTGGTGCTAGTTTTGGGGCCGGGAAAGGTACAGGAGCTGGTTTTGGTACAAGCCCAGTTTCAGGCGGTTCAGCAGGTTCCTTAAGCGGTTTAGCATTTGGTGGAGGAGCGGGATCATCGGGAACTGGTGGCAGTTTTGGAACCGGAAAAGATTCAGGAGCTGGTTTTGGTACAAGTTTTGGATCAGCAGGTTCAGCAGCTTCATCAGGTGGTTCAGCATTTGGTGCTGGAGCGGGTTCATCAGGAAAGTATGGTACTTTTGGGGCCGGGAAAGGTTCGGCTGCTGAGTTTGGTACAAGTTCAGGATCTGGAGGTTCAGCGGGTAAAATAGGCGGTTCAGCATTTGGTGCTGGAGCTGGATCATCAGCAACTGGTGGTGGTTTTGGGGCCGGGAAAAGTTCGGCTGCTGGCTTTGGAACAAGTTTTGGATCAGGAAGTTCAGCAGGTTCCCTAGGTGGTTCAGCATTTGGTGCTGGAGCAGGATCATCAGCAACTGGTGGTAGTTTTGGGGCAGGGAAAGGTACAGGAGCTGGTTTTGGTGCAAGTTCGGGAATTGGTGGTTCAGCAGGTTCATTAGGTGGTTCAGGATTTGGAGCTGGCACGGGATCATCAGGAACTGGTGGTAGTTTTGCCGCCGGGAAAGGTTCAGGAGCTGCTTTTGGTACAAGCTCAGGATCAGGCGGTTCAGCGTTTGGTGCTGGAGCTGGATCATCAGGAACTGGAGGTAGTTTTGCGGCCGGAAAAGGTTCAGGAGCTGGTTTTGGTACAAGTTTTGGATCAGCAGGATCAGCAGCTTCATCAGGTGCTTCAGCATTTGGTGCTGGAGCTGGTTCATCAGGAAAGTATGGTACTTTTGGGGCCGGGAAAGGTTCGGCTGCTGACTTTGGTACAAGTTCAGGATCTGGAGGTTCAGCAGGTTCACTAGGCGGTTCAGCATTTGGTGCTGGAGCTGGATCATCAGCAACTGGTGGTGGTTTAGGGGCCGGGAAAGGTTCGGCTGCTGGCTTTGGAACAAGTTTTGGATCAGGAAGTTCAGCAGGTTCCCTAGGTGGTTCAGCATTTGGTGCTGGAGCAGGATCATCAGCAGCTGGTGGTAGTTTTGGGGCAGGTAAAGGTACAGGAGCTGGTTTTGGTGCAAGTTCGGGAATAGGTGGTTCAGCAGGTTCATTAGGTGGTTCAGGATTTGGAGCTGGCACGGGATCATCAGGAACTGGTGGTAGTTTTGGCGCCGGGAAAGGTTCAGGAGCTGCCTTTGGTACAAGCTCAGGATCAGGCGGTTCAGCATTTGGTGCTGGAGCTGGATCATCAGGAACTGGAGGTAGTTTTGCGGCCGGAAAAGGTTCAGGAGCTGGTTTTGGTACAAGTTTTGGATCAGCAGGTTCAGCAGCTTCATCAGGTGCTTCAGCATTTGGTGCTGGAGCGGGTTCATCAGGAAATTATGGTACTTTTGGGTCCGGGAAAGGTTCCGCAGCTGGCTTTGGGATAAATTCAGGTTCTGGAGGTTCAGCAGGTTCACTAGCCGGTTCAGCATTCGGTGCTGGAACTGGATCGTCAGGAACTGGTGGTAGTTTTGGCGCCGGGAAAGGTTCAGGAGCTGGCTTTGGTACAAGCTCAGGATCAGGCGGTTCAGCATTTGGTGCTGGAGCTGGATCTTCAGGAACTGGTGGTAGTTTTGGGGGCGGAAAAGGTTCAACAGCTGGCTTTGGTACAAGTTCAGGATATGGAGGATCAGCAGGTTCCCTAGGCGGTTCATCATTTGGTTCTGGAGCTGGATCATCAGGAATTGGTGGTAGTTTTGGGGCTGGGAAAGGTTCAGGAGCTAGCTTTGGTACAAGTTCGGGAATAGGTGATTCAGCAGGTTCCCTGGGCGGTTCATCATTTGGTGCTGGAGCTGGATCATCAGGAATTGGTGGTAGTTTTGGGGCTGGGAAAGGTTCAGGAGCTGACTTTGGGACAAGTTCGGGAACAGGTGGTTCAGCAGGTTCCCTAGGCGGTTCAGCATTTGGAATTGCCGTGGGTTCATCAGGAGCTGGTGGTAGTTTTGGGGCCGGAAAAGGTTCAGGAACTGGCCTTGGTGCAGGTTTGGGATTAGGAGGTTCGCAGGGTTCATTAGGTGGTTCAGGATTTGGAGCTGGCGCGGGATCATCAGGAGCTGGTGGTAGTGTTAGTGCCGGGAAAGGTTCAGGAGCTGGCTCTGGTACAAGCTCGGGATTAGGAGGTTCAGCAGGTTCCCTAATTAGTCCAGCATTTGGAGCTGGGTCAGGATCATCAGGAACTGGTGGTAGTTTTGGAGCAGGAAAAGGTTACGGTGCTACCCTTGGTACGAGTTCAGGATCTGGTGGTTCATCAGCTACATCAGGTGGTTACGGATTTGGTGCTGGGTCAGGATCATCAGGAAGTGGTAGTAGTTTTGGAGCAGGAAAAGGTTCAGTAGCTGGTTTTGGTGCAAGTTCAGGGTCAGGAAGTTCATCAGCTACATCAGGAGGTTACGGATTTGGAGCTGGGTCAGGATCATCAGGAAGTGGTAGTAGTTTTGGAGCAGGAAAAGGTTCAGTAGCTGGTTTTGGTGCAAGTTCAGGGTCAGGAAGTTCATCAGCTACATCAGGAGGTTATGGATTTGGTACTGGGTCAGGATCATCAGGAAGTGGCGGTAGTTTTGGAGCAGGAAAAGGTTCAGTAGCTGGTTTTGGTGCAAGTTCAGGGTCAGGAAGTTCATCAGCTACATCAGGAGGTTATGGATTTGGTGCTGGGTCAGGATCATCAGGAAGTGCCGGTAGTTTTGGAGCAGGAAAAGGTTCAGTAGCTGGTTTTGGTGCAAGTTCAGGATCAGGAGGTTCGTCAGCTACATCAGGTGGTTACGTATATGGAGCTGGAGTGGGATCGTCAGGAAGTGCTGGTAGTTTTGGTGCAGGAAAAGGTTCAGTACCTGGTTTCGGAACAGGATCATCCTCTTCTGGATCAGCAGGTGCATTAAGTGGTTCAGGGTTTGGAGCTGGATCAACAGGAATCGGTGGTAGTTTTGGTGCTGGTAAAGGTTCAGGAGCTAGTTTTGGATCAGGATCATCCTCAGAAGGTTCAACAGGTTCACTAGGTGGTTCAGGGTTTGGAGCTGGATCAACAGGAATCGTTGGTAGTTTTGGTGCTAGTAAAGGTACAGGAGCTAGTTTTGGATCAGGGTCATCCTCAGAAGGTTCAACAGGTTCATTAGGTGTTTCAGGATTTGGAGTTGGGGCATCGGGAATCGGTGGTAGTTTTGGCGCTGGAAAAGGCTCAGCAGCTAGTTTTGGAACGGGATCATCCTCAGGAGGTTCTGCAGGTTCACTGGGTGGTTCAGGATTTGGAGTTGGTGCTGGAGCAACAGGAATTGGTGGTAGTTTTGGCGCTGGAAAAGGTGCAGAAACCAGTTTCGGATCAGGATCATCCTCAGGAGGTTCAGCAGGTTCACTAGGTGGTTCAGGATATGGAGCTGGAACATCAGGAATCGGTGGTAGTTTTGGTGTCGCTAAAGGTTCAGCAGCTAGTTTTGGAACGGGATCATCCTCAAGTGGTTCAGCAGGTTCACTAGTAGGTTCAGGATTTGGAACTGGAACTGGGGCATCGGGAATCGGTGGTAGTTTTGTCGCTGGAAAGGTCTCAGGAGCTGGTTTTGGAACAGGATCTTCCTCAGGAAGTACAGCAGGTTCAATAGGTGGTTCAGGGTTTGGAGCTGGATCATCAGGAATTGGTGGTAGTTTTGATGCTGGAAAAGGTTCAGGAGGTAGTTTTGGAACAGGATCATCCACAGGAGGTTCAGCAGGTTCACTAAGTGGTTCAGGGTTTGGAGCTGGATCATCAGGTATTGGTGGTAGTTTTGATGCTGGAAAAGGTTCAGGAGGTAGTTTTGGAACAGGATCATCCACAGGAGGTTCAGCAGGTTCTCTAAGTGGTTCAGGGTTTGGAGCTGGATCATCAGGAATTGGTGTTAATTTTGGTGCTGGAAAAGGCTCAGGAGCTGGTTTTGGAACAGGATCTTCCTCAGGAAGTACAGCAGGTTCACTAGGTGGTTCAGGGTTTGGAGCTGGATCATCAGGAATTGGTGGTAATTTTGGTGCTGGAAAGGGCTCAGGAGGAAGCTTTGGAACAGGATCACTCTCAGGAGGTTCAGCAGGTTCACTAGGAAGTTCAGGATTTGGAACTGATGTGGTATCATCAGGAGCCGGTGGTAGTTTTGGTGCTGGAAAAGGCTCAGGAGGTAGTTTTGGTGCTGGAAAAGGCTCAGGAGGTAGTTTTGGAGCAGGATCATCCTCAGGAGGTTCAGCAGGTTCACTGGGAGGTTCAGGATTTGGAACTGGTGGGGGATTATCAGGAATCGGTGGTAGTTTCGGTGCTGGAAAAGGTTCAGGAGCTAGTTTTGGAACAGGATCAGCCTCTGGAGGTTCACTAGGTGCATCAGGATTTGGAACTGGTGCTGGAGCTTTTAGAGTCGGTGGTAATTTTGGCGCCGGGAAAGGTTCAGGGGTTGGTTTCAGTGCAGAATCTTTATCAGGAAATTCAGGGAGCTTTGGAGCTGGAAATGCTGGAGTTTCCGGAAGTTTCGCTGGTGGAAGCACTTTTGGGGCTGCTCACTCGGGATATTCGAAGGGTACATTTGCCCTCTCTGGGGCCACGGGAACTCCCGCGGCCTCTCCAGAGCAAGCCGCCTACTTCAACAAAATACTGAACGTGATCAAAAACGCAGCTGGTAAACCTAGCTCGTATTCACTTGCTGGTTCTGGGGCAGATCCGAATGCTATTCCAGCCACTGCCAGTTCCTCAGGGCTAGGTGCTGGAGCTAGCCATTCAGGTCGGTACAATTCTGAAGTTAATGTGGGTAATTCTTCAGGTATGTCTGAACCTCTAGTAATCTTGACGTCTTGTTTCAGGATCCTCTGGCAGCCAGTTCAGCAGTTTTAAGTCAGGTAAGTGAAGCACACACTGAGTCATCACTAAACTTCGAATTCTTAGCTCTTTTCCTGTTTTATTGTTCACCTCTTGCTCTGCAAGCTTCAGCTTATGTTACTCTGTGAAAGTGGCAGTAGTAGTGTAACTTACGAGGGTGGGCTGATAAGTGCCGGGCCTCACTCAGAGATGGCGCCACTAGAACTCTAGACCAGCTTGTATCCATAGTTACAGGTCAATAGCAGTGTAACTTACGAGGTTGGGCTGATAAGTGCCGGGCCTCACTCAGAGATGGCGCCACTAGAACTCTAGACTAGCTTGTATCCATAGTTACAGGTCAATAGCTTCTTTAGTTTTCCAATGTCAGCATTTTAAACAAGACTACTTTACAGTTTTCACGAAAATGGAGCATTTGGAAAAACGAGCAGTGATTAAATACTTCCATTTGAAAGGCTTAACGCCTAAAGAAATCAAGGAGGAAATGGACAGTACATTGAAAGACTCTGCCCCTACATATTCAATGATTAAAAGATGGGTTGCACAGTTTAAAATGGGACGTACGAGCACTGGACGCCCTGTAGAAGTGACAACTCCAGAGATCATTGAAAAAAGTCATCGTTTAGTACTGGAAGACCGCAGATTAAAGTTGTTTGAGATACCAGAGGCTGTAAACATATCAAAAGAACGTGCAGGTAATATTTTAAGTAATGTTTTGGGCTTTCACAAGGTCTGTGTCGCGTTTGTTGACATCTGATCAAAAGTGTCCAAGGAAAACTGTTTCTGTTAAGAATGTGGAGCTCTACCATGAAAATCCCAGTGAATTTTTGAGACAGCTTATTACCATGGATGAAACTTAGATGCATCACTACACTCCAGAAAGTAAACCATAGTCAATTGATTGTGGATTGCGCCAGGTAACCAACGTCAATAAAGGCAAAGTCAATTTTGTCAGCTAACAAAGTGTCTTCTGGGATGCACAGGGAATTATTATTTTATTGATTACTTGTCAAAGGGTAAACGCATCACTGGTGACTAAATTAGAACACCGATATGACAAATGTATTAGCCTTTCTGGAGATTTTGTTGACAAATGCTGTTTTCATTGTGAGGCCCGTGACTTATTAGCTGACTCTATATATTAAATTTGAAAGATGCACGTCCTTAGGTAAAATACCTTCTCTATCCACCATGTATATTGTACATATGGGGCTAGAGAAACTGAAAGTTAATAATGAACAGAGCTTTGAAAAGACAATGAACGAGACTCACTCAGAATTCCTCGCAGTGAACATATATCTACTGTTTAAAAACAAAAGACTGGCCTCCTGTCACTCAACGTATGTTGCAATCATCTACAAGTTTGTGCAGTGTCAAACGCCTACGCTTTAGTATTTTCCACATTTTTACTCTCTCTACACGTATAGTATATAGAAAAAGTACCTATTGCATTCCACCAAACATTCGATGTCGAGATTTCACCGGAAATGCATATTTTAGCGTCCTTTGTATACAAAAAAAAATCTGATGTGTACCATTCACATGACTTTCTCTACATCTCTGCAACAAATTATTGTTAAAAAGCTTATGCTTCTATTTAATTCATGATAATCGAGAAAAAATTAGAGAAATAGTCTTGTTACTTGCTTCCTTGTTAGTAGAAGTGAAATAAGGGAGTACCATATGTTAAAGTCACAGTTAAAAGCTGGTTGCTATGTGACTGAAGTTCCTATTTGTTTGCATGGACAGCAGTTGACAAATTCCTGTACGAGAAAAGTAAGTTTTTCGAAGCTGAAGAGAAATATCTAAGAACGATCAATTCCACGAAAAAAGGCATATAACATAAATTGTGTTTTAACATGCTTTACATTTTTGTGTTTTAAGTTTTTTTCCATCTCTTACGGTTTAGCAGTTATGCAAAATTCCGTAAAATTCATGTAAAATAAAGTAATCTTCAGAGGCTACTCCCAGAAAAGTCAAGATATACATTTTAATTGTCAGGTAAATATCTTTAATGTACAATATTTTAATCAAAAATTTTAGAGCCATTGTTAAGAAAATCAAAATTTTCCAAAAAAGTTACATGTAAAGGGTAGTTTGGGGTGGGGTTTTTTTCTCAAAATCTTCGTGTGGCATCGCTGGAAGATACTAAACTTAAATACCAAGTTTGGTATTTTACCAACTTTTCATTTTTGAGTTATCATGTTCACAGACACACACACACACACACACACACACACACACACACACACGGACGTTTTTGTAAAAATGCTTTTTTTTTGATACAGAGGACCCTAAAACATATATTTCCGATGAAATCTCGATATCGAATTTTTGGGTGGAGTACAATACCTTCTCTATACACTATGTACATAGTACGTGTAGAGAAAGTAAAATCATTTTTACAAAAAGGTCTTTGTGTGTGAATACGATAATTCAAAATCGAAAAGTCGATAAAATACCAAACATGGTATTTGAGTCTAGTATCTCTCAGGGATGCGACACGAAGATTTTGAGGAAAATACCGTATCGTTACGATATTTACATCACAAATAAAATATATGCTGACTTTTCTGGGAATAGCCTCTGAAGACACGGGCTTAAAGCTAGCTACACGAAAAACATACAGTTCGTTTTAACACACAAAAAATGTAATATACTTTTCTTTCGTGGAACTGACCATTTCATGTTATTGCAGATAAGCTTTTCGCATACAAAGAAAAGGACTTCAATCGCATGGCAACCAGCTCTTAAAACATTTGACTGTCGGATTATCCTAGTGTACTCCCTTATTTCGCTTCTACTTACAAGGAAGCAAGCAATAAGACTATTTCTGCTAATGTTTATTGTGATTAACATCAAGTAAATGGAAGAATAAGCTTTTTAACAATAATTTGTTGCAGAGATGTATTCATTGGTCTATCTACTACCAGGAACACGGCAGACCTAAGTAATGAGATTGCAGAAGCCTGTAATACAATATTGCTAGTTCTTAAGACTGATCGTAGCATGATATTGATTATATCTTACCCAAACTGAGCTCTGTATGTTTTAGTTCAGCTCACAAATAAGATCAAAGTAATACAGCTTATTATGTATATTTATATTCTTTGGTGATGACCTATGGAAAAATATTTTGGGGAAATTCAGTAAATGCTAAAAAAGTGTTCATTATGCAAAAAAAAAAACTGTTGTGTTCCATTCACAGGACTTTCTCTACATCTCTGTAACAAATTATTGTCAAAAAACTTACATTTCTATTTACTTCATCCTAATCGAGAAAAAATTAGCAAAAATGATTTGCTTCCTTGTAAATAGGAGGGAAATAAGGGAGTACCACAGGTTAAAATGATAGTCAAAAGTGGTTGCTAAGAAGTTTTT